>WOXC01008716.1:0-313533 GCA_011680675.1 Gymnobelideus leadbeateri | reverse complement strand
GGAGCCGGCAGCGCGCAGAGCACAGGAGCTGAGCCGAGCCCAGGTCCACGTGAGCCGAGGTTTTAGCCCCAGGGCGGCAGGGCCAGCAGCCGGCTGGAGGAACCCCAGAACACCAGGAACTGTGGAGATTCCAGAATTATCAACATGGACTTGCCTAGGACAAAGTAAGAGGTTAGTGTCCTATGGACTTTGGGACCTGTATTTGGGGAATGCGTCAGCTCCTCTCCTGGGGGCTAGAAGCCACTGAGGAGACACGCCATTTTGTAGTTTTCTGGCATTTCCGGCTCCCAGCCTACAAATCGTGGGGAGTCCAGTGATCAGTCTTGGGGGGTAATCGCTCTTGCTTTAACCTCCCTGGATCTGGATTGTGATCTAGGGTGGAAGTTGTGGGTGGGTTTACAGCTTGCCAGAAATGGAAGTTGCCCCCACACGTTCGGGACGAAAATTCCTCTATCTGGCCTTAAAGCCATAGTGTGGCAGCAAGCCCAAAAGTCAAGCAATTAAGTGGCAACATGCCAAGGCAAAGGAAACAGAAAAATGCAACCCTAGACTCCTATTTTGGGGGTATGGAGCGGGAAAAGGACTGTGAGGTCAGAAGTCCTGCTCCAAAAGCCCCAGGGGAAAACATGAGTGGGTTGCAGGCCATAGAGGACCTTAAGAAGGACTTTAAAAATCAAATAAGAGAAGTGGAGGGAAAATTGGAAAGAGAAATGAGAAGGATGCAGGAAAAGTATGAAATGAGGGTCAACAGCCTGGCTGAGGAAAACAACACCTTAAAATGAACTAGCTCAAATGGCAAGGAGGCCCAAAGGGCATTGAGGAGAGAATGCCTTTAAAAGTCGAATTTGCCAGATGGAAAAGAATCTCAAAAGTTAGTAGGAGATTCATTCCTTCAGAGTTAGACTGGAGCAAATGGAAGCTAGTGACTTTATGAGAAATCAGGATGCTGTTAAGGTGATCAAAACAAATGAAAGATTAGAAGGCAATGAAATATCTCTGTGGAAAAACCACTGACCTGGAGAATAGATCCAGGGAGACAATTTAAAGGTTATTGGACTACCTGAAAGCCATTATCAAGGAAAGAACATAGAAATCACCCTTTCAAGGAATTCTCAAGAAAATTGCCCTGATGTTTTAGATCCAGAGGGCAAAATAGGAGGTTGAAAGAATCCACTGATCACCTCCTGAAAAAGATCCCAAAAAGAAAACTCCCAGGAATATTATAGCCAGGTCCAGAATCCCCAGATCAAGGAGAAAATACTACAAGCAGCCAGGAAGAAACAATTTCAATATTGTGGAAACACAATCAGAATAGCCCAGGACCTGGCAGCTTCTACTCTGAGGGATCGAAGAGCATGGAATATGATATTCCAGAGGGCAAAAGAGCTGGGATTGAAGCCAAGAGTCACCTACCCAGCAAAACTGAGTATCTTGTTTCAGGGGAAAATATGGTCATTCAGTGGAATAGAGGACTTTCAAGCTTTCTTGATGAAAAAACCAGAGTTGAATAGGAAATTTGACATTCAGACGTAAGAAGTAAGAGATGCTTGAGAAGGTAATCAGGGAAAAGAAATCAAAAGGAACTTATCAAAGTTGAACTATTTACATTCCTATATGGAAAAGCAATATCTGTGACTGATGATATCTTTTTCACTATGAAAATAATGGAAGAAGGGGGTGTGGTCATAAGGAATACATATGTGAATGTGTGTGTATATGGTTACAGTTATATATGGATAGAGGGCATAGGTTGATTTTGTTGGGAAGGGAGAGTACTCAAGGGATGAAATTATGAGGTGAGAGAGGAAAGTGGCAAGAGGAGATGGGGAGAGACATGGTAGGGTAAACTATCTCATGTAGGGGAAGTGGGTGCAAAGGAGGGGGAGAATAAGGAAGGCTAAAAAGGCAAAACCACATTCACATTGAATTTGGGTTCAGGGAGAAAATGACATACATACTAAATGGGATATCTCAACCTGCAGCAGGATAGGGGGAAGGGAGATGAGAGGAGGGATGATGGATGGGAGGGCATCCTTGGGGTGAGGGGAGGCTGGAAGTACCCACTATAGAAGAGGGACAGGATCATGTAGGGAATGGACCAGGTGGGTGGTGGGATGAGTGGGAGGGAATTATAAGCAGCCTTGTACAATATATCTACCATGATAATGTTTTGCATAGCTAGACATGTACAACATATATTGAATTACTTATCTCCCAAGAAGGAATGGGTGACAAGGGAGGAAGGAAATGGATCTGAAATTCAAGGTCGTAACATTAAATGTTTCAAATATATATATAAATACTATTATTAATACTCTTTTGCCTGTAAATGGGAGATAAGATGTGCAGGCATTGGGACACAAAGATTCATCTTCCTCTAATGGAAAAGTCGATGGGGTATGGGAGAAGGTATGGGAGAGAGCAGATTGGAGGAAGCGATATCTTGTGGGACTGCTATTCTGGGAGGTTGGGTAGGGGAATAATGGGGGGAAAATGATTGTAACTCAAAATCTGGCGGAAATGAATGATGTAAAACAGAAGTTAATAAAGTATTTGTTTAAAAAAAAAAAAAAGATAAAATAGACTGCCTTGTCTTTCCTAGTGATCACTTAAAATGTAATGGCATTTATAGCTTTCAAAATAAGAAGATAAAACTGACATGTACCAAATAAGATAATCGGCAAGTATTCATTAAATACCTACTATGTGCTAGATACAAAGAAAGGCAAAAAAAATAGTTCCTGCCCTCATGGAGCTCATAATCTAATGGAGAAATATAGAAATAAATAGGTCCATATGAGATACAACAGTGCAGATAAGAAGTAATCCGACAGGGAAGAGTCTAGTAGCTAGAGAGACTAGGAAAGCCATTCTGCAGAAGATGAAGTTTGAGTGGAGTATTAACGGAAGCCAAGGAAACTAGAAGTGAGATGAGGGGATGGAGCATTCCAGGCATGAAAGGCAGCCAGCACAAAGGTACAGAGATAGGAGATAGAAGAGGCCAGTTCTGATGAAGTTTGGGATTTTACCAGACTATTCCCAAAGATTCAGATTGCATCCCCTCCACACCTAATCAAACTGTGCAATTCTCATCCATGTTTATTACAGAGGAGGGGGGGGGGTCCTTCCTCTACACATAACATTGCATGAATACTAATGGACCAAATGGGCCCACCCATCATTCATCTCTTTTCTCTGACTGCAACTAGCCCAGTTTTTTTTGTTGTTGTTGTTGTTGTTCTTGGTCATAGTTATTCCATGGATGACATGCTTTCATCTGCAAGCCCTATGTGCTTCCATGTGTTCTGTGCTTATGTTCACTACACCAATGTCCACCATGCCTCTCAGATGATCTCAGCCATTTCTTCTTTAGAGGCTCCCTATAACTCCCACAATAAAGCAGGACTGGAAAAATACAGACATTGAAATGATACTCTTCTGTGTGAATTTGTTCAGCTAGACTATACTTACTTGTTAAAAAGGGGAAGGGAGTAGTGATTGTTGTGACCAAAAAAAAAAATGAATAGAAATAAATTCAGAAGAATGGACAGGACAGAAAAACAATGGTTCAGAGGGAGGCACAACCAAGACAGCTCTGAAACTGTTGAATTTGGTACATCCACTAATAAAGGAAACAAGCTGGACCTAATGTTTGCATTACTTTTCTGTTCTTCTTTGTTCTCCCATTTGATGGAGTTTGTCAAGTTCATAACAAAAAATTAAAAACACAAAATAACTGAAAAGATAGGTCTTTTTTTCAGGGAGGTGCTTGATACTTTGCTCCTCAATGACTATGATCTAACAGGTGGCCATAGGAGAGAAGATTTCTGGGAAATCTTACCAAATACCCTTTAATAAAAGTTCTTTCAAATATAAATATCTCATGATTGAAAAAAATGGATTTTGTCTGAAATCATTAAGGGAAATAAACATTTGGCAGGTGTTGAAAGTGTGAGGTGTCACACCTCACACTGAAAGGAAGCAAAGAATAGTCAGTGTATGAGGCGACAAGGCTGAATCATAGTGGCTGAATCATAGCATTTTGTAAGAATATATCTGATATTTTTCAAAAGCCATGATATCCAATGCAAACAGTTGGCAAGTTGTGCGATTTGGAAAGGTAAGATTGCCTCTCTGAGATGAGTGGGTGGAGAGTGGAATATCAAAGCTATGGTCAGATGACCTCAGCTTCTTCCATATGCATTCACATTACCAGTGGGTAGTTTTAGGCATCCAGCCCTGATGCCTAAAGGGGGGTGTTGTGCAGGGTTCCTCTGGGAGAGAGAAGGGCTGATTCAACTAGTGAAGTTCATCAAAGATCAAATTTTCTATCAAGCTGAGCTTCCCAAGCAAATAGGAGATCACATAGATATCACAACTAGGTGCAAAAGGGAAAAATCGAACCTCTCCTTTAGAGGCTGTTTTTGTAGGGAAGGGGAACTCTTTCTGGAAAACTCTTCTGAGGGCTATGGCATAGCCCCTTTTTAGGAATAGTGCTGTGCCTGCTGGCTTTTCCTGATTCGCAACATTTCCTTCCTTTTTACCTGGAATGCACTCTTTTCTCACCTCCACTTCATTAAATTCCTGGTTTCAGTCAAGGCTCAGTTCAGATGCCACCTCTTACATGTGACTTTTCCTGATTTTCCCAAATTATTAACACTTCTTCCCTCATAAATGTATTCGGTAGTATGTTGTGCTCCACCCAGATCTCTACCTTGTCGTGGTAGAAGGGCCTGTGTAACTCAATGATAGCTATGAGCAGAGTAACCCAAGACAGACAGGTCATACTAGAGAGTTCTGACAAAAAATGATCCAACAGAGAAGAAAATGGCAAACCATTCCAGTATCATCGCCAAGAAAACCTCATGGAGAATATTAAAATGATAAAAGACATGACCCGAGAAGATAAGTCCCTCAGGTCAGAAGGTGTCCAACGCTACTGGGGAAGAGTGGAGGACAACCACAAGTAGCTGTAATACTGGTAAAATACCTGAGCCAAAGCCGATGAAAGGTAAGTCTGAGGCTGTCAAGAACAATACTGCATAGGAAACTGGAATTTAAGCTTTATGAAGCAAGATAATCTGGATGTGGTCAAACAGGAGACAGGAAGATTAAACATCAATATCTTGGGCGTCAGTAAATTTAAATGGGTGGGAATGGTGAATTTAACTCAGTTGATCACTACATAGACTTCTGTGCACAAAAATCCCTTAGAAGAAAGAGTAGCTTTCACACTCAGTAAAAGAGTGAGAACAGCCAGAGAAAGAATTATAGAGTCTGAATGCAGATCGAACCATACTATTTGCACTCTCTCTCTCTCACGCGAGCGCGCTCTCTCTCTCTCTCTCATTTTGTTTCTTCTTTCTCATGGTTCTAATTCTTCTTTACATCATGACTAATGTGAAAATATGTCTAATGTGAATGTATATGTAGAGCCTATATCAGATTGCATGCTTTGGGGAGGGGGTAGGGCAAGGAGAGGGAAAAAATATTTAAAACTCAAAAACTTATGGAACCGAATGCTGTAAACTAAAAATAAATAAATTAATTTAAAAAATTTAAAGGCTGAGAAAAGCAGTACTAGGGTCTAATCTCAAAAATGACAGAATATCTGTTTATAGCCAAGGCAAACCATTTCAACATCACAATAAAAGTCTGTGCTCCAATTGATGCCAAAGAGGCCAAAGTTGATCAGTTCTATGAATACTCACATCTTCTAGAAATAATGCCAAAAAAGATGTCATATTAATCAAATGGGATTGGAAGGCTAAAGTAGAAAATCAAAAGATAATTGTAGTAACAGGCAAGTTTGGCCTTGGAGTAAACAATGAAGTAGGGCAGAGACTAAAAGAGTTCAGTCAAGATAACTTGCTGGTCACAACAAACATCCCTTCTCAACAACCCAAAAGGTGACTTTATACCTGGACATCACCAGATGTTCAATACAGAAATGAGATTGATTATATAGTTTCCAGCCTAAGGTAGAGAAGCTCTACACAGTCAGTAAAAACAAGACCTGGAACTGATTGTGATTCAGATCATGAGTTTCTTATTGCAAAATTCAGACTTAAATAGAAATAAAATCAGGGAAAATCATCTGATCACTGAGGTACAACCTAAACAACACCACTTACAAATTTGAAGTGGACGTGATTAATAGATTTAAGGGACTAGATTTGGTAAATAGAGTACCTGAAAAACTCACAATGATGCAGGAAAGCAAAAGGGCTGTCTGATGAGGCTTTATAAATAGCTAAGGTTGAAAAAGGGAAAGAAAAATAGAGAGATAAGGTTTTCTTAAATGAGCAATGAAAAGAAATAGAAGAGAACAACGGAATGGCAAAGATGAGACCTCTTCAAGAAAATTAGATCTCTTCAAGAAAATTAGATCTCTTCAAGAAATAAGATGGGAATGATAAAAGACAAAAATGGTAGAGACTTAACAGAAGTAGAACAGATTGAGAAGAGGAGGCAAGAATATACAGAGCTACATAGAAAAGATCTTAACATAACTGATAGTAATAATAAATAAAATAATAATAAAGTTAGAGAATTACCTAGGACCCTGAGAGGTAAATTGCATGGGATAAATCAATTAACAAATATTTATCAATCACATACTCAGTGCCAAGCATGGTGATAAACATTGGGGATACACAATTCAAACTGATAAAGTCCCTGCCCTAAGTGAACTTCCACTGCAATGCTGGAAAACCTATGTCTACGTCAGAATAAGCAACATGAATTCAAAGTTGAAGGAAAAGTACCCTTAGAAGGAATGGCACTAGCAGTTGTGGAGATTGGGAAAGGGTCAGAGAGACTTAGAGATCCTCTCATCCAACTCCCTCCTTTTAAAGTGAAGGAAGCTGCAGCCCAGACTGAATATGGCTTGCTAGCTTAACATCATTAACATAGTAAACAGTAGAGGCAGGACCCAAAGCTAAGGCTTCTGTCTGCAGAAGCAGATGTTTAGCAAGAGGAACCCTTCCCCATGGAAGCTCCTCTTCTAGTCCTTTCAGAGAGCTGGAAACCTTCAGTGCCCTAATGTGCCCAAGGCATAAAAACGCTCTTTTGATCTTTGAAGAAAAATTCCTCTACATATCACTCCTCCCCCACTGGCATGGGGGAAATCATCTTTTCAAGAATCAAAGGACAAAGACTTTGAGAACCACTGCCAAGGCAAACAAAGCCCATGTTGAACACAGCCAAGAGACTATATGGATGACAATGGAGGAACAAGGAAGGAGGTAACAGCCTAACTCTTGGAAAGAGATGGCTTTGGCTGGCTGGAGGATCACTACCTGCTTGATATTACTGGCCAAGTAATTTAACTTCTTTGGGGCTTGGTTTCTTCCTTTTTAAAACGAAATAATTGGGCTAGATGACCTTTGAGGCTCCCTTCAGCTTGAGACGGAAGATCCTATAATCCAGCCCTCAGTCTTTCTTGGCTTAGTTGACCTTCGTATCACTGTCAGATGACCAATCCTTAATACCATTTAGATCTATATCTTGCCCCCAGAGAGTACACTGGGTAGGAAGTAATTCTCCCAAGCCCTGTCATCTATGATCAGGTTTCATGATTTCCATCTTGTGTAAGCAGGATTATAAATGTGAAGCTGAAAGGGACCTCAGAGGTCATCTAATCAAATTCCACTTTTTACAGAGGAAGAAACTGAGGCCTGCCAGGGAGATGAAGTCAAGTCAAATGAACAAGCATTTATTAAGTATCTACGATGTGCTAATAACATTGTGCTAAATACTGGGTATACTGAGAAAGGCAATGAAATGACTGGCCCCATGTCTCACAGACAGTAAAGAAGCTAGGATCTAAGCTCAGCTCACCCCACTCCAAATTTAGGGCTCTTTTCACTGTGCTATACTGCTTCTAATTTCTGACTTACAAGTGTCATATCCATTGTTTTTTTTAAACAAATTATAATTCAATACTGTATCTATAGACATATTCAAAAGAATTATACCCTGCATGTAGGGTATAATATACCTTTGCAGTGGGAGTTTAATTCCAGGCTAAAAGAAATAAACCTATCTTCAAGGAAAAGAACTCTCCCCTTGTGGAAGAAAGAGGTGTTTTTACATACTTCTTGGATGCCATAACATTTCATCAATAGTTTTCACTTTTTGTAGCTTCCTGTAGTTAAGGTCAGTCATGCTGTCTAATCCAGGGGGTATAGACCGGAGCACTGGATTCTCCACCTAATATATTGACTGCATTTGAAATCTGAAACCTTGGATTCAAATTCCAGCTGGGCAACTCACTCCCCATGGGACCTAGGAAAAGTCACTTAAAATCTCTAATCCTCAGCTTCCTCATTTAAAAAATAAGGAGGTTGAGCAAATTCTTTGAGGCCCCTCATGGCTCTCATCCCAAGCATTAAAGAATGCCCCAAATATCTTTAGAGTGCATAAGTAGAGCTGATTAAATATATTTGGAATATTATCAAAGTAAGGAAATAGTCTTTCCAAGTATCTGGGAAATAAGAGAAAGCATGGAAAAGTGATTAGAAGGCCAGCCTCCAAACTAGGAAGACTCAATATGACTACTTCATACACATTGGCTGGTATAACCATGGACAAATCAGTCATCCTTACTGAGGAAATGGTGAACTGAAAGGATAGAGAGAACTTCCACAAAGGAATGTACCTTCACCACTGAAATCTCAAGTCAATTCCTTCAATTACCTTCAAGTAAAAGGATAATTTTGAGAGGCATTAAAATGTTAAATATGAACTGTGATTTCCTATATATTTTTACTGACTTAATTTCATGAATATCTCTGGTTAGGAAAATATGAAAAACATAATGAGAAGAGATAATTAATATTTTCAAGTTGTTATTGACCCTTTTAAATATTTTCATCACATTTTAAGCAGCATCATTTTGTAGTTAATATGGTTAAAAACCTATATGATTTTCAGAGCCACAACTATCTAGTGATAGAAGCTAGTTACTGGCACCTCAGGGTGCCAATATGGGGAGTGGGGTAGGTGGTGTTTTGTCCAAGAGTTTGCTTCATCACTACAGTGACAGCATCAATGTGTCTCATCTTGAGGTCATCCAGCAACCCATGGTATAAACATCCTTGGCTGTGGCACCCATCTTATCTTGCTGCCCTTTCCCATGCAATCCTAAAGGGATGAGGCCAGGATCTATTAGGGGTGAGTCAGCTCCTTTGCAGATCTAACTTTCTACATTATTGACTATCCTCTATACTGCTACTGCTTTTCACTCCCTACCTTTCCCACAAAATCCTCTGAATTTTTTCCAGGTGCCACTATGGCTAATTGTAGCACTTATGGTTTTTTGGTATCCTCTTCCTCCTTTTCTCATCATTCCAGAACTGCAAAAGTATAAGTAGAGGCCACACATAACTGAAGACTAGTTTTGATTGTTCTTTGATTCATGTTTTTCCATGGTTAATCTCTCAATTTTTAGGCTGGTTAGCCTTCATCAGAACTATAAAGTTTTTCCAGCTTGGTTAGATGATGTTAGAGTTCTCCCCACTGGCATAGCTTTTAAGAAACCAGGGTTGGGTGACTAGATGGCGCAGTGTATAGAGCACTGGCCCTGGAGTCAGAAGGACCTGAGTTCGGATCCAGCCTCAGACACTTAACACACACAAACAAAAACCTAGCCGTGTGACCTTGGGCAAGTTACTTAACCCCAATTGCCCTCCAAAAAGCAAAAAAAAAGAAAAGAAAAGAAAAGAAAAAAGAAAGAAACGATGAAATGGACATTTCAGAGGAAATTGGGAAGATCTTTATAAATTGATACAGAGTGAAGTGAGAAGAAATAGGGAAATAATTTATACAGCAATAACATTATAGAGAAAAATAACTTGAAAGATTTTAAAATGTTTTTTACCTCCCTAGATCTGCCCTCCTTTTGATCAGTAGCCCCCCTTCTTTTTTCCCCTTCCCCCCTGCTTTCATATATGCAAATCTTTTCAAGATCTCTACACCCAAATGAGTATGTACATTATGCCCTCTTTGAGCCAACTCTGATGACAGTAAGGTTCACATGCTCCCCTTCTACCCCCCCCCCCATCTTCCCCTCCATGGTGAAATCTCTTTTGTATCATTTTTATGTTAGATAATTTACCACATTCTACGTCCCCCTTTCCAGAGGAATCATTCTTAACAACACTTAACATATAATTATAAAATCTTAGAATCAGAAAGAATCTTAGAAGTCACTATCTATATGATTGAGACAAGGCCCTTCCCTACTTTGCTACTTTGATTCTTTGTAATCAAACTGTAAATGCCCTGTTACTCTTGGTCACAACCAGTATCTCCTCTCAAGAAAAATGAATATTTGACATCTTCCTTAAGTTTATCACTCTTCCCAGGCTAAGACTAAGATGAAACTTGGGCGATGCTTTGGGATGACCTCCTGCATGCCAGAGTGAAGTCAGGAAGTTAAGAGTTAGGGAATCCTGTGTTCATGGGCAAATTCCATCTTCTCTCTTGCCACAGAGTTCTCATCTGTAAAAATGGAGGCCATGATACCTGCAGCTCACTGGGTTTTTCCAAAGATTAAAAGAAATATTAGATCTAAAAGTATTTACCGGCTTTCAATTGTTACCTAAATCAAAGACTCATAGATCTACTGCTAGAAGGTACCTTAAAGGCTACTTAGTCAATCCCTATATTTTATACAATTAGAAACGGAAGACCCACAGAGGATAAGGGGCTTGGCCAAGGTCAAAAAGATACAAATAGACATATGTTTTAAACCTAGATCCTCTGACTCAAGATCCAGCATTCTTTACACTATCTGATGTTCACTCTCTAATACTGCTACTGCTGCTGCTGCTGCTGCTGCTGCTGCTGCTACTACTACTACTACTACTACAGGTCCTCCTCCTATCCCATCACATCATCATCATCATCATCACAATCATCACTACCACCACCACTAACAACATCAACAGCAACAGCAGCAGCAGCAGCATCGTCATCATTGTCATCATCATCACTAAAACATGGTAGATTCAGGATGTTTACATATCTTCTTCTCAAGGATTTTCAAACTTTTGTCATATCTACGTCCCACTACTTTCCCTCAAACTAGAGACTCCATCCCTGTCATAGTAATGGTGTTCTCTTAACAAAGAATAAAAGTGACTTTAAGGATTCTCAACAGATAAGGGGACATTTTGAAAGGGCCCCATAACTGCTATCATTAGACAATAAATATTTCTAGAAAAGAAATCAATAGGACTTCTTTGACACCTGAGTTAGGGTTACTTAACCACAACAGGGATGTCCCAGCAAAGGGGGTAAAATTCAGACAGACAGACATCAGCCTAATTCAGGACATCATATTTCTTGCCTGGACTATTAAAATAGTCTCCTAATTGGTCTTCTGCTTCACCTCTCTCCCCATTCCAATCTATCCCTTATTGCCAAATTTCCAAAGTGATTATCCTGAAGTATAGGTCTGACCATGTCACACACAATTCTACTTAATAAACACCAGGGATGGGGGTAGAGACAAGTTGGCAGAATATAGGCAGCAACTCAGCTGAATTCTCCCCAAATTACCCTCCAAACAACTTTAAAATAACTCATCATATCAAATTTTGGTGCACTAGAGCTAACAGAAGTTCAGAGTAAGGTATTTTTCAAGCCTAAGATAACTTAGGTCAGTAGGATATGTCTGTGACACCAGGGTAGAAGTCACCCCAGAGCACAGTGGGAGCACCAGCAGTGGACCTTGGAGGCTACTGCAACAGCAAGAACAATAGCATCTTCAGGACTTCTAAGCCCAGAGATAATAAAGAGGCTGGAAAATCTGTTAAGAAGCGATCATAGGGGACCCTTTGCTAGCACTTGGTGTAACTGGCACTGACTGCCCATATGCAGTTTGGGGTGGCAATTTTAGAGCAGAGAGAAGCACATGTGGTTGGTCACAAGAGAGCAGGGGCCCTGGTCATAGTTCCAAGGCAGAGGTGACCACTAGTGTTTTTGTAGCTACGGGAAAGAACAGAAACTGCTCACAATTCCAGGACCAAGAGGAATACTAACAATTGTGGCTGCAATGCAACAGTGCTCTTCCTGGGTAGAAATAAGAGGGACCACTCCTCTCCCAAGATCAAATCACCTTGGAAGCACCTAAAACTTGAAGACCCCCCAGAACTAGCTTTGAAAACAGCATAAAGGAAAAGCTTGAAGCTTGGATAGTTGTCTTACCACCCCCAAGTGAGAATCCAAGTTTAACATAAAGTTCAAAGTTGAGAAATACACAGAAAATGAACAAACAACAAAAAACATTTGACCATAAAAAGTTACTATGGTGACAGGAAAGACCAAAACTGGAACTCAGAAAAGGATAACAATGTAAAACCAGCTTACAAAGAAAGCCTCAGAGGAAACTGTTAATTAGACCCAAGTCCAACAAGAATTCCTAAATTAAAGAGATAAGAGTGGTAGAGGAAAAATTGGGAAAAGGAATGAGAGTGATGCAAGAAAATTATAAAAAGAGAATTAGCAGTTTTCTTTTTTAAAAAAGACACAAAAATACTGAAGAAAATAATACCTTAAAACAGAGTTGTCCTAAAGGTAAAAGAGGTACAATATTCACTGAAAATAAAATAATTCTTTATTTAAACATATATCAGATTGCACACTGTCTTGGGGTGGGTGGAGGGAAGGGAGGGGTAGAAAATTTTGAACTTATGGGAGTGAATGTTGAAAACCAAAATTTAATTAATTTAAAAAGAAAAAAAGAAAAGATCTTTTTCTTTCTCAAATATATAGAAAATCAAGTCAATTTTATATATGAAAAGAGCCATTCCCCAACTGATAAGTGGTCAAAGGATATGAACAGGAAAAGTTTTCAGAAGAAGAAATCAAAGCTATTTATAGTTACATGAAAAAATGCTCTAAATCAGTACTGATTAGAGCAATGAAAAAGAAAACATCTCTGAGGAACTACCTTACACCTATCAGAAATGACAAATACTGGAGGGAATGAGGAAAAATATGTACAATAATAAACTGCTGGTGGAATTGTGAATTCATGCAACCATTCTTGAGAATAATATGGAACTGTGTCTAAAGGGCTATCAAAATGTGCTCAATGTCTGACCCAGCAATACTACTACTAGGTCCATTTTTCTAAACAAAGGAAAAGAATCAATATGTACAAAAAAAATTATAGCAGTTCTTCTTGTGGTGGCAAAGAATTGGAAAGAAATTGGAAGAGATGCTCATCAATCGGCAAATAGCTGAACAAGTTGTGGCTTATGATTGCAATGGAATACTACTGTGCTCTAGGAAAGGATGAAAGGAGCAGTTTAGGGGGAAAAAACATGGAAAGACTTATGTGAATTGAATCAAAATTAAGTGAGAACTAGGAGATTATTGTGTACAGTAATAGCAATGTTATAATGATGATCAACTGTGAAAGACTTGGCTATTCTGATCAATACAATAATCCAAGACAATTCCAAATGACTCATGATGAAAAAATGCTCTCCACCTCCAGAGAGAAAAATGATGACCTCTGAGTGCAAATTGAAGTATAAAATTTTCTTATTTTCTTTACTGTCGTTGCTTTATGGCTAATATGGAAATATATTTTGCTTGATTTCACATGTATAATTAACTGATAAATTGCTTGCTTTTTCAGTGGGTAGGGGGAGAAGTGGGAGGGAAAGAGAGAATTTGGAACTCGAAATTTTAAAAGAAGATAATGTTTAAAATGAATAAAAAATAAAATTTTAACAATTCAAAAAATTACCAGTGGCTCATTATTATTGACTCCAGGATAAAATTTAAAGTACTCTGGTATTTGAGACTCTCTACAACTTGGCCTTTCCTATTTTTCCAGTCTTATAACACATTCTTCCCTTCCATATAGTATACATTCCACTCATCTTAACCTGTTGTTCTGCCTAAACTACAATCCATCTCCTATCTCTGTACTGTTGTACTGGCTCTCCTTCATACGTGGAATGTTCTTTCTCTCACCTCTACCCTTAAAAACCCTGGCTAACTTCAAGAGTTGGATTAGACACTACTTTCTTCAGGAAGCCTGACTTCCTCCAACTCATACTACTAAAACCTCCTCTAAGATCATCCGCCAGACCAAGACCCTGTCTCTTACTCCTTTAAAATAAATTCCTCTGCTTACTTTTTAGGAAGAGATGACTTACCAAATGGTTATGGTATCCAAAATGAAGCTAAGTGCAAGTTACATGCTGTGTGTCATGGTTAAGACTCTGCCCCCAACACCTCCCACCTGACACCCCCCCCACACTAATCCACTCACATACATTCCTGGGTCCACACTGACACTACAGTGGTGCTCTGGGCACCATTTTATCATGATGGTCCTGAAAGCAGCTTTGCAATCAAAATAGAAGCCTTCTTTACAAAGAAGAAATGTCCCTGGAATCATGTTTTCTCTGTAATACAGTATTTTGTGAATAAAATTACTTATAGGCTCCGGGAGCTAAGCTAAAGACAGAGGAGTCAAAGTTCAGGCTTGCAGCTTCATTTTACAGCCAGCTAACACATGTAAATGATCCCATTACTTCATCTCCCTGAGATTGTACTCAATGAGTATAATGCATGAGCACATGATATTAAGACCGTTCGCACATTGATTTTCTCAACTTGCCAGCTTCACACACTATTTATGAAGTTTCCACTTCCCCCTCCCCCACTGAGTTCACTTTTCTCATCTTGGATTGAATGGCAAGGTTCTTAAAAGACTGAGATGAGTAGAGTGCCTGAAGGGCAGAACACAGAGACACAACTCTCTGGGATCTCTGCACCTTCTCCTATTAAAGTTAACATAATCTAGCAAAATGAGTTTCTGTTACCTCTTGGGCAATCAACAAGAATTTTTATAGACAAAATGTGTTTCAGTGTTAATTAGAGTTTCATCTCAAAGGAGTTCAAGGTGATTCATTTGCAAATGTACAAGAATATATGTTTTCATCTGATTTATTCTTTCTGCTGGCTAGGAGCCCAATTAATATAGGCATGATGTTTTAAGTGAAGCTAGATAATATCATGGTATCTAAGGAACTTAAGTCATTACTTAATCACCTTTCACATGATGGGGTTTCAGGTTAAGCTGAATAACAGTG
This sequence comes from Gymnobelideus leadbeateri, assembly GCA_011680675.1. NCBI lineage: Eukaryota > Metazoa > Chordata > Mammalia > Diprotodontia > Petauridae > Gymnobelideus > Gymnobelideus leadbeateri. The sequence continues at coordinate 298,408 of WOXC01008716.1, read as the reverse complement.
GGTTCTGCTGATTTCTTTTCAAACTAGGTACTAATTTGAAAGCTTTAAAATCACATTTTTGGTAAAACATCCATTCTTTACTTACAGTATGCCACACACTTATTGATTGGCAGATGCATGATACGTCTGTACTTTTTGTGTGAGATTTTCTCCTTTTCATCACTGAAAACCTAGACTTCTACGAACACAGAACAGTTATTCATGCTGGTACTTAAAAAGTTCATTGCAAATGTCAATTTTCTATAAGGTAAGTATCAATAACTGATTGATACCTCATGTGTTCCACTGGTATTCTCATGATGTTAAAAGAAAGCAAAGAGAGCTACCAGCACATGGAACAGACTCCATCTGGTAAACTTATGGCAGGGCACAGACAAGCCTCAACAAGGATGGGCAAGCTTAGGCTATGATCTGAACTGATGGAATGGCTATTAACAGAGACACAATCATGTATCTATTGGAATATTAATGAGTGAAGTTTCTGCCAGTTACATTTCTTAATGTATGTCTTTATATATAAATGTGCAGAGGCTCTGAAATTTTGCCAGTATACCGAATTCTCTCTGTGGAAAACCCTTCCATCACTGCAGATTGCAACCTTTTTCTCCAAGAACCAACAGATGCCAAGGAATTGCTTGAAGCATATAAAGAGTAAGTTACTTCCTTAAGGTAACACAGTTAACATTTGAGGAGGGATTTGAACACAGGTCTTCTGTACTCCAAGTCAAGTATTCTCCCATATGATATATTATATCTAATCATCTGCCTTAAGAATTACAGTTTCATTAACAATCTATATAGTATAGTCATTCACCTAGCACCTAAACATTTTCATACCATTTACAGTAATAATAACTCATGTTACCACAATCATATCCCTTTCTAAAAATCCTTTTAACTTTCTTTATCCCTAGTCCAACATTATAAAAGGAATCTTCTTTGCAATACTTAATATAGAACTGCAGTGGGGAAAGAAGCTAATGGATTTCATCAATTTAATGCAATTCTGTAAACCACAAGTCTGAGATCTGACTGTCAAATCAGACCATCAAAGAAACCAGAGGAAATACACAGAAATCAAAGGATCGTAGAGACAGAGCTAGAAGGGTCCTTAGAGGTTCTCAGTCCAATCTCCTCATTTTAGAGATGAGGAAAGTAAAGCATGGGGAGAGGAAGTGACTGATATAAGATCACTCAAATTGAAGCCACATGATAAATTAAGTTGACTAGATGTATTTTGGTCAGTCCCAGACAGCAGGAGGGGGTAAGAAGGGAAACTAAATACCTATTCTGCTATTATCTTCTAACATTTTCCAGGTGATACCATCTACCTTGCCTCTAGTCCTCTGGCACTGTCATCAGATCATACATACACTGTGTTTGTGTCTCTCAATTTGAATAGGAGCTCTTTCAGGATAGGAAATTTCTTTCCTTTTTTTCTATGTGTATTCTTAGTATATAAGTGCTTTGTGCATAATAGGCATTTAACAAATGCTGTTTCATTCATTCCTCCATTTGCTGGAGGCTAGAGCCTTCAGAAAACAATTCATAAGTAGCAGCCAAAAGCAATTTGCTGATTTTTAATATATATTTGAAACATTTAATCTTAAAACTTCGAATTCCAGATCTATTCCCTTCATCCCTTATCACACATTCCTGCTGGGAAGATAAGCAATTCAGTATGTGTTGCACATGTATAGCTATGCAAAACATTACCATAGTAGATATATTGTAAAAGACTGGCTATATCTCCCTCCCACCCATCCCACCCCCCACCTGGTCTATTCCCTACTTTGATCCTGTCCCTCTTCAAAAGTGAGTGCCTCCAACCTCACCTCCCCCCAGCATGCCCTCCGCTCCATCATCCCCCCTCTCATCCCCCTCCCCCCTACTCAACTGCAGGGTGAGATATCCCATTTAGTATGTATGTCATTCTCTCCCTGAGCCAAATTCAATGAGAATATGGTTTTGCCTTTTTGCCTTTCTGTTCTTCCCCTGCCCTGCAACTACTTCCCCTTACCTCTTCTACATGAGATAGTTTACCCCACCCTGTCTTTTCCCATCTCCTCTTGCCACATTCCTCTCTCACCTCTTAACTTCACCCCTTAAGTATCATCCCTTCCCACCAAATTGGACCTGTGCCCTCTATCCATGTAAACCTGTAAACATACATACACACACACATTCACATATGTATTCATATGACCATATACCCTTCTTTAATTATTTTCATACTGAGAAAGGTTTCATCGGTCACAATTATTGTTTTTCCATGTAGGAATGTAAATATTTCAACTTTGATAAGTTCCTTTTGATTTCATTTCCCTGTTTACCTTTTCAAGCATCTCTTGCTTCTTGTGTCTGGATGTCAAATTTTCTATTCAACTCTGATTTTTTCCTCAAGAATGCTTGAAAGTCCTCTATTCCACTGAATGACCATATTTTCCCCTAAAACAAGATACTCAGTTCTGCTGGATAGATGATTCTTGGTTTTAATCCCAGGTCCTTTGCTCTCTGGAATATCATATTCCATGACTTTCGATCCCTCAGTGTAGAAGCTGCCAGGTCCTGGGCTATCCTGATTGTGTTTCCACAATATTGAAATTGTTTCTTCCTGGCTGCTTGTAATATTTTCTCCTTGATCTGGGAATTCTGAAACCTGGCTATAACATTCCTGGGAGTTTTCTTTTGGGGATCTTTTTCAGGAAGTGATCTGTGGATTCTTTCAACCTCTATTTCACCCTCTGGGTCTAAAACATCAGGGCAAATTTCCTTGAGAATTTATGGAAGGATGATTTCTAGGTTCTATGAAAATGATCTATGTAAGGATCATGGCTTTCAGGTAGTCCAATAATTTTTAAATTATCTCTCCTGGATCTATTTTCCAGGTCAGTGGTTTTTTCCCGTGAGATATTTCACATTGCCTTCTATTCTTTCAATTGCTTGGATCTATTTAACAGCATCTTGATTTCTCATAAAGTCACTAGCTTCCATTTGCTCCAGTCTAACTCTGAAGGAATGAATCTCCTCAGTGAGCTTTTGAGATTCTTTTTCCATCTGGCAAATTCGACTTTTTAAGGCATTCTTCTCCTCATTGCCCTTTTGGGCTTCCTTTGCCATTTGAGTTAGTCTATTTTTTAAGGTGTTGTTTTCCTCAGTCAGGCTGTTGACTTTCATTTCATACTTTTCTTGCATCTTTCTCATTTTTCTTCCCAATTTTCCTCCATTTCTCTTATCTGCTTCTTAAGGTCCTCTATGGCCTGTAGCCAGCTTGTATTTTCATTTGGGGCTTTTGGTGCAGGAGTTCTGAAATCACAGTCCTCCTCCATGCTTTGATCCTCTTTGCCCCCCAAATAGGAGTCTAATGTTGCATTTTTCTGTTTATTTTATTTCCTTTGCCTTGGCATGCTGCCACTTAATTACTTGACTTTTGGGCTTGTTGACACAGTAGGACTCTGCCACCAGACAGGGGAGCTTCCATCCCAAATACTGGGGTCTTCTCAACTTCTGGAGGTATTAGTTGGGTCCCTCCCTGAAGCTCCCACACACTCTGGCAAGCTGAAAACACACCCTAAGACTTCCACCCCAGACCACAATCCAGATCCAAGAAGGTTAAAGCAAGAGCAATTACCCCCCAGAATAATCTCCGGATCCCCCTACAGTCCACAGGCCAAGAACTGAAGCTGCAACTGAAGCTGCAAAATGGCGGCTGTGCCGCAGCTGCTCTGAGGCTTTTTGCCCCCAGGGGAAGAAGCTGACATGTTCCCAAATACTGGTCCCAAAGTCCATAGGGCACTAACCTCTCACTTTGTCCTAGGCAGCTATGTGTTGGTAATTCTTGAAAAGCCACAGCTGTTGGTGTTCTGGGATCCTTCCAGCTGGCTGCTGGTCTGGCTGCCCTGGGGCTAAAACCTCTGACTCACATGGTCCTGGGCTAGACTCCCAGAGTGCTGCACTGGCTGCTCCCTGCCAGGCTGCCAGGCTGTTCCCATTGGGAGGTTAACTTCTCTGTATCATTCTGTGTGTGCTGGAGCTCCAGAGGTTGTTCAGAGTCCCCTTTTACAAAAATTTTAAGTGGTGTGGGCTGGAGCGTAGTGGTAGTGCTGTTTCTACTCTGCCATCTTGGCTCTGACCCCTGATTTTTTTTAAATGAAGCACAATGATCAACCTCAGGTTGTTATATCATGCCTTCCCAAAGATGAGAATGGCTATGGCTTTATAACATAATGTCATTAGCCCTAATGAGGGAGAGAAAACATTAGCTATAACTTTTATGATTTAATTTGACTATTTATGAAGCACCTACACAGTGTTCAAGGACAGTACTGGGGATATAAGGACAAGAAGCTTTCATTCTATTGAAAGCTACACCATGAACAAAAGTAAAGAAATCTAAGGTACAAAAACCAGAATGCAAAGCTATTTCAAAAGGAAGAGAATGATAACAACTGGGATGGTCAGCAGAGGCCTCCTGCAAAAGGTGGCACTGGAGCTATGCTATAAAAGAAGGTAGGGACTCTATGGCACAAAAGGAGGAGACCATTTCTGCAAAAGCAAAAATGTGGGAGATCAAATGCTACATACAGACAATTGCAGGCCAGCTTAATTAAACTGGAGTATGTTTGAAGAGGAATAATATGAACTAAGACTAGGTAGAAAGAACTAGGTAGGTAGGAAGCAAATTGAGAAGCGCTTTAAATGTAGGGATAGCAAATTTGTCTTTTCTCTTTGAGGTAATAGGGAGCCAGTGACTATTTTCTTTCAGGGCAAGAAAGTGAGACTAGCATGATCAGATCTGTGTTTTCAGGAGTATCAATTAGGGAGTCATGTAATAGACAGGTTGGACAGAGGAGAGGGTAGAGGCAGGGAGACCAATAAGGAAGCTGGTACCTGAGTAGCTATAAGAGCAAGGCATTGGTCAGCTGATTCACTCATCATTATGATAGATACAAACACTAGCCCAACTTGTGCTGCCCATGGGCATTATAGTCATATGAAAGTAGCACATGTGCAACAAACCAAAGTGTAGTGGAAAGGTGAGGCCATTATCCCGATGATTCAGGGCCCCACAATGTTGTTTTTGAGGGGAAAAATGGGCTTGAGTACCTGAATGATCCCAATTAGCTGTCCACAGCGATTGAATTCACTGGATAATTGGTGACCTGTCTACTTTACCCTGCTTGGGTAAATACAGCCCAAGCATACAGATCCAACCATGACAGGTGCTGTGGAATTAAACAGAAGCACGGAGAGATTGCTGGCTAGATAAAATGTGTTGCCTTTCCTTCCAGTACATTCATTATATCCTTGCTTGGAGCAATTTTCTCAGCACCCCGTCAGCCATACTGTAGTGCTGGATGCCATTTTTGAAATGACCAATCACAAGGGGTCTGTTTCCCCAGTCAATATTTGAGCTCCTTGCTCCAAAAGAGACTATGAATCCATGGTGGAAGAGATTCATGGAAAACAATGGTACTAAAGGGAAGAGAGCCACACCCTTTTTGTGTTTTTTTTTTCCCCCAACTGATTATTAATTACCTATTGCTCTGATGGAAATTAGGTGACCTATATGTTGGCCAATTATGAAACAGATTCGGTGGGGGGTGAGGGAAATACTTATATGAAGGAATAGCCAATATTCAAGTCAGTTTTCAGTGTTGTTTTAGCCATCAAAATGAGAAAACTCTTTGACTGTGTTTCTTTGAGGAATTGCATTAGCTCTTCTGAACAATGGACTTCTATGACTTTTGGTTGATTCCATCTATGGCTTGTCATTGCTTATAGGTGATAAGAAATAATGGACCAGAAGATCAATAGCTCTGGGCACAGATTCCCATACTTGTATCAGAAGTGTACTGGATAGACATGAGACAGTTTCCCCACCCCCACCCTGCCACAAACTCCCTCCTACCCATGCTTTATTTCCAGCAAAATTTTTGAGAAGACTGGGTATTTCTTTCTTCCTTTCTACTTTTCTTTGGTAAATCAATGGAAATCTCAGGATTATGTTGATAACGTCAGCGGCAAAAATGCATGTACACAAACTGTTTTACTTTTTTTGGGGTGTATTGATTTTTCCTACTGTCCCTTTTAACCCCATGGTTTTATAGTCCAATAAAGTCATGACAAGAGGGGATCTGGCCTACTGTTTTTGTGAACGGTATGTTTTTTATCATGGTCAAGCATTTAAATAACAATCAGTCCCTAAGCATTCAAATGGATTATTTCTACCTGCTGGAATTATCTGGATGATAATATCATGCAGAGAATTTAAGCAAAAATAATTCCCACCTTACTTTGGTTTTAAGGGTCTCATAGACTCCCAGCATTGCTGGGGCCAGGGGAGATGTTACAAATGAAAATTGTGAGAGACTACTATCATGACTCTTCCCTCCCTAAAAACCTGAAGAAAGCTCTTTTGTATGAATGGACACAGTGAAAAATTCAATTTATCATCTTATATACATATACACAGAAACACAGAGGTAACAACTTGAAGCAGGGAGTAGGTTATAGCTTAGGGCAATCTAGTTCACAAAGTTGGTTTTATACCCATAACCTAATTAAAATATTATTGGTGTGGCTCAGACTATCTTATTGTCAAAGAAGCTCCCAAAGATTATCAGAATTCCCAGGGAAATGCCTTTTGCTTCTTTAAAAATGGTTCCATTTCTTTAAGAAACATTTTCCAAAGTTTAGCAAAGTCTTCTATGGTCACAGAATGGATAGGTTTTCTAATTAAATAATGTCTTATTACCACTGATTGGATTAGCGCATCCATACCTTTCATCAGGTTAGGAAGTGGGAATTAAGGTGGCCTCAGAAATCAGAATGGTTAACTTTTCACTGGAAAGCAGAAGTGGTTTTTGTTACATGGTGATCTATGAAGGCATATTTTTAGTGGAGAAAAGAAAAATAGAGACTCTTCACTTATTAGATGCTTTAGAATTATATTGAGGAATGCAGAATAAATTGGAAAGAGAATTAGAGCTGAAATTTATACTTGCTCCTGAAATTATCAAAATATTATTTTCCAATCTTTAAATATGTTACATCTTATGCATATATCTTACCAGCAGGTGAAATATAATAGGTTCCCCCTCCCTTCAATCAGATTACTAAGCAACTCAAAAAATCTGTGAGACTTTATGGGATGACACATGATGGGGATACATTACCCTACAACGTATATTATCAACCAGGTATGGCATCAAATACCCTACCAATAGATTTCCCAATTTGAAATACGCCAGCTGAAATGAATTAGCCTAAGATGTTGCCACTTACTGCATAAATATTTGATTTTATCAAGCTCAATATTGTCAACCTACATGGATAATAATGTGGATAAAATAGATTTTCCAGTCACAGTGATAACATGATATTCTTTTTAATCATTTTGGAATAATTTTTTAAAATGTTCCAAATTCTTACATGGTGTAGGCTCAGTCAGCTAAGTAGTGTCTATATGGGTTTACCAGTTCAAAAGTATTAAGTGGATATTTGACAGATTAATTTACTCAAAAAAAATCTTTCCTCTTGAGTTGGCCAGCTGCCTGGCTTTACCAATGTGACTTACAGTTATAAAATGAAACATATTATCCCAGATCAAAATGTTAAATTGTGAATTACAGAGCTCCAACTGCCTTAGTGTCCAAAGTTGTGATGGATTTCAGAGTCACAGAATCTCAGAGTTGGCTGGAAAGGATTTTATAAGCCAACTCTTCCAACCCACAACTGAACCCAGGTCCCCTCTGCAGCATACTCCAATCATAGCCACAATGGGAAGCAATTATAATGAAAAGGAAATAACAGGAGATGCTCAAAGAGATCAATGTGAACACACAGAGGACCTAGCAAGTCCTAAAAGAGCTACCACTTTGAGCACTGAAAGAAGTGGTAGATGGACTGTTGGTGAGTCACTGCCAATAATATTTCAAAGATCCTGAAGAACAGGAGAGGTATCCACAGGACTAGAATAAGTTAAATATCACCCTACTCTTCAAAAAAGGGAAGAAAATAGAACCTGCTAATAACAGGCTAGCAGACTTAAATTCCTAGGAAAATACTAGAATGTATTACTAAAGAGATTATTAGTGAACATCTGAAAAATTAAGCAATGATCATGAAGAACCCACATGGCTTCATTAATGAGTGATCCTACTAGATTTACCTTATTTTCATTTTTGACAAGGTTATTAAACTGGTAGGTCAGGACAATACTAGAGCTACAGATTATCTACAGTTGAACAAAGAATATGATGAAAAAATCTGATATTATTCCTTGGGAAAAGGTGGAGAAATGGGAATAAGATAATGGATGGATTTGTAATGGGTTGAATGATCCCACTCAAAGAGCAGTCATTAATGATTCCATGTCAATTTAGAGGAAAGGGATCTCCTAGCATACCCAAGGGACCTCTGCTTCTTTTGGAGCTATTTAGCATTTTTATTAGTGACTTAGACTAAGGTATAGACAGCACACTTATCAATTAGTGGAGGACACAAAGCTGGCATGGATAGTTAAACATTCGATGACAATCAGGATCTAAAAATATCTTGATAACCTAAATTATTGGGCTTAAGTGTAGTAGGATGAAGTTCTCTTTTTGTATGGAGACTCATGGTTATTTTTCTTTGTTTGTTTAGGGAACTCCTGGGGAGAAAATTCATCCTACTCAAGCAGAGCTACAATCTCAGGCTCCCAGAGATGAACCACCTTCCATAGATTCACACAGCCGAGAAGTATCAGAGACAGGGTTTGAACCTACACAGTCCTGATACCAAGTCTGGTTCTCTCTCTCCTATATACCACTGTGGATCTCCAGAGTGAAACTGAATAAGGATAAATGCAAAATCTTACAGCTGTACTCAAAAAATTAATTTCCTAAATACAAGATGGAAGAGGAGTAATTAGACAGCACTGAGCTTTAGTGAACTTTGTGATGAGATAGCATATTGGTGTGATTTCAGGAACTTCAAGCTCAATATTTATGATGTGTGTGCTATGCTAAGACAATTAGAAAAGAAGTTTCCAGGAATAAGGTGATAGTCCTCCAAAACACTCCCTTGCTCAGAACACCTCTGGAGCATGGTGGCTAGCTCTGGGGACCACAGTTTAGGGAGAACATAAATAATTGGGAAAGTGCCCTGAGAAAGACCATCAGAATGGCCTTGAGTCTCTGACATATAAGACTGACTGAAGGAACTACAGAGGTTAAATCTAGAAAAGAGATGACACAATAGGGACAGAACAGTTGTATTCAAGCATTTGAAAGACTGTCACATAGAAGACGGATTAGACCTATTCTATTAATTCCTAGGAGGAAGAATCAGGAACAATGGGTGGAAGTTGCAGGGAGGCAAAAGAGCTGCTGATCAGTCTTGGTGGAGAGGGCTTCCATCACTGGGAATAACTATAGAAATGGAGATAAAGTTCTGGATCATCTGACAGTTTGCTTTTCCACAAAAACCCTTCCACCACATTTGCACTCATACATTGTGAGGCAGATGGTTTAGTGTGTTTTTCCTAGTGATGGCTTTGCCACTGAGAACGTAGTACCCAATATCATGTAACGCATCATCTATTTGGGGCTGAATAAATGATGTCATTTCCCATCCCATGCCCAAGTTAATCTTTCAGCATTATTAGACACACAGACCTATGTCACATGGAAATGACATACTACATATCAGGAGACTTTCTGGATCTACTTAGTTGCCTCCAGAGACAACTCACTCAGGCCCTAACTTGATAAGGTTCATATCATAATAAAATCTATGACAACAGAGTAGATCAGGACTTCTTCACCTTCATGATCGCTTTGGGGAGTATGTAGTTCCTCCCAGAATAATGTTTTTAAAGGAAATCAATTATACTGAAAAACAGTTATTAAAAAAAAGTTCACAGACTCCAGGTTAATATTCCCTAGGAGTGGAGTTTTATTTTTTTTAACCAGACTGTTGGGAAATATGCCTTTGGCCTATCAAAAGTTCAAGGATCTGTGCTTTCCCTGGCAGAGATTTTCCCTCTGCTGTGCCTCTAAAACTGAATACTTGGTCTTCAGGAGTTGCTAGGGCCAAAAAATTCACTATCTTTCAGTCAACCAAGAGATGAGTCCTTCTAAACTTCTCGAGGCTTCTCCTTAGACAGGAGACAAGCAACCTCTCAGCCTGGAATGTACAGTCTTCCAAGATTGAGAGGATCTGCTACCCTTACTTGGCTTGATAATTGATGCAGCAAGCTTCCTACAACATTGGTTGGGAATCCACCAGAAATCATTTTGTGCATGACAAAAACACCTCCTATGAAAGCTATTTAGTGGCCCTTTTTCCCAAAGAGGAGATGAACAGCAAAGCTTGGCTGAGAACATGAAGTAGAGAGAAGAATACCACTTAAGCTTTCCAGCCCTGGAAGAAGCCGAGTCCAGGCTGTGCAGATTTTCTAATCTTGAAATTAGGGGACTCGTGAGAACAGCACTGGGTAGATCCTTGGCATGCGCTGCTTATTTCAGATACCCAATGCTACTGATAGCATCTATATGCTGCCAGGGCATCTGTAAGAAGAGCTAAAGAAACCCCAGTTCTGTCAATGATTGGTCTGCATAAAGCACAAGTATTTGGGTAACTCCATAATATGGGGCAGCGAGGTAGGGCAGTGGATAGAGTACCAGGCCTGGAGTCAGGAAGACTGATCTTTCTGAGTTCAAAGCTGGTCTCAGATACTTACTAGCTATATGACCCTGGACAGGTCACTTAGCACTGTTTGCCTCAGTTTCCTCATCTATAAAATCAGCTGGAGAAGGAAATGACAAACCATGGCAGTATCTTTGCCAAGAAAACCCCAAATGGTGTTACAGAGAGTCAGATATGATTGAAAAAAAAATCAATGAAAATAATTTGGTATTCATCAATTTTGGCAGCAAGGAGAGACCCAGCCACTGAAACAGACATGATTTTGAAGGTCCTGAGAAGGGTCTGTTTCCTTCCTAGAGACTTACATATGATTGAGACTCTATGAGCATTACATCTCTCTGTCATGTGCTGGAAGTGAACTCAAGCACTGGATACATCATTGGGACCATTTGGAATTACAGGGTAAACTTTCCCAGTGAGAAAAGAGCTCTGGAATTTGAGTCAGAAGATCTGGGTTTGAAGCTTGGCTCTACCACTTAAGCAAGCCTGAGTGTCCTTAGGCAAGGTGAATGCTAGATTTTAGAGTGAGAGGACTTTATGTCCAGAGAGAGTCTCTACAAGTTCAATTCAATTTAAGAGACATTTTTAAAAAGAGTTTATAATGTGCCAGGCACTGTATTAGCAACTGTGGGGTGAGACAAAGAACTGACCATCACATTCGACTGGAGAGTAACACATACACAGATTAATGGATATAAAATAAATAAAATGGAATTGGGGGATGGGAGAAATATTTGTGATTCCAAGGGAGGTAGTGGTTTCAAAGAGTCATAGGTGGGACAGAGAGCATTTGAGGAATGAGCACAGGAGATCAAAAGTCAAATCTTTTGGCATTCAAATTCCTTCATACCTTAGCCCTCTCCTACCTTTACAATCTTTTTTGCACCTTATTCCTCTCCATGTGCTCTCTGATTCAGAAAAATTGGATTCCTTTCTGTTTCACAAACAAGATGCACCATCTCTCAGCTATGGGAATGTTCTCTAGTTGTCACCTATGCCTGGAATACTTTTCCTTCTCTTCCTCTTCTCCTACTGCTTTCTTTGCTATCTTTTAATTACCAACTATAAGAAGCCCTCCCCAACCCTTCTTAATTCTACTGCCTTTTCCTTTTTTTTTTTTTAAAGCAATTGGGGTTAAGTAACTTGCTCAAGGTTACACAGCTGGTCATTATTTATGTGTGGGGTGCTCATTTTCTGAGGCCAGATTTGATCCCGGGTCATCCCAACTCTGAGGCCGGCACTCTTACTCACTGTGCCACCTAGCTGCCCCTATCTACTGCCTTTTCTAACTTAATTATTTCCTATTTACCCTGTATTCAGATTATTTACACAAATTTATTTTTTTGTCTTCCCTATTAAATTATGGACTCACTGAGGGCAGGAACTGGCTTTTACCTCTTTTTGTATCACCAGTGCTTAGCACAGTGCCTAACACATAGTAGGCACTTAATAAATGTTTACTGATTCACTGATATACAGGGTCCAACTATTAGGACAGTTTTCTTAAAATGCAGAACATTATGGTACCGTGCTTGGAAAGACAGGTTAGAGCCAGACTGGGAAAACTGTGAAATGCCAAACAGAAGAGTATATATTTTAACCTAAAAGCAATAGAGAGACATCAAAGCTTCAGGGATAACATGATTAGACATATATCAGTAAGTGAACAGGCCACTTATTTTATGTGCACAATTCTGAAGAGGTCACCTCCCATTCTGGGCTTTAGTTTTCTCATACATTAAATGAAAAGGATAAATGAAATGACTTATATTGTCCTTTCCAAGTCTGAATCTGTGATTCTGAATGTGTTAACATTCTTCAGTCCTGTAACTGAAAAATAAATGTTTGCCTCAAAACTTAAAAATGGACAAGCTACACTTTAACAAGAAGCCCTCAGTGCTGCTGACTTGGTATGTGAGAATTATCCGTCAGTCTTCCAAAACAAAAATCTATTTGGACAAAAAAAAAAAACACATTGATTTTTCCCATGTCTTCCAGGGCCACTTTCTTTCCCTTCCAGCCATTTTCAAGGCTTCTGACTACTCTTTGAATTGTGTGATTAAGAAAAAACAAGAATCTATCAGCAACTAGTATGTCTCCCACACTTACCTGAGAAACAAAGGCTTCTCAACAGGGAAAATAGAGCCAAATGCTATGGGCCAAATTCATTTCTGTAGCTGTTTATATTGTTTAATCTTGGATGTCTTAACATTCACTTTTGGGATTTTAGAATGAGGCTATGTCTTTTTTTTGTTTGCTTTTCTGGAGAGCAATTGGGGTTAAGTGACTTTCCCAAGGTCACATGGGAGAGGGTATGTCTAAACCCAGATCCTTTTGACTACCTCAAACTAGCCAAATATGTGCCTAAGAAAATCACAAAAGTTTCCAGTGCAACATCCAAATGAAAGGGAAAAGAAACTGTGAGAAGGGGAATGTCCCAGCAAAACAACAAAAAAGGACTGACCTGCTGCCACCCACTGTTTGCATCTGTCCATATCATCATGCTCAAATCTGAAAGTAAGAAACACATCCATAGGCTCTGTGGAGGACCATGCTAAGGATCAGGGAAGGATAAGCTCAGGGTGCGCTTGGGTGTTTAACCCCCACATGCACAGACAAGAACTACCTTAGACAATTCAAAGTCAGGATGGTGAGGGACTTACTCTTTTTTGTAATAGGGGCACCACAGAGGAAGGTCCTTCAAGTACAGAGATGGGCATATGTCATGAAGCTCAGAGATTGGAATGTCATGAAGCTCATTCTAGTCATGTAAAAGGAATTTTATAAAATAAAAAGAGAGGTTATATTGGCAGCAGTATAAGAGAGTAGACAGAGGCTGAGAGAGGAAAAAAGAAAATTTAGGTGGGAAGATAAAGACTGTATAAAAATGGAGGATCTTGCAAATTACCTAGTCTAACCCCTTAATTTTACTATCAAGAAAACAGAAACCAGGGGCAGCTAGGTGGTACATTGAATAGAGCACCGGCCCTGGAGTCAGGAGGACCTGAGTTAAAATCCGTTCTCAGACACTTAACACACTTACTAGCCATGTGACCTTGGGCAAGTCACTTAACTGTAATTATCCTCCAAAAAGCAAAAAAAAAAAAAAAGAAGAAGAAGAAGAAGAAGAGAAAAGAAAACTGAAACCAAGAAAAGTGAAGTGATTTACAATAGGAGTGACAATTATGAAAAGAAACAAAAATGGCCTGACCTAGGGATTAGGATCTGGACAAGGAAGGAAGTAAAGAAGAGACAGGGATCAGATAATTCCAGGCCATGCAAACTACACACGCCTACTGCAGAACTTGTCTATTTTTTCTTTTAAAAGACAAAGGTGGGGGTGGGGGGGAGGAAAAACATCACTCAGATGGAAGGAAAGCAGAACTAAATAATCTTAATCATGAATAAACACATTAAAAACCTAAAAGCACATGGGAGGCTAAAATGAGGAGGGTGGAACAGAATGTATTATGTTTCAATTGAGTCCCAAAGAGCCAGAGTGGCAAACATGGGCTCAGAGAACACAATGGTAAAAATAGATATAAGAATTGAGAAAGAAAAGCAAGAGGACAAAAATTACATTATCCTTAAAGGTAAATATAGTGTTACTTAATGGCATGGCACCAAGTACTTCACAGAAAAGCTAAGTGAACTGTAGAAAGAGTAAGAGTTGGAGACTTCATAACTTGTTTCAATCAGAAAAAAGAACAAATTAAGAATCTGAACAGATTATTAGGAAAAATCAATATAACAGATATTTTTCAAAACCACAAGATCATTAACTGAGAGTTGGAAAGGACCTCAGAAACCCTCTAGTCTAATATGTTCATTTTATAGATGATGAACTAAGATCAATGAGTTAAGCAACTTGCCCCTGGTGACACCTTTAATAAGTGGCTGAGGCAGGATTTGAAACCAGGCCTTCTTGACTCCAAAGCTCTCATTCTCTCTATCTACCACACATCTTTTAGCGTAACTCCTTTGCAAAAACTAATTGCTTGCATTTTCAATTCAATTCATAAAATAAAGAAAGATGAAAGTAATGAGTATATATAAAAGAGAATGCAACAAAAACTTGAATCAGCAAGATAAATGTGAACCAGGAGTATGACTTTAAATAGAGTCCAATAATGTTATCCTAAAAATGAGGTCAAAAAAAATCAGAAATAATTATATTTTATAAAACAATGATATATCATTGTTTTTATACTTTTTCATACTTAGTTTTTATACTTTTTCATACTTAGTTTTTAAAATGTATACAATTATGTTCCCTTGCATTTTATTTATTTTGCTAAGTATTTTGCAATTACATTTCAATCCAGATCTGACAGCAATGTAGATTTGGCACCTCTGGTCTATAGCACTTAAAACCTAAATGACATGCGCAGGACTTGGCCCCAGGTCTTCCTAGATGCCAGACTATCTATCTATGCCAAGCTGGAGAGGAGAAAACATCATAAATAGGAAACTGAGGAGATCAGTAAAACCATTTAAACAATCTCAATTATGTATATAAGTTTAAAAGTTTATGCACAAACAAAAATGTACAGCTAGAATCAGAGAAAAGAACAGATTATATCAAAGGAAGGGGAATAAGTTTAAAAAAAGAGTTAGATCTAGGAACAACTGTCAATAATAACCCAGTGTTAAATTAATATGAAAATACAACTCACTTGGTAAACTCCCACTCTGGCAAGGTATAAAGGGAATGTAATTTGACCCTTTTGTATTTGTAAATGGCAGGTACTTAGCACTTAGTAACTGATCAAGCCTCTGTTGGGGAAACAGAAGGTATGAACTCCTACCTCCCATTACTGATGTAACAGGAAGGGGTTGGCTGAAAGAGGAAGCTAATGCTGTGTATATAAGAAAAGCCCCAGAGAGGCACAGTCTGAATTTCTTGGGACCAACATCTGCTGGCAGAGCAGCTACATAAGTGAGAATTGAGAACTGAGCCAGAATTTTCCTGAGAACTGGTGGTGGTGGGGCTTCTTCTGAATGGGAGCCCAGGAGCCCTTTCCCCCCAGGCTGGAAAAGGTGATTCTGATTTTTTGAATGACCTGCAGAAGACTGAGGGAGCATGACCAGGATGCAGGGACTTTGTCTGTTTGTGGCTTGGCTGAGCCCTGAATTCCTGGGAGCAGAAATTGTGAAGGATTTGAGATGGACTGGACCTTGTGAACTTCAGGTGGAGCAGTGCCTATTCAGAGAGCTGGACAAGGAACTGGGAGCTGCCAATGAACCCAGGTGACAGTCTGGTGAATCCAGGTAGAATCTGGGACCATGGAAGGGGATCCAGGGAATCTGAGAACAGGCCCCAAGTCAAGATGAAAAGACCTCTCCCTGGGTACTGAGTAATGATGAAATTGTAGTTTACTAGTGACCTAGGGGTGGAGGGTTTGTGTATTTTTTTTGTACTTAGTGATTAATGATACTTAGTAATTGATTGTTGGATAAATGACTGAGTTAACCTAGTGTGCCCCATGAGTGGAAGACTTTGACTACTGTGTTTTGAGATGATTGTTCTTTGTTCTAAATATTGTGACCACTTTGATGAAAACTATATGGCCATTTTAATGATAAGCTGTTGTGAATATTATACTGTGATTTTCTGTGATAAACTGTAATATTATGAATGTTGTACCTTGATTTTCTGTGAATGTTTTGCTTTGATTTGTTATGGAATAAATATGGTGTTCACCATACTGTGTAAGGAGAACCTTAAAAGCTTTTCACAGCAGCATTCTTCGGTAAAGCTGCTAGTGCATGGTATTACACGAGGACCCTGGGAGAATGTAAAAATGGTTTGATGGAAAATAAGTTTACAGCAAATCTAATGGTGTATATCACCAAAGGTCCCAAATGGTTGTGACCAAAATAAAAAGGGTCACATCATTTAAAACTTTAAAAAGAATGGAAATAGATAGCATTTATAAGTATAGTAAGGGAGAGAATCTATAAGAAACTAAGTGACAAAATAGAATAAAAAAGACAGAATAGAGATGGTAAAACACGCAAAAAATATTTTTGATGAATAAAATCAAAGCCAATAAAATAGGAAGAAAACCTATCAATGGGGGAAAACCATTGCATCAAACAGCTTTTTTGTAATTTTGTGTTTATTTTTAGTTTGGAACATTCATTTCCACAAGATTTTGAGTTACAAATTTTCACCCTGTTTTTCCCGTACTCACCACCCCCAGAACAGCAATCCCACTGAATACCCCTTCCCCTAATATGCTCTCTCCTATATTCGCTCCCATTCCCCCTCCAACTTTCCAGTAGGGCAAGATGGATCTCCATACCCCAATACCTGTACATCTTATTTCCCAGTGCATGTAAAATAACAACAACAATAATTATTATTATTATTATTATCTTTTTAAAACATTTGATTTTAAAATTTTGAATTCCAAATTCTTTCCCTTCTTTCCTCTTCATCCACTCTTACTTAGAAGATAAGCAATAGTGGATATATTGTGAAACATGGAATGTATTTCCCTCCAACCAATTGTGCCCGCCAATTCTTCTATTATCTGCTTTGACCCTGCCCCTTTACAAAAGTGTTTGCTTCTAACTACCCTCCCCCCACCAATCTGCCCTCCCTTCTATCATCCCCCTTCTTATGCCCTTTCTCCCTACTCTCCTGTAGGGTAATATACCATATTTACTGTGTATATCATTCCGTCCCTAAGCCAAATTCAATGAGAGTAAGGTTGACTCATTCCATTGTTCGTTTCTGTTCTTCCCTTCCATTGTAACAGTTATCCCTTATCTCTTCTATATGAGATAATTTATTCTGTCTCTCCTTATCTCCTCTCATTATATTCCTCTCTTAACTCCTAATTTTATTTTTTAAATATCATCCCTTCCTATGCAATTGATACTGTGCCCTCTATGTATACCTGTACGCATATATATATATACACATATATATAAACACTCACATATGTACTCATACACCCATATACCATCCTATATAAACATGTATGTATACATATATATGTGTATATATATGTCTATATAGATAGATAGATAGATAACACACACACACACACACACACACACACACACACACACACACACACACACACACACTTATATTCCCGTCAACTATCCTCATACTGAGAAAAGTTCAATAAGTTACAAGTATCATTTTCCTATGTAGGAATGAAAATAGTTCAACTTTGATAAGTCCCTTATGATTTCTTTTCCCTGTTTACCTAATCATGATTCTCTTGCTTCTTGTATTTGAAAGTCAAATTTTCTATTCAATTCTGTTTTTTTCATCAAGAATGCTTGAAAGTCTATTTCATTGAATGACCATATTTTCCCCTGAAACATGAGACTCACTTTTGCTGGGTAGGTGATTCTTGGTTTTAATCCCATCTCCTTTGACCTCCAGAATATCATATCCCAAGGTCTTTGGTCCCTTAATGTAGAAGCTGCTAGATGCTGTGTTATCCTGATTGTGGTTCCACAATATTCAAATTGTTTCTTATTAGCTGCTTGTAATACTTTCTCCTTGATCTGGGAACTCCAGAATCTGGCTATAAAATTCCAAGGAGTTTTCTTTTTGGGATCTTTTTTCAGGAGGTAATGAGTGGATACTTTCAACCTCTATTTTGCCTTCTGGTTCTAAAATATCAGGGCAATTTTCCTTGAGAATTTCTTGAAGGATGATATTCTAGGTTCTCTTTTTGATCTTGGTTTTCAGGTAATCCAATAATTTTTAAATTATCTCTCCTGGACATATTTTCCAGGTCAATGTTTTTTTCCAATGAGATATTTCACATTGCCTTCTATTTTTTTCATTTGTTTGGATGTGTTTAATAGTATCTTGATTTCTCATAAGGTTATTTGCTTCCATCTGCTCCAATCTAACTCCAAAGGAATCATTCTCTTCAGTGATCTTTTGGAATTCTTTTTCCATCTGGAAAATTTGACTTTTAAGGCATTCTTCTCCTCATTGGCTTTTTGGGCCTCTTTTGAGATTTGAGTCTATTTTTAAGGTGTTATTTTCTTATCAGGTTGTTGACACTTTTCATTATTTTCTTGCATCATTCTCGTTTCTCTTCCCAATTTTCCTTTCACTTCTCTTACCTGGTTTTCAAAATCCTTCTTTAGTTCCTCTATGGCTTAACCAGTTCATAATTTTCTTGGAAGCTTTTGGTGCAGGAGTTCTGACTTCATTGTCTTCCATCCATTACATGCTTTGATCCTTTTTGTCCCCAAAATAGGAATCTGAGGTTTACCTGCAATGATTCTTTTGCTTCATTTGCTTGTTCATGTTGCCACTCAATTTCTTGACTTTTGAGCTTTATGCCACAGTAGAACTCTGCTTACAGAGAGGAGAGCTTTGTCCCAAATGGCTGCGGTTTTTGCAGCTGCCAGAGCTATTAATTGGGTGTCCTCTCTGAAGTCCTCATTGGCTCTGGCACACTGGTAACACACCCCCAGGACCTCCACCCTATATAGCAATCCAGATCCAAGCAGGTTAAAGCAAGAGCAATTATCCCTCAGAATGGGTGCTTGGTCCCCCTACAATCTGCAGGCCAGGAGCTCTGAAACAGTCACGTGGCTGATAGAAGGTGTGGGTATGAATGAACTAACCTGAATATAAAACAAAGAAACAAATAAATAAAACCTTATTAAGGGGTAAAAGGGAATGTAATGGGATAAAAAGGATGAGACAGAAAAAGGTAAAGTATACAATCTGAAGAGGCATAAAACACACTATGGTAGAGGGGAAAGAAAGAGGGAGAGGAACATCATTTAAAGATTATTCTCACTGGTTCTGGTTCAAAGAGGGATCAACATAATCAGCTAAATCGAAGATTCTAACATGAATAGACATGTAAATTCAGTAAACAGAGGAAAAGGAGGAAGGAAGAGAAGCACTGTTTGAAATTTACTCACATTGGTTTGGTGTCAAACGGGGACTAACATACTCTGATAAGTATAAAAATTTATTGTGCCCTATAGGCAGTAGGATGGTAAGGGGGGGATAAAAAGGAAGAGAGTAAAGGGGGGGAATAGAGGGGAGGGAAATAGTAGTAATGGGAGAGGATAGGTTAAGAAGGGGGTGACCAGGTGGGAACACTGTGGGAGGGGGTGGTCAAAACAGAAAACTTCAAGGAGGGGAAGGAAG
The DNA here is from genome assembly GCA_011680675.1 of Gymnobelideus leadbeateri. Classification (NCBI taxonomy): domain Eukaryota; kingdom Metazoa; phylum Chordata; class Mammalia; order Diprotodontia; family Petauridae; genus Gymnobelideus; species Gymnobelideus leadbeateri. Next base: position 278,559 of record WOXC01008716.1, on the reverse strand, counting down.
AAGGAAGAAACAAAAACATAAGCAGGGGAGGGAATAGGATGGAGGGGAAGAGACAGATAGTCATCATTACTGTGAATGTGAATGGGATGAACTCTCCCATAAAACAGAGGCAGATAGCAGAATGGATTAAAAACCATAATCCTACAATATGCTGTCTACAAGAAACACATTTCAAACAAAGGGATACCCACAGGGTAAAGTAAAAGGCTGGAGTAGAATTTATTATGCCTCAGCCAAAGTAAAAAAAAAAAAAGCAGCAGTAGCAATCCTTATCTCATATAAAGCAAAAGCAAAAATAGATCTAATTAAAAGAGATAAGGAAGGAAACTATATCTTGCTAAAAGACAACATTGAAAATGAAGCAATATCATCACTTAACATATATGCACCAAGTGGTATAGCATCCAAATTCCTACAGGAGAAGTTAAAGGAATTAAGGAAGAAATAGATAGCAAAACTATACTAGTGGGGGACCTTAATCTCCCCCTCTCTGAACTTGATAAATCTAACCTCAAAATAAACAAGAAATAAGTTAAGGAGGCAAATAGAATTTTAGAGAGACTAGATATGATAGATTTCTGGAGAAAACTGAATGAGGATAAAAAGGAATTTACTTTCTTCTCAGCAGTGCATGGTACATACTCAAAAATACCTAGGGCATAAAATCCTCACAGTTTGGTGCAGAAAGCCAGAAATATTAAATGCATCTTTCTCAGATCATGATACAATAAAAATTATATGCAATAAAGGGACATGGAAAGATGGACTAAAAACTAATTGGAAATTAAACAATTTAATCCTAAAGAATGAGGGGGTCAAACAAGAAATTATAGAAACAATCAGTAATTTCATTCAAGAAAAAGATAATAAGGAAACAACATACCAAAATTTGTGGGATGCATTAAAGGCAGTTCTTAGGGGAAGTTTTATATCCCTGAGTGCATACATGAATAAATTTAGGGAAAAGGGAGATCAATGAATTGGGCATGTAATTGAAAAAGCTAGAAAAAGAACAAATTGAAAACCCCCAATTTAGTATTAAATCAGAAATATTGAAAAGCAAATGAGAGATTAATAAAATTGAAATTAAGAAGACTATTGAATTAATAAATAAAACTAAGAGCTGGTTTTATGAAAAAACAAAATTTATAGACCCTTACTCAATATGATAAAAATGAAAGAAGAAAAACAAATTATGAGTATCAAAAATTAGAAGGGTGAATCTACCACCAATGAAGAGGAAATTAAAACAATAATTAGGAATTATTTTTTCCAATTGTATGCACATAAAGGTGAAAATCTTAGTGAAATGGATGAATATTTAAAAAAATATAAGTTGGCCAGATTAACTGAAGAGGAAGCAAATTACTAAAATAACCCCATCTCAGAAAAAGAAATTGAACAAGCCATCAGTGAACTCCCTAGGAAAAAATCTACAAGGCCAGATGGATTTACTAGTGAATTCTATCAAACATTTAAAGAACAATTGATTCCAATACTCTAAAAATTATTTGGAAAAATTAATGAAGGAGTCCTACCAAATTATTTTTATGACACAAATATGATACTGATACCTAAATCAGGAAGAGATAAAACAGAGAAAGAAAATTATAGACCAATTTCCCTCATGAATATAAGATGCTAAAATTTTAAGTAAAATATTAGCAAAAAGACTAGAGAAATTTATCACAAGAATAATACACGTTGATCAGGTAGGATTTATTCCCAGAATGCAAGGATGGCTTTATATTAGGAAAACCATCAGTATAATTGATCATATCAAAAATAAAACTAGCAAAAACCACATGATTATGTCAATAGATGCAGAAAAGGCTTTTGACAAAATACAACAACCATACCTAGTAAAAACACTAGAAAGTATAGCAATAAATGGAGCCTTCCTTAAAATAATAGGTAGCATCTATTTAAAACTATCAGCAAGTATTATATGCAATGGGTATAAACTAGAAGCATTTCCAATAAGATCAGTGGTGAAACAAGGGTGTCCACTATCACCCCTCTTACTCAATCTGGTTCTAGAAACGTTAGCAGTAGCAATTAGAGAAGAAAAAGAAATCAAAGGAATCAAATTAGGCAAAGAAACCAAGCTATCACGCTTTGCAGATGATATGATGATATACTTAGAGAATGCTAGAGAATCAAGTAAAAAACTACTTGAGACAATAAATAAATTTGGCAAAGTTGCAGGATATAAAATAAACCCACATGAATCCTCGGCATTCCTGTATATCTCTAATGAAATGCAACAACAAGAGATAGAAAGATAGAAAGAGAAATCCCATTTAAATTTACTGTAAACAGTATAAAATATATGGGAATCTACCTGCCAAAACAAACCCAGAATCTATATGTTCACAACTACAAAACACTTCTCACACAAATCAGATTAACTAATTGGAAAAATATCAATTGCTTGTGGCTGGGTTGAGCTAATATAATAAAAATGACAATTTTACCCAAATTAAATTGTATATTTAGTGCCATACCAATCAATTTACCAAAAAACTACTTTTTAGACTTAGACAAAATAGTAACAAAATTGGAAGAACAAACAGTCTAGAATATCAAGGGAATTAGTGAAAAGAAATGCTAGGGAAGGTGGACTAGCTATGCCAGATTTTATTCTGTATTATACAGCAGCAGTCATCAAAACTACTTTGTACTGGCTGAGGCATAGAGTAGTGGATCAATGGAATAGATTGGGCGAACGAGATCCAGCAGTTAATGAGTATAGTAATCTATTGTTTGATAAACCCAAGGACCCCAAATGTACAAAAATATTTATAGCAGCTTTTTTCGTGGTTGCAAAGAATTGGAAATTAAAGGGGTGCCTATCAATTGGGGAATGACTAAACAAGTTGTAATATATGCATGTAATGGAATACTATTGTGCTCTAAGAAATGAGGAGGAGACGGTTTTCAGAGAAATTTGTATACAATCACAGACACAACATATGTGTGATGACCAACTATGACAGACTGGACTCCTCTCAGCAATGCAGTGATATAAGTCAATCCCAAAAGAAATCCAGAGAAAGAACTAGAAAGAACTGAATTTGAATCCTGATTGAAGCAAACTTCTTTATCTTTTTCTTTTCATTGTTTGGTTTTATTTTCTCTTTACTGTTTTTCATTCCATCTAGTACAATCGGCCTTTGTAACCTGATTAATGTCTAATGTGAAAGTATTTGCAGATCCTATACTGGAGTATATGCCATCATGGGGGGTGGGGATAGCGAGGGAAGGGAAATTTGAAACACAAGGAACTATGGAATTGAATCTTGTAATCTAAAAATAAACAAATTAATAAAAAAAGAAAGAAATTAAGAAGATACAAAATTCAGAAAAAAAATATGGGAAGCCTTTATAGAAAGAGATATAAACGAAAAAGTAGAACTAAGAGAATAACACAAATTCTATACAATGTAAATGAAAAGAAAGATATCAGAAATTTTATTAAATATAATGACTAATTTTCACCTCAGATAATCGCTGATGAAACATAACTACTTCTTCAGCACAGAGGTGGAGGACTATGGGAGGAAACGGTACGCAAATTAATGTATTTGGTCACTCTTTTAGTAGGTTTTCCTTTCTTTTTTTGTTTACTGTTAACAGGATAGGGGCAGTTATTAGAATATGACTACAAGGCCTCCCCACCCCCACCAGAAAAAATCAAAACAAAACACCAAGTGTATGAATAAAGGCTTTAAAAAAAACCCTTAGAGCACAGAGAAAAGTATAAAAAGATATAGAAGAAAATATTTTCATTAAACATTTCTGACAATATTCTGACATTCAAAATCTATAAGGAGTTAAAATGAATATATATTCTGTAAACCTATTCTCCAACTGAAAAGCAGTCACAAGACATAAACAATTTGTAAAAGAAGAAATGCAAACCATCAATAACCATCATCAAATGTTTGAAATCCTTAGTAATCAGAAAAGTTCGAACTAATGTACCACCACATATCTAGTAAATTAACAACAAAAAGTCACTATTGAAAGGCCTATAGGAAGACAGGCATGCTAATTCACTACTGGTAGAATGGTAAGCTGTTTCAAACATTCTGAAAGACAATTTGGAATTATGTGAGAAGTTACTAAATTATCCATGCCATTTGACCCAGAGTTTCTACTAGAACCAAACACCAAGGAGGCTGACAGTAAGAAAAGACCTTTATGTAAAAAACAAAAACAAACAAACAAACAAAACTAAGTCCAACAATTTAGAAATGACCAAATGAGAAATACTAGTGTACTGTAAGAATGTCAATGCAGCATTAATAATGTTGAACTTAAGAGTCATTAGACCTGAGATTTAGATCCTGGCTTTGCTTAACACTTTTGCAACCTTGGGCAAATCACATAATCTTTCCAGGCCTCAGCTTCCTCAACTGTAAAATGAGAAACCTGGTTGAGATGACCTTCAAGTTCATTCTTAGCTCTAGATCTATGAAGAATCCTAAATCCAAAGAATCCAGAGACATAAGATTTGCATGGAGTAATACGGAGTAAGGAAAGGAGAAGCAAAAATATTATGTACACAATGATGACAAAAATGTAAACAAAGTCAATATAGTAAAGCAACAAAACAAATTATCAGTGTTAATACTATACTGACATCCCTCCTTTCCGTTAATAACTGATGATAAAAATCTTTTCTTCATTTATGTACAATGTGCAAGAGTTTGAGTATTTTGGAAAGAATCTGTTCTGCCCATAAGAAAAACGCCAATATTTTTAAAGAGGTCAACTTAGACATTTATATGAGAAAAACAAAGTAAATGAAGAACTAACATTGTCCAGATAAGGACATCAATCAAAAGGCATTTGTTAAGCATCTACTTACAAAAACAAAAAAGAAAGACATACAGGGGTAAATCACTGAATCAGTCCATCATCTGAGCTGGGACAGGTAGTTCAGGTGTCCAGAGATCTAGGCAATGAATTAACTATATGAACAAATGTGGGAGGCAGCTCTTCTAACCATAAGAGAATCTTCATGGGCACCAATGGGTTAGCTCTAGTCAAGCAGTTCTTCTATCACACTAGTCATCAGAATATGCATTACAAAACCTTGGGTGGTAATGTCTTAGTTTCCCTTCTTCCCAAGTGTCATCTACATGTTGCCCTATTCAGTTTCTTAGACACATCTGGAATTAGATCCTATAAGGCAATAAATTGATCAGTTAATCAATAAACAAGTATTTATTTAAAAAATCTTCTATGTGTGAGTCACTATGCTAAGTACTGAGGATATAAAGAAAGGCAAAAAGCATCTTTGCACTCAAGGAGCTCACATTCCAATAGAGGAGACAAGAGCCAAATGACTATGTACAAACAAAATATGTACAGAAGTTAGTAGCAGTGGGGCAGGGAAGCTAGCAAAGCCTCTCTCACAGAATGTTCAACTAAAGCTAATTCTAGAAGGAAAGCAGAGAATACAGGAGGCAGAGACAAGAAGGGATACCATTCCAGGGAAGGAATGGGCACATAGAGAAAAGGCAAAGAGTTGGGATAGCCTGCAGTCAGGAAGACTTGGGTTCAAATAATGCCATAGATACTTAGCTGATTGACTACCGACAAGATACTTAACCCAAGTCTCATTTTCCTCTTCTATAAAAACGATCACACCTGCAACACAAATCTTGTAGGTAATACAAGAGAAGCCAACGTTAAAGCGCTTTATGTAAGTTATTGTGATCATCATTATTAACTTTAGCTGTTTTCCTCCCTACACTCTAAGTTTTGGTTCTCTCCAGGTTTCAATTCTATTTAAAGAGAACTCATTCTAATCCAGAGACCTGTCCTAAAGTGGAATGGGCTGCTCTAGAAGGTGGTGAGTTTCCTCTCAGTTGAGTTCCTAAAACAGAAGCCAGATAAAATAACCTTATGTGTATAATACAAAAAGGATTTTTGGTCAGCTACAGGGAAAACTCAAGGCCTCTGAAGTTCCTTCCCACTCCTCAAATTCTTTGATTTTGTTAACAGTTTAAATACAGGAACATGGGCCTCAGTTCCTTTAAATGAAATGACCAATATACAGGAGGCCTCCCAGTTGTCCTCACAACAAAAAGTAATTAATATCATCTGTTTTTTCTCAAGGAGTGTTTGACATCCAGCTTAAATAAACTTTAGTGAATTAACTCTGTGTAAATTATTATGTCTGAAAAAAATCAGGATAATGAAGAAATTGCTTTCAAAGGAAGTGATTTTTGTGTTAAAGGGAATTTCCTTTGACAAGGTAATGGATAGAGCACTGAGCTTAGTATGACCATAGGTAAATGAGCTAAGTGAACTGTACTCTCACAAAGGGGACAGAGAGGTCAAATTCCTCTCAGAGCTTTGTCATAACTGTCCACTCCACGAAGTAAAAAGCAACCTTTGCATTTTGATATAATCATTGGATCTCTAGGGAATGTGCTACTGTCCATCACATATTCCCAGCATCCATCTCAATGAAACCAGTCTTTTCAAAGGATTTTACTCGATCAAATATTGTAAGCGGACAGAATAAAGAATGTGGATGACTGAAACGAAGGATTTCAAATTTGAACAACTTGGAGGCAACAGTCTCTGGGTCACTGGGAAATGGAAGCATCGCATTTTCAAAGCACTCTATACTCTGGTGAATGCAAGTACACCTTTGGAGAACAAACCAATAAGAAAAATACGTACAAGACATATGAACTCTATGTGGAACTATTGAAAACTCGACTATAATTAAAACGTTCAGGAAAACATATGATTTTTATTGCTGCTGCAGCTGCTTACCTCTTCAAGTTCAAGCTGCTTCCTCTCAGGCCATCCCTTCTAGTGTACTCTGAAGAACTCAAAGGGGACTACAATCTACTCATTCAAACATTGCAAGACTTCCTAAGTGTGCCCAAGACAGACAAGGACGTCATCCCACTGGGACTGCAAAGTCTGAGACGCCTCAGCTCTTAAAGCCCGATTCCGTTACGGATGCACCTATTTTCACTCCTAAAAGTAGACATGCATCTTTGGGACATATTTCATTTTTGTTTTTGTATGTACCATGGGAAGTGGGACACAGGAGCAACACCAAGCAGATGAATAATATCTATTCATCAAATTCCTTTTTTTTTTTTTTGCTTTTTTTTGGAGGGCAATTAGGGTTAATTGCCCAAGGTCACATGGCTAGGGGTGGGGGTGGGTGTGTGTGTGTGTGTGTGTGTGTGTGTGTGTGTGTGTCTTAAGTGTCTGAGGCTGGATTTGAGCTCAGGTCCTCCTGACTCCAGGGCTTGTGCTTATTAATCATATTTCAACATTTGTTTGGATGAACATGCTACATGCAACTTTCCATGATAATCTATTCAATACTTACACCTTACCAGTGTTGTTATATGACAGCAAGGCATGGAATACAACTGACTTCAAAGAACGAAAAGTAACTAAATTCAGATAGAAACAAGAGCTTAAGAGGAAAGGGTGGAGGGGAGGGACCCTGGGTGAGGGGGTAAGTTAAGTAAGAGGAGGGCAAGGTAGAGGGTAAAAGTAGAGGAGTCAGAAGGGATAAAAAATAAGAGATACACGCAAACATAAAGTAAAGATCAGGAGCAGACTTTGTTACAAAAAAAGGAGTAGTAATCATGATCTCAGAGAAAGTTCAAGCCAAAATAGATTCAATCAAAGTAGAAAAATAGGGAAACTATATATACATATATATATATATATATATATATATATATAAAATATGTGAACCATATTAATCACTATTGTTTCAGACTAGTTAAAATAACTAGACAGTTTAAGGCTAGAATATTGCTATGGTGTGGGAAATGTTGAGTTGGTGGACTTAGAAAAATATGGAAAGACTTGGACCTATGAAGGACACCTTCACAGAAACAGAGGACAAACGAAGTATAGTAAGTACAGTCTTAGATAGATGCATAGGAATATATATACATATATATATATATGAGTATGAATATAGATATCTAAGTATAACTTATGTATAAGTAAATGTATGCATGTAGGTATATATGTATATGTACATATATATATATATATGTTTATGTGCATGGGGTGTGTGCGTGTGTATGTGTGTATCCATACTTAATTGTAGCCTTGTGATGAGGGGAAAAAAGAACAAAGTAAAAAGTGCAGAGCAGAGAACAAAAGAAAACCTAGGAGGGAGCAAACACAAGATGGACAGCTCTGAACACAATGGGTAGTATTTATTCTATAGGCTTTCTTGAAATAGAAATGTATTACTATATATTTTTAATCCTTCCTTACATTCTGCTGTGCACATGACAATGCTTTTATTCTTTTCTTATTTTGTATTTAAGTTTTAGTAGATACGTTTATAATATTGTTTTACTTTCCTTATTGTATATTTAACTTTTAGTATTTAAGTTTAAAATAAATTAATAATAAAAATTTTTAAAAACAAAGAAAAGTGAATAACATACAAAAGAAAATAAATTAGTACATGGTGGGTGTGAGCAGACAACAACAAAGAGCTATCAAGGAATTTTGAAGAACAGGAGAAGTCTTCACCAAGGAAGTATAAGGAATGAATAGAAATGGACTCATGACTGGTAGACAGGCATTGTGCTCCACCATTCCATTGCAACAAGAGCAAAACTTAAAGCAAGCCTGGCACATAGATTAATAAATGCTTGCTGACTGGCTAAATCATAAATCAACGAGATCGCCTACCAAGAGAGTTATTTGGGAAGGATCTAGGTGGCGCTGCAGGGGAAAAAGAGCTAGACTTAGAGTCAGAAAGATGTGAGGTCAAATCTGACCTTAGATACTTACTAGTAGTGTGACCTTGGGCTCACGTGACCTCAATTTGCCTCAGTTTCCTCAACTGTAAAATGGGGTAATAACAGTAACTACCTCTAAGGGTTGTTGTCAGGATCAAATGAGTTAATACTTGTAGTGCTTAGCACAATTCCTGGCACATAGTGGGTTAAATTTAAATGCTAAGTGGTGGTGGTAGATACCAAATGTGGAAGATATGGACCTGCAGATCAATTTTATATTCATACAAAGGAGAATTCTGTTGTAGAGTAGAAAGGGCCTATCAGGACAATACTGAGATAAGACAAAGTGAGTAACATTTAAGTATTTGAACCAAAATTCATATATCAGAAAGAATGATGAAAACCTTTCAACACAGAATCATCTACTTTGGAAGTCTCCCATTTAAGCCCTTCTTTTTCTAAGTTTGCTCAAGAAATCTGCAGTTTTTAAGGGTTAGTTACCAGTCAACCAGTAGAAAGTTGTGGTTGCACACTGGAGAAGTTCTAATATCCTACGTATAAAAGGTAGTTGATACTTCCACTGAAAAAAGTTTTAAGTGATGCCTATTATTCTCCAAGCATCATGTGACTTCTTTGGAGCAAAATGACTTACTTGGAGTATATGCTTTATGCCTTATTGATTATTGGGTGCCAAAGGAAAGATTCAAGAATAACAGTAGCAAGTAATATTCCCACAGAAGAACAACCTTAAGGCCAACAGATCAGTCTAGTCTAAGATAAACTACAGCTATTAGGGCCAAAAGGATAGGGCCTTTCTTCAAGCATCAGTGATTTTAAACTGGAGGCATGCTGAGATGAAATTGTTAGTCTTCCAGAGAAATGAACTGGCCCCAAGCACTCCTTTCTAACAGCATACAACCAATTAATCCTGGCTTGTGTTCAAGCCAGTGACTGTTTGAATGCATGGACCCTGGCTAAAATGTATATTTTCAATACGCCAGATTTGGTCTATCCACATCTGAGCAGAGGGCAATGATGAATGCTCTAGTTCTGGTCACTGGGCCTCCCTCAATGCAGACTATCAAGCAGGTAACAAATACGCAAAGCATTGGAGATACAAATAAAAAGATAAAATACCTGCACTCGAGGAGTTTAAATCCATTCACAGGAGATGTGTGATACATACATAATATATGTATGTCTATATGTACATATAGATAGGCGTGCATATATATATATATTACCTACTAAGTCAAAAATTGGGAAGATCATTCAGGATGGCACTAGGCAGCTGGGGAATCAGCAAGGGGCTCTTGCAGAGGAGTAGATTTCTGATGAGTCAGAGGTGAGGCAGGAGAGGGCTTTGGGCATCTCAGAGATTAGATGGTGTGTCATGTGGGAGGAACAACAAGTACGGTGGTGTGGATTCATGGCAGAATCTAAAAGGAGACATAATGCAAAAAATGGCTGGAAAGGTAGATTGGGGCCAGGTTGAAAATGTCCTTCAAAGTCAAGCTGAGGAATTTATATTCAAGTTTGAGGGCAGTAGGGAACCATTGGAATGTGCTGAGTAGAGGAGTGACATGGTCCAACCTGTGCCCTAAGAAAATCCCTTTTGTGGCTTTGTGGAAGGTGGAACGGATTAGGGAGTGACTTGAGGCAGTGAGACCAAGTAAGGTTGGAGGTGTGGAAGGCCTCAACTAGGGTAGCAATTAAGAGAGGGATAAAGGTGAGAAATGGTGTGGAGACAGACACAGCAAAATATGACAAGTGATGGGAGATGTGGTGCATGGGACAGTGAAGAGATGGGGATAATGCCAAGGCTGTGAACACTAGTGACTAGAAAGGTGGCAGTGCTTTCAACAGAGCATGTTCTGAAAGAGGGTGGGGTTTCCAGGGTGGAAAATAATGAGTCCTTTTAAACTCAATGAGCCTAAGATATCTTTAGCATTTCTGGCTGCCTTATCACATGGTGAACTGCTACTGAGCATGTGGTCCATTCAAACTCCCAGGCCTTTTGGAAGAACGTCATTATGCAGTGAACACCTAGACTCAGGAAAACCTAGGTTCAAATTTCATCTTCCACACTTACTTAGCTATGTGATACAGGGAAAGTAACTCAATCCCTCTGAACTCAAGGGTCCTCATCTGGAAAACTGAGATAATTGTATTCATATTTCTCAGGGTTGGTACAAGAATCAAATGAGGTAATGTTTGCAAAGGGTTTTGCAAATGTTAAAATGCTATATAAGCAACATTTATTATCATTCTTCCAAAGAGCTTTGGATCCATGGCACCTCTCCCAAGTCTTATACTTATTAAGTTGACTTTTGGACATAAGCAGAAGACTTTGCACTTACCCCTCCACCTCTCCCCTTCCCACCCAGCATATTTTGGATTGAGATAGTTCCACAAAAAATTGCACACTCTCTGAGGACACAGGAAAGGTTGCTCCAAATGACTAATATGAGAAGTGTAAAGCAAAACAACTCTGAAATTCTATCTCACACCCAGCAAAGATAGCAAAAGATGGAAATAATCAGTGCTGAAGAGGTTGTACAAAGATGGTCACAGTGATTACAGAAAATAATTCTGAGTTGGGCTAAAAAAAAAGAAAAGTGACCAAAATGCCCATCCTCTGACTCTGAGAACCCACTGCCAGACACATACTCTGAGGTGATGAAAGACAGTTCTTTTTGCAGCCCCAAAGAACTGAAAAGAAAGTGTATGACCATCAATTACAGAATGGCTAAGCAAATTATGGTACATGAATGTAATGGAAAATCATTGTACCATGAGAAATGATTAAAATAACGAATTGAGACAAACACAGGCCACTGACCTTAACTGATGCAGAAAGAAGAAAAAGCCAGAAAACAACACCCAATGACTACAACAATGTAAAGAGAAAGAAAATGAAAACATACTGAAAACATACATAACTATAATGGTTTGGAAGAGAGCAGAGTCATATGGGTCTGTGGGCATACTGTCAGGTTGATGTGTTAGTTGACTTGGCTAAATTGCTTTTCTAATCTTCCTTGAATCTGTTGCAACTGGGGAGGGGAAGGACATATTCAGAAAGGAATGTGATGTAAAAACAAAAGACATCAAGGAAATATTTTTCACAAATCCAGGCAAGAAGTCACAAGGACCTGAACTAGGGTGGTGTCCATTTGAGTGATGAAAAGGGAACAGATGTGGGAGATGCTCTGGAGAGAAAACTTATGAGACTTGGAAACTGATGACAGATGATGGAGAGAGAAGAGTCAAGGACAGCTCCAAGTTAGTGAACCTGAGTGATTTAAAGGATCAGGGTTACCTCAAGAGAAATAAGAAATTAAGGAAGAAGATTGGATTGGCAGAGGACCAGGAGTCTGAGATGCCTATGGGATAGAGGGAAATGGCTGTCAATGTGAGACATGTAACCTCCTTCAATGGCAGGGACTGTGTCTACTTTCTTATTTGTACCCTCAGTGCTTAGCACAGTGCTGGACACACAGTAAGGCCTTTCCGGTCATTCCAAACACATTTTCTGAATTGTGTCCTTGTGGTAATCAATGTACGTGGTTTCTCCTCTACTCCTCATCTCTGTCCCTCTCTAGCTTTTGTCTGACCCTAAGAACTCTCTTTTGAATATTATCCATCCATATGTTCAGCCCCTGCCTCCATTCTCTCAATCAGAGCTAACACTCTACATGGGTGGGGGGGGGGGGTTATTAAGACACAATTATGTCTGGTTGAGGACCTTATACCTAAGTCAAGATGGTGAGGGCATGCAAAGTGAAGAAGGGTAGGCCACCAGGTGTCACAATTTCAGTCATCAAGGACATAAGAAGAACTTGTGTCTGTTTTGCTAAACAGCTGCTTCTCAGTGATGAGGAGGGACCAGAGGACAAGGTTTGACTACCAACTAGGGAAAATGTAAATAGTAATATCCCACAGGGATCCATGCTGAAACTGCACTCATTTGGCATGTTTATAAATGACCTGGACAGTGACAGAGTGAAAGCTCCTAGTATTTGCCTGTACTCACTGATCTCATGCCGATAAGATAAATGCCAGGCCAACAAGGGAGGGATTGGGAGGAGGAAGAGGAGAATCATGGGAACAAAGGAGCAGATCAACTTCCAGGTGAATAATCACACTTAAAGTCATTTACTAACTGATTCTCATCCTGGCACCAACTCCAACTTGTCACAACCTTGAAACAATTGTTTGGTTTTTTCCACTCAGCCCCACTGTTTCCTCATCTGTAAAATGAGGAGGGTGGGCTCTATGCTTTCTCGGGGCCCTTGCAGCTCCAAAATACTCCAGTTGTACAATTCTCTTAGAAGTAGGACCAAGTGGAAGAACTCTACATTAGCGATTCTGGGCTTTTTTGGGTTTTTTTTTCCCTCAAAGGACCATTTTCTATCATTTAAAATTGAAGGGTGAAGTAAGTGTGTGATGCTTATATATGTGTACACTGGCTCTCCTATACATACAGCCAGGAATCATTAAAAAGTGTACACTTTGTTCTTCAAGTGTGTCCTTTCCCAGAGTCTGTAGAAGAACACTCGGATTCCCCACTACTATGCACTGTCCTCCCCAGTAGGAGGCAGAACAAGTAAACTCCGCAGTTTTAGTCATGACTTGTTAGCTTTGGAGCTCCCTCCAGCATCATTTCTCTGGGTATACTAGAAAGGCTTGGTCATACACACACATCCTCAAAGTAAAGGAAATTGGACTTTTTGCAACATACACCAAAAGCTGGCTCTTAAGGAGTTTATAAACTGCCTTTGTTGAAAGTGAATGAAAGGTGACCCCAGAGAAGAAATGAGGAAATGCACCTTCCTCTTTTTTCTTTGGAGAGATGGAGAAATATGGGTATTCAATGTAGAATGCACTGCCAGATGTGGTGGCTTCATCAATTTATTTTACATAACTGCTTTTCTTTGTTGTAAAGGAAAGACCATTGGGTGGTTAAGCCAGTGGGAGGGAGTAGGGTTATCTAGAAATGAATGTGCTATAAATAAAGATTTTGATTTTTTTTAAAAAAGGAAATAAATGAGAAAAGTTATGAATATTCTGCTTGATGTTTTCATCTTTGATATCCCCATACTCTCATGTATTTGTGACAGGGGGTCTATTCAACAAAGCGGGGGCCTTCCTCAATTTCCCTTGACAGTGCAAAGATTAGTTATCTTTTCCACTTGCCACATGAACACCAGCCTATTTTTTAGCATACATTTCTTTGATGATGTATCTTTAATATTTCTCTTATGGAAGTCTACATTTATAATGTATTACAGTCTTCTCATGTCCACCACACCTTTCTACTGCCCTTGGAATAATCCTCAAATTCAGCTTCTGGCCAGGGATGAAATTCCCCTAACAAGGGAGAGATGCATGAGTGTATGCATGCACACACACGTGTAACACATACATAATACATACATATGCACATGTATACACACATATACATATCATGCTGGGGAAAGAGAACCAGGCCTGAAATCAGGAAGACTCATCTTCCTGAGTTCAAATCCAGCCTTAGACATGTACTAACGTATGACACTGGGCAAGTCACTGAACCCTCTTTGCCTCAGTTCCCTTATCTGTAAAATGAGCTGGAGAAGGAAATATCAAACCACTCCAGTATCTTTGCCAAGAAACCCTAGCTGGGGTCACAGAGTCAGACATGACTCAAATGACTGAACAACAGAATATACAATATTATATATATATATATATATATATATATATATATATATATATATAGTGTGTGTGTGTGTAATATACAATAGCTATACACAACTGGTAATGTCTGAGATCAGATTTGACTGAGTATACAGGTCCTTTGGGGATTGTCACTAGCATCTGAAACTGAGGAGGACAAATACCAGAGAAGAGAAAAAGAAACCCTAGGCCCATTTCTCAAAGTCAAGGGGTAAAAGGGAGAGCAAGGGAAGAAAGTCTTTCCTCTCTCAAGGATTCAGTTCATGTTTCCCACACCGTGGGTGACCTATGAGTGATCTTCACCCTTGAGACACAGCAGGAAAGAAAGAGATTGTCCCAGTCTGTCAGTTTTAAAGATGGAGCCTGTTCCAGCTACTTGTACAATTGAAAGAGATTGCTCTCACCCATACAGTAGGAGAATGCAGAGAAATATAGCATCTCCACAGCAGGTGATCTGGCTATGCTCCAAGCCCCATTTTACACACACACACACACACACACACACACACACACACACACACACACTGGTGAACGGTGTGTGTGATAGATTCACGGTTTCATGTGCAATTATCTATTTCTGTCCTTTTATATGAAAATATTCATGATTGTTGATAATTTTCTATTTCATTAAAAAATAAAAGAAGGAAAATTATTTGGAGATCAGAAAGAGCCAGTATGGATTAAGAAATCAAGAACTGGTTATACCACAGAAGCCTCATTTCCTTTGGTAACTGCATTACTGGACTGGGACATTAGGCAAATTCTCTAAATCTAATTGTCCTTTGTTTTAGCAAAGCATTTGACCTAGGTTGTCATGCTAGTCTTGTGAATGAAATGAAGAGAAGAAAGCTAGACAACAGCTAGGTCCACAGCTGTTGAAGGGTCCGAGATGCAAAGAGTCATCTCAGATATTTACTAGCTATGTAACACTGGACAAGTCATTTCCCCTTTCTCTGCCTTAGTTTCCTCATCTTTAAATGAGGATAATAACAGAACTTGACATTCCAGGATGTCATGAAGATCTAATGAGATATCTGTAAAGAGCTGTGTGAACCTTAAATCCATCACAATAATGATGATGGTGATGATGATGACGATGAAAAAGCAGCAGTAGAATACAAAGTTCAAGATATGAAATCCAGGTTAGTAGAGAACATAAATCCAGGTTAAGTATCAGATACAATCATAAATTATCTCCAGAAATATTAAAAAGCTAAAAACCATGATGTGGTCATTTAGTTTCGAGTCACTGTCATCACTGGTAGTGGTGGTGGTAGTTGTTCAGACCTGTGATTCACACTGTGAGAGTTCGGTGCAGAGAATCCCTCCACCAGTGCGGGCTGGAAACTTGTGTGGGACACTGAAGGGTGAAATAATGTGCCTATTTCCGCAGTTAATAGGGGACAGAGGCAGAGCCTGAAGTCTGCTTTGGAGACTCTAAAGCAGACCCTCCAGCTACCATTCCATACTGCTTTTCTTCCATTAGAATATATGTAAAATAGCCTGGTTTTTTCTAATAGTCCGAGAGGCTTTGTGTCTCCAAATAAACACAAACTAGACACATATAGACATAGAAAAAAATCTTTTACTAATGCTATAACTAATAAGTTAGTTTCGAGGCATAACTAATTCACAGTTGAAGGAAAGCTTCTTAGATGCATCTTGTTAAATTCAGGTTATGGGCATCAGCAGATATCATAATGAGATATTCCATTATTGAAAATCTATTATAACACATCTTAGAATGAAAGGTTCCCCTGATTTTAAATTTTTGGGGAATTTTAAAAAGTGATTTGATTTGACATATGCAACTACATGGTATGTCTATTACTGCAGGAAAGACATTACTCAAGAAAAGTAGGTTATAAATAATTATACACTGATATTTCAAAGCTATATCTCTTTAGCAGATCTCGAATCCATTTCAATTTACCCGACCAAATCTGGATTTGATACTGTCTAAGTAAATGGTCTCCATATAAAATATTCAATGCTCACTACTTAGAGGTGTTTCCTCCACAGCACAGAATTCCATACATTTCAAAGTATGCTCCAAATTCCAATATCCCTGGCAGATTAAGGAGGACCATACACTGAGAACCAGGTTGTAATTCAATAGGTGTTAATTATTCACATGAAATATATCAGCTCAACTTATTCAGGGTTTCTTGTTTGCCTTCCATTTGAGTTCCTCAAGTGGTATCTGGAGGGTATGAGGTATGGAAAGATTTAGGAGCTGAGTCTCATCATGAGGGCTTGTGGTTATGGGGCCTGCTGGCTAGGACTCTAGCACTCAGTCACAACAGAGAAGGGTACCACAAAAGGAAGCAACATCTTTGTCTTTCCAGAATCTCTCATTCTGGGGACACCCCAAGAACAACCCAAGGCCCAATCAGAAAGCATTTTCTTTGGGTCTTCTAACATCTTTGTTACCATTTTCCTCCCTCTTTTAGATTGCCAGCACCTTCCTGGCCCCTCTTCTTCCCCTCCTGTCAAAGCAGGAAGAATCTCTAACTTTTGTTAGCAGAGGGAACTCCTAGGGTGGAAAGATTTACAATCAACAGAGATTGAAACCTATCTATGATTTAATAAATCAATCCAAGGACATTTGCTCAAGTCACAAAAGAGTTAAGTGATGTAAATAAGGTCACACAGCTATTTGCTGCCAAAACAGTAATCAAATCCACCACTCTACCCACAAGGCTACTGGAAACAACTTAAAAGTCTAAAGCCTCTATTATGGGACAACAGCCTGTAAGCTACAGAGATGGAGCTATTAGTAGTAGAATTTCAGTTATTATTCAATGAACTGTTGAGGGGGGGATAATGAGGTGGCATCAAGGATCAAAAATCATATTATACCAAGTCCTATACTCTAGCTACATGTAAGGTCAGTACTAGCCTCCCTGCTTGGAAGGACTCTGGTCCTCCATCTATCCCAGTCCCGTCCCACCATTCAAACCCAGGTTTAGTTCCACTTATTCTCAATAAGGTCTTTCCCAATATTTGAGTCCACAATGTTCTCTGCTGAATTCTGCCAACACACCCGCACTACTCATCACGGCATCTAATCCTCCATTATCTTTTCTAGACTTAAATGCTTTCTGTGCCTTCATTCTCCAGATCTAGTTCCTCTTATTCCACATCTGTTATATCATCGAACATAAGGCTAACATGCACTATGACTTTTTAGAAGAGAAGGGCAATGATAAAGTCCTTACCTCAAGGAGCATTCACAGTCCAACGAGGGAGATGATGTTCACACAACTATGTACATACGACAAAACTGGAGTGGAAATAGAAAGTAATCTCAGAAGGAAGGCACTAGGAATAGGGGACTCTGGGAAAGGCCTCTAGCAGAAGATGGGATCTGAGCTGAGTCCTGAAGGAAGAGGTAGAAGCAGCCTTTCAGGCATGGGGAGAACTATAAGTCCTCTTTATGTATGTCTATCCCTCCATACACACTCCTTATCTGTGACTGTTCCTCCTGCTGATTGTGTATTTGTGGGAGAGTACACCCAGATTTAGAATGGAAATATTTTATTACTACCTCTTTTTCAACTATGCTATTAAATTGAAAGCCTTTATTTTGAATTAATTGTGTCCTCAGGCTGACAAGAGAATCTAATCAGATCTGTGGGGTTTGAGTAAATGCATACCAACTGAGTACCCTGAAGCTAGTCTTGTTTGAGGGCACCCACTTTGTGACCTGGGGAGTACCACAAGGTACTATACTTGCTGAATGAAAGTCACTGTATTCTACTAAAAAATGCTCAATTGATAAGCTACCCCAGGGTAAATCTAGTTGGTTGGTTAAGATGGTTGTAATGCTTGTATCATTCCATAGGCATTCCAATTATTAAGAAACCTTAATGACAAAATTAGATTAATCTTCCTACAGAAGACTTCTGAGATGATCAATTTACTAGATATTAAAATTGTAATTTTATGACCAGTAAAAAGACTTTGGTTTGGTAGATTTCCTTACGACTTATGGCTGCTAGCCATGCCCTTTGAGATACCTCTAAAAATTGAGGAGAAGACAAGAAAAATTTGAGAGGGTAAGACAATGAGACAAATCTAAATAAAGCCAGGCCTGAGAGAAGGGAAAGCCCAAAGCAGATGGAGATTGTTATCAACAGAAAGCAAGCTCCTTTATGTCACAAGCTAAAAGTTGCCTTCAGTGCTTTATTTTGAAAAATAAAAGATATACTAACATTTTTGCGGGGTGGGGAGAATTGGTGCAATTCTTGTCATAGAATAACTACCTCCAGCTGCTACTCCAAGGTCCCATTACCAGGCCCCCTTCTCCTGAAGCCAACTTAACCTAGCACTGGTAGAGTTGAGGACAAGGCTCTTTGGATGTCATTTCCTTTCCAGCACTGCACTCATATTGCAGTTAAACTGCAATTTGTACAGGCACCCCTATACCTCAACTGAATTTAGTGCTGGTTGTAATTATGGCTAATTTGACATAGTTAGGACTCTGAGCACCTTGAATGTTAATTTATTTCAGCTTTAGAATTTTACAGATGAGCATTGTCAGGCCAAGAGAAGGTAAAAAGGCTTGCCCAAGGCCACATTTAGAGTTACAGGTAGAGCATCAATTGGAATTCATCTCCTGACTCCTTACAGTCAGTGCACTTCCCACTATACAACAATTCCTCCTTCCCTTCCCCATCTTTGCCTCTTCCCCCTTTTTTCCCTACCCCACCCCAACAGCACACAACTCTGAATTGCTATCCTCCATCCAATACTCTTTCTAACTCTTTACTCACTCAAAAAGTCTTTAAAAAGTTAACGTTAATATTATGAAATCATACACTATGTTGGACACATAGTATGACCCTAATAAACACAGAATTATTAGTGAAAATCTTTCTGCTGGGATTCCCAGATCATCAATGGGTTAGAGATGCCAGCCCCATCTCATTATGCACCAGAGAGACAATCAGAAGGGAATAGGGGCAAAACAAAGGATATTTTGGTTGTCCTTCTAGGCCCAGTCAAGTCAATGATTTTGATGGAATAGAGAAGTCAGTAAATAAAACAGCTCATTTCCGAATAATAAAATCTGAGAATTGGAAAAGAGCTGAGTGATCTGTCCTCAAAATCACAACTGACTCATTTCCAAGGTCTGTCCCCCGACGTTTGGGACAGATCAATCCTGGATCATCACTTTCTTGGTCACTCCTACTCAAAATGTGGCATCTCCCTTTATGAGATTATGAACTCCTTGTCTTCTCCTTTATATTTGTAGCCTTAGCACTTGGCACAATGCATGATAATGAAAAATGATTTAATAAATGCTTTTTTAATCACTCATTCATTCATTCTCACTGGATAGCTCATGAAAGTGAGTTGAAGGGAAGAAAAGAAGCTTACATGGCTAGTGTGATGTTTCTCTGCCCCTTCCAATGAGCCCTATTTTTGTTCCCAGAATTCTTTAAAGGGTCAAAAATTGGACATGGATGCACTTATGTGTTTCTTTTATGCTTGTATACACAACAATTAAAGAGAAAAATACCATTTGGAAGAAAACAAGTGGACATTATCTAAAGGCTGCCGTTTATTCAAAAATCATGTAGATAAAAGGAGCTAGGTAGTGTAGGAGATAGAGCTCTGGGTCTAGAGGCAGGAAGACCTGAGTTCAAATCCTGCCTCAGAAATGGACTAGCTGTGTGACCCCAGGCAAGTGACTTAAACTCTCTGTGTCTTGGTTTCCTTATCTATAATATGGGAGAAACAACAGCACATCCTAGTTATTCTGAGGCTGAAATGAAGTGCTCTAACAATGTAAGTTATGATTACTGGAAGAGAAAACCTATTTTGAGACAATCTATCTCACAAGACAGATCATCTTTTTCATGTAAATCTTACTTTCAGAATCTGGAGAAAAAAATAAAATAATATTTCTATTACTCCAAGCATCTGTCACTAGTCTGTACAAATCATTCTTGAGTATTTAAAAACCACTTCTTTCATTTCCAGTTTGAAGGCTCAGAGTGTATCTTATGCATACTTCAATGACACTGGGACCACATCAATGCAGTCACTTCCTCCACCAAATCAGGCATGGGCCACTGCATACAGAATACCACAATGTATTTTCAATAGGTGTGCACATATCTGATCAGCACCGGACTGTGCGCCAACAAGACACCAATACCTGCTTCTATTCTGCTGCCTAAGCAGCAGCAGCAGATGTGACTCCACCTCTCCTTTACCAAGCCCATCTTCTTCACACTGACGGTGCCCTTCCCTCCACTCTCCACTACTCTAGAGCTAACACACTCAGAGACTAAGGTATTCGCATACTGGAAAAATGTGTTCATCACACTGCACAAGCTTGACAGCTGCCAACTAAAGAAGGCTTTGACATGACTGTTCTTATTATGCTATTTCTTTCTGGTATGTGTGAGTTCCTATTAAATAACCAAAGAAACATAGGCCAATGGGATTTGAGAGCGTTTTTACAATGCAACCCAAATAGAGGTTCATTTAGTGATGGCACTTAATGGTATAAGTTATTGCCAGAGAAAGCACACCTGCAAAGTCTGTGAGTCTGGGATGCTCAGGCTAAAAAGAAAGCTCCAAAGAGCCTCTAAGCATGTGACTGCATTTCCTGAAAGGGTGGATGGATGGAAAGCGCAACAGGATGAATGCTGAAAGAATGCTGGTAAACGGTGCCTGGATTACAGAGGCGTATTAATTCTACACATGCCCAAAAGGCACTAGGGAACATGACAGAGGAACTAGGAAAACCTATGCCAGCTGATGTCATGTTCCCAACAGTAGCAAGAGTCCCATTCAGAAGAGCTCCCAAGACATGTTTTCTTTTTTATCAATACAGCAGAGAAGCCAAGTTATTTCTTGTCACCTTTAAGACTGACTTCTATTCTCCTCTCACTATAAGCTTGGCCTTGGCCTTGCCACATCCTCCCTTTGAGGACCCCTTTAGCTGTCATCCAGCCCCCATCCTACTCCCTATGGTGCCAGCCCCCATGGCCCCCTCCTATACACACAACTGGAGCACCCTCCTCCTTGGGCCTTTCTTGAATCTTCAGGTATCTAGTTATTCTAGACATTTCTGGACTCCCTCAGCTCAGATCCTGGGATATCCCTCCTTTGTGTTCTTCCTTATAAGGCCCATGCAATGTCATCCTAAGTGACTGGTACTAATCAACTAGAAGTTATAAATGTATACTAAGAGTTAACATTTACATTTTAGTGTTCTTGTCCTTACCATCACTGCCATTGCCTCCCAACCAAATTACAGTTTTTAGGACCAAAAAATCATAAATTTAGAGTTGAAAGGGCCCTTGAAGGCTGCTGAATCCAACCTTCTCATCTCACACCCCATGTGCCCATCTTCTTGCCATCTGCCCTGCACATTGGTATACCCTACCCCTTTCTAGCTCTTGCCCTACGAAAAAGTAATCAAATTACCACTATCATTGCTTCTGAGGAGGACCTACATATGGCTCCCCTATCATTCTTCTTATTCTTCTTCACACCCTAACTCTTCCCCGGGGCACCACTGGCCTGTATGTGTTGTGTTCCCCTATTAGCATACAAGCACCTTGAGGGGAGGAAGAGTTTGGGTTTTATTTCTCTATATTTGACACATCAGGATGTAATAAGCACTTTTCATTCCTTCAAACTGCGGCTCAGAGGTATTAAGGGATTTGCTCAAGTAACAGGTATGATCTGAACTCAGCACCTATGATTTCAAGCTTGGTCTCCTGCACTGATCTGTGTGGAGACTGCCATACCTAAACAGACTCTCATATCCTCAAGATGATGGGCTGCCTGCTACAAAGCATATGGAATATGTGCTGTCTTGTACACCCTGCCTGGCACCAACACTCAATGTAATATGTAGGCCCTTCCTAATGAGTCCCTGCTAATTAATAAATGTGTATAGATGAATAGAGCACTATCCCTGGAGTCAGGAGGACCTGAGTTCAAATCCAGACTCAGACACTTAATTAACACTTACTAGCCAGGTGACCTTGGGCAAATCACTTAATCCCAACTGCCCTGCCTTCCTCCCTCCAAAAAACAAAGAAAAATATTCATAAATTCTTATAGAATTGAACTTTGGTCAATCAGTCTAATGCCTTACATGGTGATGTAAGAAAGGGTAAGGTCAGCAGGTGAGATACATTTGTCCTAGGGGGCCATTTCACAACCCTCACGGCATCCCACTTCAAGAGCAGGCCCTGGGAAAGGGCTTTTCCTACTAGAATCCTAAAATCCTCTGTTCCAAACCAGTCCTCCACTTGGGGAGCTTTCAGCACACTGCCTCTGGGCATGTAGACTTTGGTACACCCCATTATACATATCATCAGGGTGGGTGAACTTTTCCAGATTGTATGGTCTTTTGTTTTGTTTTTCCAAACAGGAAAAGTAATGGCTCAACCCCCCAAGGTCATAATCATTTAGACTAATACTGAGCAATGAAAAGTAGGCTAGCCTTGGGGTCAGAGGATCTGAGTTTAATCTGCCACAATGCAACTTCTTACCCATGTATGGGAAAAGGCACCTTCTTTCGGGTCTTCAGTTTCCTCACCTATAAAAAGATGCATGTGGATTACGTGGCCTCCAAGGTCTCCTTTTAGCTCTAAGTCATGAAGTCCATGATTTTATCTGTATTTCAATAGAATTGGTTTCCTTTGTAATCTTATGTATTTTCTTTCATGAACTCAAAAATGTGACTCTCAGCATGTGTCCATAGGCTTTATCAGACAGCTAGCCAAAGGAGTTCAGACTCCCCAAAAGGTTAAGAGTTCCTGACCCAAAATTGATGGAGAGCAATAATTGGAAGGGGGCAGGGTAAGAGACAGCAGGATGTAGCCGATAGTAAGTTTGGCTCACAGTAAGAAAGGTCTGGTTTCAAGTCCTTTTTTAATATGGCTCTCTTTAAGACTGTGTGGCAAAAGGATTGCTGATCTGCACTGAAGAGGACACTTCCTCCCTTGGATTCAGATCTGTGAACAAAAGGAACAGTGCATGATGGGGCTGGGGTGGGACACAGGATTCCCAGGTTCATTCTAAGCAGACATGCCTCCGGAAGCCCCTGGGTCACTATACTCCAAATGGACGGAGGCAAGCATTTAACCTTGGGCCAGCAACTCTAGAGATCGACATTTTGCTTAAGGTTAAAAAGAACATCCCCAACTGCTCAGTTCCCTTTTAGAGTAGAGTGAGTTGACCTCATTAGCACACTCCAGTGTGGGGCCCCTCCACAAATCCTCACTGCCTCTCTAATAAATGGCCCACCACACTCTACAGCTTGAAAGTGCTATTCCTACCATTTATCTAACAAGACATGCTTTCATTATCCATCACTATTTTATGGCAGCTTTTAAAATTAGAATCATCAGAATATTTGAGAAGTTTCCTTACATATCTACCATTTCCTGTTGGTGCTTCAATAAATTTTACTGCCTCGAGTATGAAACATAGAACTGATCTGTCAGTCTTCGGCCATTAAGGGAATGTCCTTACTTCTTTTATTGCCATATGCCACACTGGCTGATATGTTAGCTAGGTTCCAAAAAGGCCAGTGGAAAGAGACAAACATAAATGCAAATCAAAGCTGTAACATTGATGATGAAGGCCCGGAGTTTGGAAACTTGTATTCTTTCAACAAATTTCTTTGCACAATAATGAGATCGTTGTTCTAGAGATGGAACAACAAAATACCAATATCTTTACTGATTATTTTCTAGGCCAATGGTTATCTTCTTCTCCTGAGAAATAATTAGGTAGAAGTCACCTCCCAAACTGCACTGTTGACTTACTTCATGGACTGACCTAGAATCACTATTGGTATTGAGGTGACAAATTGAATAAAGCAGAGGGAATTTTTAAAAGTTCCTCTGAGAGGGACCTAGGCCAGTAAAAATAACTTTGTCCCAGTAAGAATAAATTTAGAGGGCCCTTATATCATCTAGGAACACACGTCTTCCCCAGGCAACCCTGTTTCCACGGCAGCAATGGCAGCTTGTCCTACCTAGTCATACTCCCATAGTAGCAGTTAAGTCCTGTGACAGGAATTTTTCTAGCCCCTTTAATAGTTTAGAAACCTCACAATATCTAGGGCACACTCCTCCATCAGCAACAACCTTGGTAAAGAACCAGAGTGGGACATAAGTGGAAGCTTGTGTGAAAGTCTCCTCCACTGGCCAAAATTTGCAGGTACATTGTTATGATTTGTGCAATATCCCAGAGGTGACTATTTCCTCACAAAGCATGTATTTTGTCATTTTGGATCTAAATGTGGAATTTATGGGTCATCCATACAAATATGACAGAATGATATCAGAGTGAATGATGGTTCTTATTAGTTTTACAAACTTTGAAATTATGTTATATTTCATCCAGAAACTCAGGGTTGAAAAGGAGCTCAGAGGCCATACCCAAAAGAGAAGCTCTACTCTAACAAATCCAATCAAAGGCCAGACCCAATCTTTCTAGTGAGTGGCACTTCACAAGGCAGTCAATTGCACGAGTGGATAGCGCCAATTGTTAATTGAATTCAACAAGCATTTACTACATGCAAAGCATGGTGCCAGGAATTGAGGGTACAAAGACAAAAACAAAGTATCCCTTGCTCTTAAGGAGCTCACATTCTTACAGATGTAAGAAAAAAACACAGATACAAATAAGAAAATCCTGTCTGTCTGTCTATGTATACATACATACATATTCTCTCTCTGTCTGTAGATCTATTTCTATTGTACATTCAAAGTAACTAGGGAGGGAGAATAGTAACAACCTGGGGCAAGAGGAGAGCCCTTTTGTAGGATATGATGCATTGGTTGAGGCTTGAAAGGAGCCAGAGGCTCCTTGGGTACCCAAGGGAGGAAGGAGAGCCTTCAGAATTGGTGGTAAGTGTTTGATGCCATCCTGCTTCATTTTGTCTCTCCATTGTTCTTCATTCTGCCCTCAGGGGCCAAGCAGAACAAGTCTGATCCCTCTTCCACATGACAGCCCTTCTGAGTAGTTGGAGACATTAATATGGCATTTTAATTCACATACGACATATCCATCAATTACGAAAGCTGTTTTTAAAAACAAAAACACTAAACTGAACCAGATGGCAATCTCCCTGAATCAGGCATGTGAGTTGGAGGGGAGAACAAATTCTATTGGTATAGGAACATTTCAGAAGACTTACACTTTGCAGTTTGGGATTTTCATGAAAAGAGGACCTTCCAAGGAGATTATCTACAGAGTTATTTCATTCCCTTCTCCACAAATGTCACCAATCAGAATGCACTAGCTATCAGGAAATAGAACCCAACAAGGTTTCGTAAATGTTTCACGCTCATCTCAGGCCCAGAAAAGTGAGATGCAAATATCACTTCTTCCTCTCAATCAGTAATCACTATGAGCCGCCCCCATGCTAGACACTGGGCATGTAAAGGCAACAGGGAAACAAACAGCGGCTCCCATTGTGGAGGTTATGATCAGGCAAGATAGAACTCAGCGTGTCCAAATGTAGGTACATACATAATAGCGGCTGTGAATGACACCATTGAGGAAAGGCTCATGTGCGTAGAAGGTAGAATTTGGGTTGAGTCTTCAAGGAACTTAACTAGGGATATGAAATAGCAGAGGTGAGGAAAGAAGGCACTCCAGGTGTGGAGGACAGCCAGGTGCAAAGGCACCAAGATGGGAGGTGGAGTGCTGTGGGAGAATAGAAAGACCAGTTAGGCTGGACAATGTACATGAAGGGGAATAATGTGTAACAGGAGGCTGGGACCAGGCTGTGAAGGGCTTTAAAAGTCAAACTGGGAGAGAAGCAACACAGCACAGAACAGAAGAAACAGTGGCTAAAGCGGGAGCCAGAACAGGCTGGGCACCATGGTTACCATCACCATCATTGAGACAGTGAAGGGCAAGATTCAGGCTCTGCAGCAGTAGGCCAATGATGCCAAGGAGAGGGCCATCAGGGGGCTCACTTTGAGAAGTGTTGTGTGACTTGACCAGATGAGACTCGGGGCAGCCCTTGAGAGCTCCCAGGCTTTGAAAGCCCATATGTTGAAGCTTTCCTCTCTGGTAACTGTGATTTGGTATGGATGTAATGGTTGGACAGTTTGCAAGCCTGTCTGCTTGACCTGTTTGTTTCTCTGTCTTGTAACCTCTGTCTGCATACTTTGAAGTTCGGGGTGCTGACCTTTTTCCCCTGAACTAGGTAAACGATATATGTTTGATTGATTAAAGTAAGCTTGTTAACACATTGTGTAAACCAGAAGTTAATAAAGCATTTGAAAAAAATAAAAATATATTTAAAAAAAGGAGAGGGCCATCATCTCCTTGGAATACAAGGAAAAGCGGGCCTGGGAACAAGTTGAGGCTAAACCCTCAGACTCAGGAGCACCTGGCTACAGCTCTGCAGAAGCCAGAATAGGCAGAGAAGGCAGCTAATGAGAAGATGATTGAAAAATGAAGAGAAAATGGAACTGCAAGAAATCCAGCTGAAAGGGGCCACACCCATCACAGAGGAGGCAGACAGAAAGGGAGACAGCCCTCCAGTTGGTGATCATTAGGGGGCACTCTGCCTACTGGTGGGAGATGTATGAGGAGCCCAGACTGATGGACCAGAACCTCAAGTGTCTGAATGCTGCTGAAGAAAAGATTCTCACAAAAAAGACAAATACAAGGAAGAGATAAGCATTCTTATATAAACTCAAGAAGGCAGAGACCCCTGCCAAATCTGCTGGGAAAACCTTAGCCAAGTTGAAAAAAACAAGTGATGACTTGGAAGAGAAATTGAAATGCACCAAAAAGGGGCACCTCTGCATACTGGACCAGACTCTGTCCCTCCCCCCAGCCCCACCATGTCACTGCTCCTTCCACTCAGTTGGACTCCTCTGGAGGCCAGTCAGTCCAAGGCTGACTTTTCACCCAAGGGCTCATCTTTAGTCTTTAGGCCCCATTCTCCCCACCCCTTGACCCAAGTACCCATGTAAATTTCACAAAGCTGTCTCTGCAACTGCTCCCTAGAAATCCCAGCCGGCCTAGGGGCTGAGCATTTTGGGGAACAACATTTAAGGGAACCTGAGTACAATGCAGTAGTGGCTTTAAAGTATGTTGTATGATGTAGATATTTTATAATTACTTTTTTCTCTGTTGTACTAGCAGCCATTTGTAAACTATTTCAGATAATTCCCCAGTTCCTAGGCTATGTCTAATCACTGTTTTTTTTTCCTTTGGGATTGGAAATCTTTCTGCCTCAACAATGTTCCTTCTTTAGAGAAGAGTAAAAGAGGTGTTAGCCTGCCCTACTGAGAACTAACATACCCAAGAAAAGATTTCACCATGGGAAACCTCAAATGATCCATACCAAGCACCAGCCAAACCAGAACAATCATTTCAGGAGGAGTTTGTGAAAAAAGGGTGCTATTCAGGTCTTCAACTTTAAGGCATCTTGGGTGTCTTTTTTAACATTTGCATCATTAGCAACCAAGCAAATTATATAGACAAGACCTCTCTGAGACCAAATTGTCTCCCCTCTCCTCTCCCAGTGCATCACGTGCCCCAGAAGTTGAGGTGTACACTCTACCTTCTTTCAAATACATACATAGATTTTTAATCACTCGTTATCCAAGTAAAATGCATCTCATTATGCATTCCAGGGAATGAAGCTGTTGTCTCCAAAAGCACCATCTTATTGTGCTTTGTATTACTCATTGCTAGAGGAATCTTGAATAGTTTGTGTACAAAACTTGTTTGTAATTTATGTATATTGTGTTTGGAGCTTTGTTTCTCTAGGGTAGGAAGAACCAACAGAATCCCACCCCACTGCTCATGCAGCTAGGAGGGCTCTCTATTTACAGTCTATGGGCTGCCAGTGTGCTAATCTTTTTAAATTCCTTTTTATTTGGGAGGTAGGGGGGATTGAGGTTTCTGTGTGATCTGTGTTAGGTTTGCATTGTGTAGCTTATTGGCTTGAAATATATTCTCTTTCAGCGTGGTTTACTTGAGAGTCAATCTGGAGAAAAAGGAACCAAGAGTGCAACTGTTTTGATGCTAAAAATTAATAAACTGTTTTTTGAAGCAAAGAACCAGTCCCTCTAAAATTGTTCAAACTGAGGCATTCAATTTGAATCTAGAGGCAACAGGGAACCATTGGTGTATACTGAGGAGAAGTGACATGACCAGAGCCACAGTCCAGCAAAATGGCAGCTCTAGGGAGGAGGGAATGGATAAAAGAGTGATCTGAGGCAGGGACAACAGATAGGAAGTCACTCCATAGAGAAATGAGGACATGATATACACATGATATACATGAGGATGATATACATACACATATAGAGACATATGCACATATACAGAGACACATGTATACATACATACATATATAAATAAAACACAGCTAAGTGGGGCTGCAGTAGATGCACTGGGCCATGAGTCAGGAAGAACTGAATTCAAATCCAGCCTTAGATATTTACTAGGTGTTTGAACCTTTGCACAAGTCTGCTTGCCTTAATCCACTGGAGAAGAAAACGGCAAATCATTCCAGTAACTCAGACAAGAAAACCCCAAGGACAGTATGGTCCACAGGGTCATGAAGAGTCAGAAACGACAGACCAACAACATAGATGATATATAGCATCAAGGGTTCTTAACGTTCAGTACAAGAATGTATTTTTAAGAATATTCTAATCAACATATCTCAACATGATTGGTTCCCTTTATAATGCTATATATGTGCTTCTATAAATTTAAAAACATGATTCTGGGAAGAGGTCTTTCCATATGCCTCACCATAAATTGCCAAAGGGGTTCAGGACACCAAAAAGTGAAGAATCACAGCTATAGATTGATTAGCAAATTCCTAATGACTGAGGTAGGTTTTCAAAATTATACTGCAGTGAGACAAGAGAGCAAAAGGGAAGGGAGAAAGAGCAGTTCTGTGTGTTTCTGTTTGCCAGACCACTTCTAAGAAAGAGGAAACTAAACACAGATACTAAATATAGATCATCTGACACTAGCTGGAATTTGTATGATTGATCACAGACCCCTGGGAATAGTACAGCAATGCCAGTCCCAAGCTCACCTAGCTAAATTCCAGTGATTGACACCTCCAAGGGTTATGGATGCTCACCCCTTATGGACATCTCAGCCTTTTACAGAACGACTCAATGATTTGTCATTCATCCTAAGTTTTAATGTTAGCAACTCGAGGAATGGTTTTGGCCTCTTGTCATTTATGTCAAATTGGGATGTTCTGAAGATTTATAAAGGGCCTGGTTTAATGATGCATGGACAGCTCTTCGTAATAGAGTTACTCAAATGTCAACCAGATTCTGATGTACATCTGGACACTAGATACCCCCCTCTCCCCAATAACAAGCTATTTCCCAATGAATTGGAATGGAGGCAAGGTCTCAGCTAGAAGAAAACACAATAGCCTGTGTGAGTTATCTGCATGTATAAATTTTACTCTGGTACTTTCTTATAGCAAGTTCTAGTTCAACATTTTGTACTTCAAAAATACCAAAAGCTTTCTGGTCAAGGTTGTCTATGATGTTGCATATGATTGAAACATTTGATGGAGGATTTTTAGTTCTCTTTCTCAGGTTTTGCTCAGTGTGAAAGAATTAGGAGGGCAAAGAGTTGCTGATCTGTGCTTTCTACCTCCTTTGCAAAGTCAGATTGCCACTGGCAAAACAGCCTTGGGGCATTTAGTTTCTCTCTGTCCTCAGCTTTCATCCTGCTCCCACAAACTTTTCAGCATTGTGGTAGGAAACACAGAGCCTACGCATCTCCGCAAGACCCAAGAACCTCCCCAAAAACTTGTCAGAACTGCAGGCAAGGAAACAAGGAAATCGCTGGGGTGCTTTTCTTTGGGGGTTTTGGCAATAGTTCCCACCTTTAGGCGGAAGATGAGATTGCTAAAAGCAATGAAAGGAAAAGAAGAAAACATAAGTGAGAGCACAACTCCAAGGTTAGGAGGAAGATATGGAGTGGTGAAGCAAGGGGACATGAATTAGCCCAGCTTTATTAAACTCAACATATTTCATTGGACTCTTTCATTGCCTTAATCCATTGGAAAAGAAAATGGCAAATCATTCCAGTAACTCAGACAAGAAAAGCCCAAGGACAGTATGGTCCACAGGGTCATGAAGAGTCAGAAACGACAGATCAACAACATAGATGATATATAGCATCAAGGGTTCTTAACTTTCAGTACAAGAATATATTTTTAAGAATATTCTAATCGGGGGCAGAGCCAAGATGGCAGAGTAGAAACAGCATTTCCAATGTGCTCTCCCCCACACAAATTTCAAACAATGTGAAAGGGGACTCCAAACAACTTCTGGAGCCACAGCACCCACAGAACGGCACAGAGAAGCTAACCTCCTGCTGAGGACAGCCCAGCAGCCCTGGAGGGAGCGGCCAGCACAGTGCGCTGAGAGCAGGCTGGGAACCGAGCACGCTGGGAACCGAGTGCACTGGGAACGGAGCTGAGCCGAGCCCAGGTCCAAGGTTTTAGCCCCAGGGCAGCCAGGCCTTCAGCTGGCTGGAGGGACCCGAGAACACCAGCAATTGTGGCGATTCCAGAATTATCAGCACAGATATGCCTAGGACAAAGTGAGAGGTTAGTGCCCTATGGACTTTGGGACCAGTATTTGGGGAACACTTGGCTTCCTCCCCTGGGGGCAAAAAGCTGCTGAAGAAACAGCGGCACAGAAGCCATTTTGCAGCGTCAGTAGTGGCTCTAGCTCCTGGTCTGTGAATTGTAGGGAGATCCAGCAATCAGTGTGGGGGTTAATCGCTCTTGCTTTAAACTGCCTGGATCTGGATTGTGGTCTGGGGGGGAAGTTTGGGGTGGGTATCCAATTTGCCAGAGTGGGTGGAGGCTTTACAGAGGCCACCAAACTAACTGAAGTTGTGAAGACCCCATGTTTGGGCGGAAGCTCCCCTGTCTGGTGGCAGAGTCCTACTGTGGCAACAAGCCCCAAAATCAAGTAATTAAGTGGCAACATGCCTAGGCAAATGAAACAAAATAAACAGAAAAGCTCAACACTGGACTCCTATTTTAGGGACAAAGAGGCTCAAAGCATGGAGGAGGACTGTGAGGTCAGAACTCCTGCACCAAAAGCCCCAAATGAAAATACAAGCTGGCTACAGGCCATAAAGGACCTTAAGAAGCAGATAAGAGAAGTGGGGGAAAAATTGGGAAGAGAAATGAAAAAGATGCAAGAAAAGTATGAAATGACAGTCAACAGCCTGACTGAGGAAAATAACACCTTAAAAAATAGACTAACTCAAATGGCAAAAGAGGCTCAGAAAGGCAATGAGGAGAAGAATGCCTTAAAAAGTCGAATTTGCCAGATGGAAAAAGAATCTCAAAAGCTCACTGAGGAGATTCATTCCTTCAGAGTTAGACTGGAGCAAATGGAAGCTAGTGACTTTATGAGAAATCAAGATACTATTAAACAGTTCCAAACAAATGAAAGAATAGAAGGCAATGTGAAATATCTCATGGGAAAAACCACTGACCTGGAAAATAGATCCAGAAGATAATTTAAAAATTATTGGACTACCTGAAAGCCATGATCAAAGAAAGAACCTAGAAATCATCCTTAAAGAAATTCTCAAGGAAAATTTCCCTGATGTTTTAGACCCAGTGGGGGAAATACAGGTTGAAAGAATCTACCAATCGCCTCCTGAAAAAGATCCCCAAAAGAAAACTCCCAGGAATATTATAGCCAGGTTCCAGAATCCCCAGATCAAGGAGAAAATACTACAAGCAGCCAGGAAGAAACAATTTCAATATTGTGGAAACACAATCAGAATAGCCCAGGACCTGGCAGCTTCTACACTGAGGGATCGAAGAACATGGAATATGATATTCCAGAGGGCAAAAGAGCTGGGAATGAAGCCAAGGGTCACCTACCCAGCAAAACTGAGTATCTTGTTTCAGGGGAAAATATGGTCATTCAGTGGAATAGTGGACTTTCAAGCATTCTTGATGAAAAAACCAGAGTTGAATAGAAAATTTGACATTCAGACACAAGAAGCAAGAGATGCTTGAGAAGGTAATCAAGGAAAAGAAATCAAAAGGAACTTATCAAAGTTGGACTATTTACATTCCTACATGGAAAAACAATAATTGTGTTTGATGAAACCTTTCTCATTATGAAAATAATTGAAGAAGGGTACATGGCATATGTTCACAGGTATACATGGATAGAGGGCACAGGTTGAATTTGATGGGAAGGGATGATTCTTTTTTTTTTGGAGGGCAATTGGGGTTGGGTGACTTGCCCAGAGTCACTCGGCTGGGTTTTTGTTTGTGTGTTGGGTGTCTGGGGCCGGATCCGGGCTCGGGTCCTTCTGGCTCCAGGGCCGGTCCTCTGCTCACTGCGCCACCTAGCCGCCCCAAGGAAGGGATGAAGTCAAGAGGTGAGAGAGGAAAGTGGCAAGAGGAGATGGAGAGAGACAGGGTAGGGTAAACTATCTCATGTAGAAGAGGCAAGGGGAAGTAGTTGCAGGGGAGGGGAAGAACAGAAAGGCAAAAAGTCAAAAGCATATTCTCATTGAAGTTGGCTCAAGGAGAGAATCACATACATACTAAGTAGAATATCTTACCCTCACTCACTCTCCTGAGTAGGGGAAAGGAGGATGAGAGGGGGAATGATGGCGGGGAGGGCATTCTGGGGGGAGGGGAGGTTGGAAGTACCCACTATCAAAGAGGGACAGGATCAAAGTAGAGAATGGACCAGGTGGGAGGTGACAAGGGTGGGAGGGAAATATAAGCAGTCTTTTACAATATATTACTATGGTAATGTTTTGCATAGCTATACATGTACAACACATACTGAATTGCTTATCTTCTCAGAGGGAGTGGGTGACAAGGGAGGAAGGGAATGGATCTGAAAATCGAAGTTTTAAAATTAAATGTTTCATAAGATGTCCAGGCATTGGGGCTCAGAGATTCACCTTGCCCTAATGGCAAAGTTGAAGGGGGTATGGGAGAAGATATGGGAGAGAGCAGATTGGATGAGGGGATATCTAGTGGGACTGCTATTCTGGGGTGGTGGGTAGGGAAAAATGGGGGAAAAATGTAACTCATAATCTGGTGGAAATGAATGATGCAAACCAGAAGTTAATAAAGGATTTGTTTAATTTAAAAAAAAAGAATATTCTAATCAACAAAAACAATCATGTTTTAAAATTTATAGAAGCACATATATAGCATTATAAAGGGAACCAATCATGTTGAAATATGTTGATTAGAATATTCTTAAAAATACATTCTTGTACTGAAAGTTAAGAACCCTTGATGCTATTTTTCATCTACCTATAAAGAGTCCAATCATAATAGAAGTTTCTTATAGATAGTGAAGTCCTTCAAGTGCACCTGTTTGTATGTAATGTGGTGCTGCTTTTCATCAAGTGGATCTCTAATCACTCAAAAGAATTTAGGTTAACTATCCACATAAAAAAAACAAATGAATGGAGAATATGTATTGTCTAGACTGTGGTATACCACTGGATGGACAACTTATAGTTGGTCCATCTCTACAAGTATCTTGAACAGACACTGAAGATGGACATTATAAATGGACTTAAAAATAAATGAGAGACTAGATTATATTTGGGATATTATATAGTGTATTTACAAGATCCAAGTTTCCTTGTGAGAGAAAGGCCCATCTTTTTATCATCACTATTTTCCCAGTAATGCCCCTTGATTATAAATTATAGAATAGCTCAGGCTCCAAAGAATTAAATTTTCAAGTCACTAGAAGGGCAATGCAGAGATGTGGTGGGAGTGACTTGACTATGTAATAGTGTTCAATAAAAGCATTGTACCAAGGTCATTGAAAACATATCATCAAAAAGGTGTACAACTGGAAAGAGAGGTGGGGGTGAGTCAGGAAGTAAGAGATAACAGATGGAAGTCCTGTGTCTGCCACTGGTTCCTATGTAATTGCAAGAAATCTTGAGACAGAACCCCAGCACATTGGATGGGCCACTGAGAGAGGTTCTGTAGAAGGACCAAAATGAGAGTTGCATTGGGGTGAACAGGTATCAATGGCATATAATCTAATCCACACCATTGGAGAGAATGCTAATATCAGTCAGATCACTGATTCATTAAGATATGGAATAAAAACACACATTGATCAACACAAATATGGTGAATGTTGCCCCTTTGATTAGGAAAGATCTATATTAGTTTCTTTTTTTCTTTTTTTTGGAGGGCAAATGGAGTTAAGTGACTTGCCCAAGGTCACATGACTAGTTTTTGTGTTAAGTCTCTGAGGCTAGATTTGAACTCCGGTCTTCCTGACTCCGAGGCTGGTGCTCTATTCACTGCACCACCTAGCAGCCCCTCTTTATTAGTTTCTAATTCATTGTACTAGACATTCTCATTCAGACCTTTAGAATTTATAATGCAGTCTCCATTAATGATGTCTAATATGATGGGCTCCATTACAAGATCTTCGTTTCCCTGTTATTTGAGTTGTTTAGGCAGGGGCTAGATGACCACCTCTTGGGTATGTCATACTGGAAATGCCTGGTTAGGTATGGATTAACTACATGACCTCTGAGGTCCTTTCTAATTTTGAAATTAAGATTTCCTAGAAATGCGTACACTGCCAGAATCACTAACAAAAAAATCTTTCTGTAAAGCCTTGGTGGTCACTCTTTGAGTATATTTTACAGTAGATTCTTTTTTCAGTAATGGGTTGGACTAGATGGCCACTGAATACGCTTCCAATGTGGTACTTCTGTGATTCAGCATGTTTGGGTTTCATTTCTCCTGTGCTAAAAATAGTACTCTTTTATTTCAGCTATAAAGCTTGGGCTTCCACTCAATTGATCTTACTTCTTAATGTAGATCAGGGAAGGGAAAGATGATGAACTTAGATGAGGATATTTTAGCTATATTTCTTCTGCTTCTGCTATTCAAATATTTTAATAATTGCAGAATAAATAATTAATTCAGTGCCTCATTCACATCTGGCAAGAGGAAGATCCAACATAGGGCTTTTGCATTCTTTTTTTCACCATCTGCACTAGAATCCTTGTAAAATTTTCTCTATCCATGGCAAAATGCATAAAATATTGACTTCAGAGTCTGGAAAACTCATATTCAAATCCCCTCCAACACATAGTACCTCTTTGACCACTGAAAAGTCACTTAACCTTGGTATTTCAAACAATTCCCTAGGTCATAGAGGTAGGGAAACTGCCTAGGATTTTGCTATTAAGTCCTAGCTATCTCAGAGGAATAATTCCCCATTCAGACAGTTTCTACCTTCAAGGAATTAACATTCTAATAGGGGAGACCACACATAAGGGACATTTCACCTGCAAGTCAGGTGGAAAATTTCTGAGATCTTTAGGGTGCAAAGACAAAGGTGTTAATGCATCATTTGTAATGCTCTTTCCATTGATCAAACCATAACTATTTTTCATGTTGAAATATTTGGCAGAACCAAGGATTTTGTTGTCAAGAATTTTCTTTTTGGCTGTTTAATAGCCATGGCTACTGAGATGGCAGGGGTCATGGCTGTCTGTTTGAATTTCCACAGGACAATGGCTACCAGACTGGTAGAAATGTTGATAGGACTTTTGTAGGAGAAAGACTGTTGTCACCAGGGCTCTTGAGCTTGCCCTCCTTTAGCAGCAGGTAGTAGACTGGTGGTAGTTAAGGAGGAAGACAGGATGGTAGGTCCCTGCTCTGTAAGTATTTCTCTACTCAGTAATCCCTGATAGGTCTGGGCTAGCAGCACAATATGTAGTTGGGGGAATGGAGTGACAGAAGGGAAGGACACTGTAGTTCCCAGTGCTACTGAAATTTGGTTTCTGGATTGTCTCTACTGGGTTCTGAAAAGAGGTAAAAGTCAAGGTAGTGCCAAATGTTTGACCTGTCTGAGACAAGCTGCCTCCTCCATCAGGAACCCTTATTGTCTTCATCTAGGATGGCCTGTCTGCTTGTTGGCAGTTGGTTAGCAGTTTTTGGCGGGGGAGGTGTTAGCTCCTGCTCCATAGGGTTTACAAGCTTAGATGATGGCTTTGGTCACTGGGCTGGGAATAGGGTTAATAGGGGTGGGTGAGTGGGTAGTTGAGCACTGTAGGCCCTGAGTTCTTTTGATGCTGGATACTGGGCTCTTTGTTCTGAGAGTAGGTTGTGGTGGTGGTTTGACCCTCCTGTAACCTGCAATCTCCTCCTCCCTCAGGGTGCTCAAGTTCTCTTGTGACATAGTTACAAGTACATTCCAAGCATATCAACATAATATCAATATATTTTTGTGTTGCTTTGGATATTAGAGAAACATTTTAAGAAAAGAATGGAGAATGGATGCCCTTAGATACATTGTCATCCCATGAAGCTTACTGGTTAGTTGAAGGAGTGCATGAATAACTTCAAAGTTTCTTGAAAGGAGTTCATAGGTAACTTGAAAACAATTTTGGAACCTAGTGCAATGTACACTTAGGAAGTTGTAGTCAGTCATCAGCTGTTTTCTTGTTCTCTTTTTCAGTGGTCCATTTCCTAACTTGATTCCCATTTTTGTTCCCTGTGAACCCCAAGAACCCTAATTTTAACAAAGTCTGTTCTAAGAGACAAATGAAATTAGGATACCTGTGTGCATGGTTTAATTTCTCTCAAGCTGGCTTGACATGCATTGATTGCATGGAAGTTATAGTGCAAAACTTGTTTGATTTGGGATTTGAAGGTATAGGCTATGAGCCCTTCAAAGACTAGGTGTTACCAAGGGATGTCAATCAACTCTGATGCTGGGAGGGGAGGGGGTGTATATTAAAATAAGGTCTCCAGTACTGTGATTTAGTTCATTTAATCCTGATCTAAGACACATCAATTTCCTTATCACCAGTCTTAACAATTGGGAGGAATCAACATTTTCCCTGACTGGTGGGGCAAAGTTGGGAGTAGGAATAGACCCATTTATATTGGATCTTAAAGTCCTTCTGAAGTAGGACTGAACTTTGAAAGAAAGAAGGATGGGGAAGCTCTCAGTTCCTAGATAATGATTACAAAGAAAAGTCCCTTTTCAAATCCTCCTTTTGACTTAAGTCTCTCTTGTTCTGTTGTGTTGGCTGATCAAGTGAATTACAGAGACCTTCTTATTTCCTCCTTCATATCCCCAGCACTTAGTCCTGTGCCAGGCAAGTCCTTAATAATTAATGCTTATCGTATGGACCAAGTTGTTGAGGACAAGGCTGACTCACTAGGAGATTGGCAGTTGGGGCTGGACAAAAAATACAATGGTTTTTCAAGGCTGTAGTCTGTGTATCAAGAGTGTCTTCTTGTCTAAGCATGGCAACTCTCTCTGCCAGTGCAAATTCCCATTTATAATTTAGTTGCTAAGGCCTAGAAATTTGCCAATCTCAGAGATGCTTGCTTAGGGTTCCACAGCTAGTAAGCTTAAGAGACAGGATTTGGAAACAGATCTTCCTAACTCTAACTCCAACACAATCTCTATCCTCTAACTGTAGTTTATAGTGTTGAAATTGGAAAGGGCATTGATAAACTCCAGAATCTTAGGCAATCGGAAGAGGAAGCTAATGGAAGGGGATGGGGGTAGAGTATGTTAATAGCTGTCTTTAAGTATTTGAGGGACTGTCTCTTGTGGAAGAAAGTTTCATTTTGTTCTGCTTGGCCTCTGAGGGTGTATTAAGAAGAGTTAGGGGAAGTAGCCTAGAAACAAAGCTGGATTTGATGTCCTTAAAAGTCTACCAATTGATAGAACCAGGGAAAAGAAGAATGGACTTTTTGGCGAAATGGTTAGTTCCCTTCCTTACCTGGCCTTAAGCAAAGCCTACATTGTTGATCTCCAAAGTGAGGGCTGTGCCTCTATCCCTAGGCCTTCACATGACTTCAAGGGTTGTGTGATCAGCCCTTCAGAGAGCAGGAAGTTGGGTCAAGTCCTATGTCCCTATCAATAGCCATTCACAGGGTTGTCTGTAATAGAATTATATCACCCTTTTGTGCTTACTAGCATACAATACACTCCTTCCTACCTCTGGACTCCTGTGGCTTCACTAGGTGTCAGCCTCTCAAGATCATTATAACCTAACTGAAGCTCAGGCATCTGTAGCCCATCATGGAGGCAGAATACCTAAGAGATCACCCAATGACTGTAAACAGCACACCTTAGAAGCCCAAGTGGTAGTGACTGATAAGGGCCCCCCTGCCTACCCCACTCCCCTTCACAACTTTGTTTTCAGTGGGACTGAGGGAATCTTCTGGGTTAAACTGGCCTGGATGGGTTGCAATATGCCATGCAGACCTTCCTCACCCTCCTTCACCCCAGATATCCAATCCATTGTGTAATCTACTTGTTTCTCCCTCCAGATCATCTTTCCTGTATGTCCTCTTCTCTCTGCTCACACAGCTTCCTCCCTGGCTCGGGCTGTCATCTTTTCTCTTCTGGATTACAACAGTAGCCTCCCAACTTGCCTCATTGCCTCCTTTCTTCATTCCCTTTGTCCTATACAAGGCTGCCAAAATTAGGTTCCTAAAGCACAACTCTGACTGTGTTATTGACCATGTCTGCTCAGAAAATCCCAGTGGTTTATGGTTGACCCTAGGAGCAAATATTATTCAATTTTTACCTCATTCTTTTGTGGTTTCTATTTCTTGTGTAAAATTTATACAATGTACAAATATTTTTATTCTCTTAGTAGCCATAATATAATAATACCTATAATTAATTAATAAGCACATTTAGAATACTAGAGATACATCCACTCCCCCCCCATTTTTATTGATAGGAATGCCATCACAAAGGTTTGTAAACCATTAACCTACTTAACTTCTTGTTCTAAGAGAAAGTCCTGTACTAGAAGATTCTTGTCAGTAATGTAGGACAGCTGGGTGGTGTAGTGAATAGAGTGATGGTCCTGGAGTGAGTAAGACTCATGTTCCTGAGTTTAAATCTGGTCTCAGATACTTACTAGCTGTGTGACCCTGGGCAAGTCACTTAACTCTCTTTGCCTCAGTTCTTCATCTGTCAAATAAGCAGGAGGAGGAAGTGGTGGGTCATGTCAAATACCCCAAATGGGGTCACAAAGAGTTGAACACAACTGAACAGCAACAATAGCAATGTACGATGTGCGAAGCATTGGGGATACAATGAAAGACCAAATTCTCTACTCTCAAGAATATCACATTCTAATGGAAATAATAAGTTTGCATTTATATAGTACTTTACAAATGTACTTTTTTGATGTCTCATTTAGTCTTCTCCATAGCCCTGGAAGGAGGGGCTATTAAGATTCCCATTTTAGCCCCAGCACCCACAGAATGACACAGAGAAGCTAACCTCCCGCTGAAGACAGCCCAGCAGCCCTGCAGGAAGGACCAGCGCAGTGGTCTGGGAGCCGGCAGCGTGCAGGAAGCCGAGCCAGCCGAGCGGAGCCCAGGTCTGCATGAGCCGAGGTTTTAGTCCCAGGGCGGCAGGGCCAGCAGCCAGCTGGAGGAACCCCAGAACACCAGGAGCTGTGGCGACTCCAGAATTATCAACATAGACATGCCTAGGACAAAGTGAGAGGTTAGTGCCCTATGGACTTTGGGACCAGTATTTGGGGAACGTGTCAGCTTCCTCCCCTGGGGGCTAGAAGCCGCTGAGGAGAAACGCCATCTTGTAGTTTTCAGAGGCAGCTCCAGCTCCTGGCCTGCGAATTGTAGGGAGATCCAGCGATCAGAGTTGTGGGGTAATCACTCTTGCTTTAACCTCCCTAGATCTGGATTGTGATCTAGGGTGGAAGTCGTGGGTGGGTTTATAGCTTGCCAGAAACGGAAGCTGCCCCCCACACGTTCGGGACGAAAATTCCTCTATCTGGCCTTAAAGCCATAGTGTGGCAACAAGCCCAAAAGTCAAGTAATTAAGTGGCAACATGCCAAGGCAAAGGAAACAGAAAAATGCAGCCCTAGACTCCTATTTTGGGGGCATAGAGCGGGAAAAGGACTGTGAGGTCAGAAGTCCTGCTCCAAAAGCCCCAGGGGAAAACATGAGCGGGTTGGAGGCCATAGAGGACCTTAAGAAGGACTTTAAAAATCAAATAAGAGAAGTGGAGGAAAAATTAGAAAAAGAAATGAGAAGGATGCAGGAAAAGTATGAAATGAGGGTCAACAGCCTGACTGAGGAAAACAACACCTTAAAAAATAGACTAGCTCAAATGGCAAAGGAGGCCCAAAGGGCAATGAGGAGAAGAATGCCTTAAAAAGTCGAATTTGCCAGATGGAAAAAGAATCTCAAAAGTTCACTGAGGAGATTCATTCCTTCAGACTTAGACTGGAGCAAATGGAAGCTAATGACTTTATGAGAAATCAAGATGCTGTTAAGCAGATCCAAACTAATGAAAGATTAGAAGGCAATGTGAAATATCTCATGGGAAAAACCACTGACCTGGAAAATAGATCCAGGAGAGACAATTTAAAAATTATTGGACTACCTGAAAGCCATGACCCAGAAAAGAACCCAGAAATCATCCTTCAAGTAATTCTCAAGGAAAATTGCCCTGATGTTCTAGATCCAGAGGGCAAAATAGAGGTTGAAAGAATCCCCTGATCAC
The DNA here is from genome assembly GCA_011680675.1 of Gymnobelideus leadbeateri. NCBI lineage: Eukaryota > Metazoa > Chordata > Mammalia > Diprotodontia > Petauridae > Gymnobelideus > Gymnobelideus leadbeateri. The sequence goes on along the minus strand of WOXC01008716.1, from coordinate 237,490 downwards.
CTCCTGAAAAAGATCCCAAAAAGAAAACTCCCAGGAATATTATAGCCAGATTCCAGAATCCCCAGATCAAGGAGAAAATACTACAAGCGGCCAGGAAGAAACAATTTCAATATTGTGGAAACACAATCAGAATAGCCCAGGACCTGGCAGCTTCTACACTGAGGGATCGAAAGGGCATGGAATATGATATTCCAGAGGGCAAAAGAACTGGGAATGAACCCAAGGGTCACCTACCCAGCAAAACTGAGTATTTTGTTTCAGGGGAAAATATGGTCATTCAGTGGAATAGAGGACTTTCAAGCATTCTTGAGGAAAAAAAACAGAATTGAATAGAAAATTTGACATCCAGACACAAGAAGGATGAGATGCCTGAGAAGGTAATCAGGGAAAAGAAATCAAAAGGAACTTATCAAAGCTGAACTATTTACATTCCTATATGGAAAAACAATAATTGTGACTGATGAAATCTTTCTCACTATGAAAATAATGGAAGAAGGGTGTGTGGTCATATAAATATATAAACATATAAATATATATAATATATATGTATAAATATATATATATTTTATATATAAATATATAAATATAAATATGTGAATGTGTGTATATGGCTACAGTTATATATGGATAGAGGGCATAGGTTGAATTTGTTGGGAAGGGAGGATACTCAAGGGATGAAATTATGAGGTGAGAGAGGAAAGTGGCAAGAGGAGATGGGGAAAGACAGGGTAGGGCAAACTATCTCATGTAGAAGAAGCAAGGGGAAGTGGTTGCAAGGGAGGGAGATAATAGGAAGGCAAAACCACATTCACACTGAATTTGGTTCAAGGAGAGAATGACATACATACTAAATGGGATATCTCAACCTACAGCAGAATAGGGGGAAGTGGGATGAGAGGAGGGATGATGGGTGGGAGGGCATCCTTGGGGTGAGGGGAGGTTGGAAGTACCCACTATAGAAGAGGGACAGGATCATGTAGGGAATGGACCAGGTGGGGAGTGGGATGAGTGGGAGGGAATTATAAGCAGCCTTGTACAATATATCTACTATGATAATGTTTTACATAACTAGACATGTACAACATATACTGAATTACTTATCTCCCCAGAGGGAATGGGTGACAAGGGAGGAAGGAAATGGATCTGAAATTCGAGGTCTTAACATTAAATATTTCAAATATATATAAATACTATTATTAATACTCTTTTGCTTATAATTAGGAGATAAGATGTGCAGGCATTGGGACACAAAGATTCACCTTCCTCTAATGGAAAAGTCGAAGGGGGTATGGGAGAAGGTATGGGAGAGAGCAGATTGGAGGAAGTGATATCTTGTGGGACTGCTATTCTGGGAGGGTGGGTAGGGGAAAAACAGGGGGGGGGGGATGATTGTAACTCAAAATCTGGCGGAAATGATGTAAAACAGAAGTTAATAAAGCATTTGTTTAAAAAAAAAGAAAAAGTAAAAAAATTTTAAAAAAAAAGATTCCCATTTTATAGTAACCTGAGACTAGTGACTTGGTCCAGGGTCACACTACTAGTGAGTGCCTGAGACTGGATTTGAACTCAGATCTTCTTGACTCCAGACCCACCTAATTGCCTCTGATTCCTTTATGGTTATGCTTTGGGTTACATTCTTACTGAGGTCCCTTCCAACTGCAAAGCTAAGAATTCCCTTGATCAGGAAAAGTAGGTGTTTTTATGTTTTGTATATTTATGTATGTATGTAGTTATTTTATGTTATTTCACTTACTGTTAGTGAAAATAGACTCCCTATACCCCAAATTGCTTGTATTTGTTCCATTCCTATTGGCTTATAGCCTTTCTATAGTAGCAGAGGGTCAGCAAAATGTTAAGCCACAGAATGCATTGAAGATGGAACCTGTTCAGTCATAGCTTTTAGAAATCTTGGCTTCAGGATTTACTAAATGCCTAAGATAGTATCTAATGGTGTCTACCAGCAATCCTGTAAGAGAGGTACTATAGGTGTTATTGTTAACTATCTTACAATAAGGAAACTGAGGTACCAAGAGCTGAAGGACTTGCTTACTGTTACACAGCTAGTAACTCTCAGATATTTCTGATTCAGATTGGAGATTCTATATTCTCTTGGTGCCAGTGGCACCATGGTGGGAATGAGAAACATCAGGCCATGTTTCCTGACCTTGAAAAGCTTGTCATTTAATGAGGGAGATGAGAGGCAGGCAGTGAACAAAATGGAATACTGAGTTGTAAAAAGAATATCTGGATGATATATGCATGCACACATGCATGCACACACACACACACACACACACACACACACACACACACACCACATACACACACCACACACTTCACCACATGTCACAAAAGATAAAGGTGTGGAGTTCTAGCTGCCATCTAGATGGACTGGCCACACTCCCCAATCCAGGTGCCTGACTGCCTCACCTCTGCATTTGACATTGACACAGAACGCAGAGCTGGAGAGTGTCCCCCTTGGCTATGAATTCTGGTGTCACCACTCCATAAAGAGAAGGAACTATACTTTAGATCAAAGTTTTCTTAAGTCCTTTGAGAAAAAGTTGTTCCTGCCTTTGTGGACTCAGTGGAAAATTCCCCACAAAGACTATGTCCTAAGCTGCTTTTCTAGTGCTTCAGTTCCCCAGCAAGAGAAGCTCCTTGGGTGTTCATTTGAGATGTTACACCAGGAAGCATGGTATGCTCCTAATCATTTTAATGATGTGAGGTGCTGCTTTTCCATTTCTGTCTATTGATGTTTAATGACCTAAATACCCTTCCCCCCCTCCTTCCATTATACTGGGCTAGCAGTATCGATTATTATCGTTCAGTTAGGTGGTTGTTAAAGGCAAAGCAAGCCTGAGCAACAGCCCACCTGGGGAGTAAGAAGTTGTTTACATGAACAGAATGGACAAGAGCAGACAAGGAAAAAAACCAAACTAACAACAAAAACTTCAGCCTTTCCAAAGCAGTAGATTTTGCCTAGTGGGATGATTCTTCTAAGGCTAATTCTGAGACTGAAAAACAGTATACAGAGAAGTCCAAAGACCTTTGTTCTCCTTGCCAATCAGTGATAGTGATGAAAATGGCCAGTCTAGGTATTTTTCTTCTCCCCAGTTTGCATAGTTTTCATTCTCTTTAAGTAGGTAAGAAACCCTCCAGGGCCATGTTAATAGGTAGGGATTTAGCCACATAGCTCTCATTAACACCAATGGAGGCCAAGTATCAAAGTCCCCTTATTAAGTGGATTAATTCCATTTCCCTTGACCCCAACAGCCTTTAGCCTTGCATTTATGAAAATAACATTTTGCCACTGTCATGTTAAAGCATCTTTGAATGCTTCGAAAAACAAAATCCCCAGCTGGGATCTCATTGAAATTACCTACTAAAAATATATGTGTTCTCTGAATGGCAACTCCAGAGTACATCTGTTAATGTTCCTTTAGATTATAGGGGAAATTGTTGCCATAGGGTAAAGACATAGGTTTCCTACTGTGAAGATGTCGAAGAAGGCTTTCTGAAGCCATACTCATCCTTTGGGGCCTTAACTCCAGTCCCACTTTTTCTTTGTAGTCTCCTTTCTCTGGGTGATCCAGCCCCAAATGATCTCCCCTTCCTCTGAACTGGCCTTGTCCTTCCTATCAGTAATCTTTGGCACTCAATTGTATGTGCCCTCATTTTATTAGTTAATATTTATTTCCTTTCTGTTAAATGTTTGGGACCAGGCAAATCAGGAAGGCCTCTACCAGCCCACCAAGCTATGAACCTTTGCCTTAATTCTCCAATAGCAGAGCCATAGTGAAACTGGGCCAACCATGATTTTGACATTCACACAGCACCATTAAGGCTTTCAGTCTTTAAGCAAGGAGAACTTAGCATCCCAAGAATAATTAATAAAAATAGGAAGCTCCCAGATATTGTGTCCAGCTTGACTATACCCTAGGTAAGTTCTCTGTAGGAGAACTTGAGGATACTTTAACAAAGCAAATAAGTTCTACTTATGCCTTCTCTTTTCACAAACATGGACCAGATATTGTCCTCTGTTGTAATCAAGGAAAATAGTTAAGCAAAATCTGATATGGCTACTGCATCCAAGAATATATTCAACTTTTAATACATGTAGTCTCCTACCTCATCTCTTCTCCAAAGTCAAGATTGGCCATTATATTTACTGAAGGTACCTTTTATGCCACTTGATCCAACTGTCTATTTTACTACTTGCCCCAGGTGGGAAATTGCTAGCTCCCCTTCTGCCCAACAATATTCTAAGCTCATCAAGAGACGGAAACAGATCTTTTACCTTCCTAGCTGCCCAAGTACCTGAGAGAGTGCTGTGTGCATAGTTAACACTGGTGTTGTGTACATAGTTAGCATTTAGATTCTTTTGTTAGATTCACTTGATTTCAGTGGAATTCAGCTCAACACCAAATTATACCTTGTGAGAGCTTGCCTAGGTTGCTATGACATTAGCTCATATTATGCTCATTTCTTACTGACCTTTCATGCTATCCACTTTCCTTAATACAGTTACACCTTGATGAGCTAAAGTCCAAGTAACTAGAATCTTCAATTAAACATAATATATTTTCTCTATTCTAATTTTAAGAGAGAGAGGCAAATGGCAATTAAGCTGATAATATTGAAGATTTATTCAGCTTGCAGAATATGTCTTGGCATAAAAATCCATAGATTGACTTGTGAGGTTTATAGATATAGACTATTAGAGTTTTTCAAATATAGATTTTTGTTTACAACTTGAAACAAATATTCTTTCTAATTCCAATTGAATAAAGAAAATAAGCCTCTGCCTTTCTTATGTTGATCTGCTAGGCTCAATAGAGGTTAATTTTTCCTCTCCTCAGATAAGAGATAATATAGGAAGAGCTCTAATTAGAGCTGTCTGATCTGACTTTTGTCCCCCAGCGCCAAACTTAATGTATTTTGAAAGCACTTGAAACTTTTCAGCAGCGTAGAAACCACCCAAGTTAGCAACTGGTTAGCAAGAAGGATTAATTCAAGAAAAAAGATACCAGGGTGCCCAAATCCTTTCCCTGGCAGCAGCTCTGTCCTGGTGGAGCAATTTCCTGTCTCCCCCCACCCCCCCAACAACAGTGTGGGGGCAGACAGAAGTGATTTCCCCAAAGCCATATTCCCCTCCTCCCCAACTCCTTGCCTACTCCAAACAGTTAAGTCATTAGGTCTATAATATTTTATATGTATTGTTTGCTCTTGATGGACATGAGCTTTTCTTCCTTCCCTAAGCAGATTTGATGCTATATGTCTTCCATACCTCCTGCATCCCCCACAGTCATGAACACATACTAATTGCATAATAAATAACTGCTAATTGATTGATAGGGGTTCATCATATATTACCATTTCCCCCATATATGAGATATCATAGGGTGCTGGCACCATTTGCTAATGGTACTCCTTGTAAGAGTTCTCCAATGTCCTTGGTTGCTTTCAGGGAGATAGTTCATAGGGGATTTCTGCAAAGGCATAGATCAGAATTCAGTAGGCTGAGCAGCAATGAAAGGTTTTTCCATCTGTACTACTTGAGGGGTCATTACTGCTGCCAATGCTACTACTACTTACCCCCCAAAAAGTATCAGCCAAGTCATCCTCTGCTTCCTCATTCTGACTTGGAGGTGAGTGATCCTATGTCCTGCAAGGCTCCTGTAGTAGAGGGCTAACTGGGACAGGCTCTATCATGCTAGAGAGGCTTCCAGTGAAGCTCTGATAATAGACTATTTTCTGAGGACCAGACTAAGCTAGGTATGGAAAGGCATATCACTAGTAGTCTAGCCATGAAATGATGAAAATTGTTTTGCTTTGATAATACATGAAACAAAGAACAATTTTTACAAATACCACGATCTTATGATTCTGCAATGCTTGGGAAAGAATGTCAGGGAAGGCAGAAGAGAATACAGAGAATCCCTATTTTAGAGCATAAACAAACATTATTTTGTTTAATGTACAGTAATAAACAAACTGATTATTGATAAATGTTAGCTCTTGGCCAGTAGCTAATAAATGGACATATTTCTTAATCACATTAATATTTTCTTTCCTTTTTAAATTTCTTTTTCTAAAAATTCTGAACTTAAAACACCAAAAGGAGAGCATTTGAATCTCCATAGGAAAACACAAAATAGATTGTATATAAAACTGGGAATTTTTGTCATGCTACTTGCTTACCACAAAAACAAATAAAAAAATGTATGGACTAATACACGTTTCTGATGAAAATATCAGAGCTTGAGGAAGAACTTTGAAATAGAAACATCAGAGTCAAGAAAAACTTAGGTAAATTTTCTTTAAGCAAATGGAGGATTTGTATGATGATGATGTTATGCTAACATTCTGGTAGAGGGAGAAGAAACAAATGTCCCGTCAGAACCCCTCTGTCTTCAAAGGGTATTTGATGGAGCTAAATAAAAGAAAATCTGAGGATGAATTGGTTCTGTTTTGAGAGTTTTAAGAGGGGAAAGAAAATGGAGGATAGAAGGAAGATAATGTGAGATAAAGAGTATACATATATAGAGGAAGGGGGAAGTGGGTATTATAGGCACTTAATTTTTACATGAAATGAACAAAAGAGACAAAAGAGAAATGGACAAACACAGACAGCTTGACATAGAAATACATCAAACTCAGCAAGGAAATAAGCAAAAACTGGAAGCTCAGAGAGGGTAGGTATTAAGAGGAAGGATCTAGGGAGGGAGTAGTTATACGCAAAGCATCTTATCCTGAAGGAGAGGATTAAAAGGGGGAAATGAGAAGTTAACTAGGATCCATGAATGTGTCCATCAGGTGGAAAATGACTGAAAGAAGTGTAGTATATGAACATAATGAAATAATATTATACCATAAGAAATAATAAAAGAGATGATTTCAGAGAATTCTGGGAAGTTTGAATTGCTGAAAAGTGAACTAAGCAGTAAAACAATTTATGAAAGAACAACATTGAAAGACTTAAGAATTCTATTCAGTGCAATGCCTATCCATGTCTCCAAAGGACTTTTTTTGAAGCATGTTATCTAGCTCAGAGTGGTAATAGACTCAAGGTATTAAAAGTGTTGTACATTTTCAGATATGGCCACTGTGTTGTTGTTGTTTTTGCTTGATTATCTTTATTTTTTATATTTTTTTCTTTAACTGGGAAGGGAGTTGGGGAAGGAGGATTGCTGATGCATCCCCAACCCCCAGTGTGGGCCATTGGGGAAAAATATACAGGAGAGACTGAAAACCAGTTTAGAAGAAAGTGTAGATGAGCAATTTGGAAAGTAATATGTGGAATTTATAATATACATTTTATATTATATACAACCCTCTCTTTGTGCTCTGCTGTGTATGTAAAAATGATATTTTTTGGTACTTAGATTCAAAATAAAATAATAAAAAAATCTAAAGAGATACAAAATTAAGCAAAGTATTCCCATAGATTTTTCAGGTATGAAGAAGGAAGGAGAACTAAAAACAGTAGAAAAAAGGAAAAGACTGGCAAAAGCCATTTTTTTTTCAATCAAGGAGAGTAGAACTACCATGCTTAGACCATTACATCACAATCCTGTATGTGCTTATAAAAGAGGTAGAAAGGACACTAGAGAACAGAGATGGGGAAAGCAAATGGATTGGACTAAGTGTATATGGAGTTTCTTGCTGAAAGCGATAAAATTCTGAGGACATTTTTGGACTTTTTGGTATTTGAAAGAAAGGAAGATAATAAGTCATGGGAAAAAAATCTCAGACTTTGTTAGTACTGAGGAAAAGGTGACTGAGGGAACATCAGTTAATACTGATAATTATGCCTACCATCATTTGCATAAAGTTATTATACTCTCCACAAATCAAGAACACCCTTGGATGGGTATTAGTAAGAAGCAAACAGGAGTTCCCAATGGACCACATCATTGCCATCTCACCATTGCTTGGAATATATAGAGGATTTAAGATACCATCATACTTATTGTTGATTATGATCAAACATTTAATTTGGTAGAATAAAACATTGTTTTCTCAGCTGTTTTATAGCAAGTTCTCTCATCCATTTGTCAAAGTTGTTTTGAATACCTTGAAAGACATAGCAACAGAAATAATTCAGTTCAGTGACCCCCAATAAGAAATATTAGATGAAGCATAAGACAAGGAGATGTATCCTTACCAAAATGATTTTCCACTGTGATGGAAGAGATCCAGTACAGACTTCATGGGAAGAAGTGACTCCCCCATAGATGGGGAAGTTCTCCAGTTGGTCCTCTTTGTAGATTACATTGTATTGATTGCATCAAGCCCCAAGGTATTTTTGGGCTTCCTCCTTGAAGAGACTCAAAGGAGTTTGGCTTGGCCATCCACACAGGAAAAACCAAGTAGAATAAGGGATGTTATCAAGTAATTGTAGGATAGGATGAGAAAATGAACTGGCATGGCAGAAGTGAGAGATAAGTGGATAGGCAGAGTACTCCATTCATGTTGTTCAGTTGTGTCCAACCTCACATGACCCCATTTGGGGTTTCCTTGGCAAAGATAGTACAGTGGTTTGCCATTTCCTACTCTAGCTCATTTTACTGATGAAGAAACTGAGGCAAACAGGGTTAAGTGGTTTGCTCAAGGTCATGTAGTTATTAAGAGTCTGAGGCTGGATTTGAACTATGGAAGATGAGTCTTCCTCACTTAAAGCCCCTTGTTCTATCCACTGCATCACCTAGCTGCCATCATACCCTTGTGATTTCAAGAGAAATTGAGGAAGGCCTCCAGTACATTGGGTGGACCCCCATGTTGAATTTAGGTGAAGATATGAACAAGAAGGACATTAAATGGGCAGATGTGAATGGCACATGATCTGCTTTGCTTGCAGGAGCATCCAAACCAAGATATAACTGTTCCATTGGAATATCTGAGTAACTGCAACAGTAATATTAGCTGACATTTCCTTATACAGCAATTTTTGGTTTGCAAAGTGTTTGATAGATATTATTTCAGTTGAACCTCATATCACCCCTGTGGGGTAGACACAGCAGCAGGTATTAGCATCCTCTTTTCCCAGAGGACACTATCCACACTGGTGCAATCATAGATACGGTTCAGTTTAGGTCATCAAGCACTTATTTAGTGCCCACTATGTGTCAGGCATGAGTTGTTGAAGAATACAAACAAAACAGAGACTTGTCCTTCCCTTCAAGGAATCTACATTCTGTTGCATGGGGAAGCAACACGTGCACAGATTAATAAGTAGAAATATGTCCCAAATAATTTCTGAGCAGACTGGTGGTAAGAAGGAGAATATTAAATACTGAGTCAGTTAAAGGCCTTATTCAGGAGGCAGCATGATGGGGTCTGAAGTTTTCAAAGGAGAGAAGTAAAGAGCTTAAAATATTATCTAGATGAGTTTGAAATGCTCTTTGCATGCCAGTATTCTTACAGAGAGGCCAATGGGTGCATAGCTACTGGGGCAGGAATGAAATGAGTACCTGTATAGACTTAGGCACCTCCCATTTCTGCAGGGGCTGCACCCATGCAAGAATTTCTCTTGCAAATTGGGATTCTTCTTCTAGACTTAATTATACCCTCCCCCTGCCCCCACCACATATACATACTCCCTTCACCCAAGATGGAGGGGAGAATTGCTGCTGTCCATATTGAGACAGAGGGCATCAGGTAACCAACCTGAATAAAGAACTAGCCATCCTGTGCCTGCAGCAAACAGTTACAAACAGGAACCCAAACTACATGAATTTCATCCACATTATTATTTAAAGGAAAGAATAAATGAGGCTAATGTTGAACAGAAATGATTCTGGCTTCAGACTTTGATATTTGCCCTTAGATGTGATTTAAAGAGCAAATATATATATATTTCTTCTTGAAGGAAGAAATTGTCCTTACATGAAATTTTAGGTATATAAATGAATATGGAAATAATAACAGAACAGGAAAATAGCTACACATTAATATAAACATAGATTTTAGTGGAGGCCTGATATTTTCTAAGGACTAACCAGCATGGCATTGTACTAGATGGTCTCCAGAGTTTTGGTCCAATCAAATTCCTTTGTAAAATGTTAATATCCCCTTCTCCTCAGCTCACTTGGGTGGCAGGCAGCATCTCTCACTTTGGTATGCATTGTACACATGCAGTTCAGAGACACATTAATCTTTTGTTAAGTTTCTGCTAGCACATTTCCCAGCTCCAAAACTCAATTTACTTAAATTCCAATCAAGAACCTCATTGTAGGAAAATTATATTTTCTCAATTAAAGAATAAACACTACTGACTAAGACATGCTTAATGTTTGTTTGGTACGTTTTTGTTTTGTTTTTAGAAAAAAATAAATGTGTAATTTGGTTTTATTCTAGTCTTCCCCCCCAAAAAAATTAGAATATAAAAGAAGATTCAAATCATCACTTGGGTGAATGGTATAAAGAGGGGCTGATCAAGGGAGTTTAATTCCCTCCTCCTCATCAGTTTGATGAGTTTGCAGAGAGTGGAGCTTGAAAACTTTCAGTTATTCATATCTCTCTTATTGTGCAATGTGGATATAACCACTGATACCTTGTTGAGAGGTCAAAAGGTAGCAAATTAAGGTTCAATGATTTGTCCTTCCCATAGGAGGTAGCCCCTTAGCCTGAGCAATAGCTTTTCACCTGAAAAAAAAAGTTCTTTTATTTACCTTATCTGACTTATAGGAACTCTCTTTATCTACTGATAGACCCAAATCACTTTGGTAGTTTAGTAGAAGGTAGGAGTTAAGTATTAAAGAACCATGTTATCATGAAATAGCTTATCAGGGGGGTCCTAATACATATATGTCCTTGAAGTGTGTGTGTGTGGGGGGGCATCTCTAAGTCTGTCAGTTGATGAAGCTGTTGCCTCTCACTGTCTGCTAGTTCTGGCATGTCTTTGATCTTGATCTCATACCCTAGACCTCTGGCAAGTGTTTTCTCTACTAGTCAGCTCTTGGTAAGAACTCTAACAGCAGGGCCAGGTCATGTCACTGGATCTGCAAATCTGTGAGCTGTACAGGACCTTAGAGACCATCTATCTTAACCTGGGCTTAACTAAGCAAGGAGCGGTTGAGGTGACAAGACATATTGAAAGCCTTGCTTTGAACATTTCCTGGACTCTGGGGGCAGCTCAGGATGTTAAGATTCTTTTATTTACATCCAGCCTGAATTTGCTTCTCTGTAACTCCTGAGGATGGTTCCTAGTTTTTCTGCGCTTTGGGGTCAAGCAAATGGATCATCTCTCCCATGTCACCTGTTCCTTTACCATAATAGTAGCCAGTCTTTTCTTTCTCCTCAGTAGTCAGGCAGCTTATTTTCCTCAGTGGACAGCCATCATGGTTATATTTCAGTCCCTTAAGGCCTATGCCATGTTCACGTTCATATTCTGAGGTAGAAGGGAGGGAGAGACTGTTATCCAACATCCCACGCATGTTCAGGGATGTTTGCCTTCCTAAGGCAGGGCTCATCACAGAAGTCACCATGTCCTTTTGTTCACTATTACTTATAATTTATCAGTATTCAAACCACTCAGTTGTTTGTTCCCTATTTCAATCTAATCCTGTCCAACAGGCATTTATTTAATGCCTCCTGTGTTAACGACATTTTGGTTAAGACTGGGATATAAAGACAAAATGAATAGTCCTTGACTTCTATTTGTTGTTTTCCTTTTCAAAAAGTGTGTGTGTGTGTGTGTGTGTGTGTGTGTGTGTGTGTATTTTGTACTTCAAAATGAAATCAATAAGAATGTTAGCTACAACTTTTTGGAACATTGTTAGACATAAAGCTTCTGGCCCTTCCATGCTTAGACCTCAAAGCAGGGGGCACACTAATTAGGACAGAGAAGAGTAGTTCCGGGGCTTTGCTGGTAACACATGAGGCATAATTATAAAGTATGGAGATTGATTTACTTTTGTGGCTTTTCAATCAAATTAGTTCTTTCAGTCAAACCCAGTATGTGGGTGGGGAATAGGTAGTCCAGAACTCGGTAATGTCAATATTCGCTACCTGCTCTTTGATGTTAATAAGCCTGACTGTCTGAAAACTCAAAACTCTACCATCATTTCAGTGGAAGCAACCTGTACCTAACAATCAGTGACCCCAAACACCACTACCATCACTATAGGGATAGTAGATGTCTAAGGACTTAAATCCACCCATCAGAGAGAAGCTTCTAACGTTAACTAGCTAGTCTCCATCCTCTGTGGTGTAGTCACTGGCTAGACACTCTAGAACCACAGTCCTTTTCCACCCCATTTTTCATATTCACGTAGGTATCAGTGTTTTGAATGAGTTAGGGTTCCAGAGTAGCAAATGACAATTACATGTGATATACAACAATGTCTGCTTATTGGAAGAACACTCACTGAAGACGGCAAAGGAAGAGGGGCCAGGGTTACATATGGGCAAAGGACCAACGCTATTTTAGAATATATGTCCTTGATATACATAAATGTGGGAGCTTAAATTCTGCTTAGGGTTAGAAGAAACAGCTTTTCTCTTCTGGTCAGGGCTCAGTTCTTAGTCACTGTCCACATGGCTCAGTGTTAATTTACATGCTTCTTCCCCCCCCCCCCAAATGATAGCCTTTACTGTGCTTCGCAAATTCATGTGGTTCTCTGGTAGACCTTTGCTACAGAGTCTCTAATGTGGTTAAATTAGCCTTCTAATATCCCTTCTACCTTTAAATGTGATGGTACTGTAATATCTGAGACCCTTTCCATCTTTACCATTCTATGATTCATATGTCTTTCTTCTTTTTAGGAGGTAAGGTTTTTGCCTTAAAACAAATATACCCCACTTATTCTAAGTTGGTGTAGATAAGCTATAGGTACCCCCAAATGCACCCTTCTTGCATGCTTTTGAGTAAAAACTTCATTATTTTTTGGAATCCCTTGTGCTCCTAGGACATTTCATGAAATCTGAAATGGTTAAAATGCTGTCATCATTTTATGACTGAGAAAAGTTTCCAACTGGAAGTTTTAGGAAAAGAAAACCAAACAAAATATTTGTTGAAGAGATGGGCATCCAGCACAAAGTCATATCAGATAAAATAATATTTTGAATGGGTATGAAATACATGCAAGGCACAGAATAAATCTTTTCCTGTAGCATACTTTCTTTAAGAAAAATATTTGGAATGTATTTTATCTAAGACACGTCAGAATAGGTACAATGATGTGAAGTCAGCACATAAAAGGGTTCTATTAGCAATCAACATGGAAGGAGGGATAAACCAAGATTTGGCCAGTGAGGTTTTTATTATCAGTCATATTTGTTTTATTCCCTGGGCCTGTTCTAAATCCATAAAATTTGCATAAGTGTGACTGCATTACTAATTTCAATTTCGAAGACACTTAAATAGTGTTGTCAAATCTTAATTAACAATTCACTCATTAGGAATACAGAGGGCCAGATTCTCTCCCTACTCAATGGAATGGTTTGGCCTAAGGCCACACAAAAGTGCTCCTTTACAACTCCTGTTGCTCCTTTTTATGGGGGCAGGACATAGGACCCCTTGGGCGTAGGTCCCGATGGCAACAAATGCCCCAGCCACTTGAAGCCAGTGAAAGAGAGATTTGGTTGAAACTTCCCCCATTCTGCCAGATCTCAGTGAGTACAGAGGTTGTGGGGCATAGAAGTGACACACTTTTCAGAGCTTAAGTGCACTGACTCTGTGTGTCTTTCTTAGAGAGGACATCTCTTATAGAATAGCCATCAGGGTTCTTGTGGCACTTGTCACTTTGGACGACTTCCTTCACCTCTCTATATTGCACTTTTCTTCTATGTAAAATATGGGAGTTGGTAAAGATGGTGTCTGTGGGCCCTTCCAGCTCTAACTTTAGAATCCTGTTGGGTCTCCAAAGCTTCATTGCTTTGCTGGGTTTTCTTCCATGTAGGACAAAATTAAATAAGGTAAACAAACCAATGGTTAAGGATGAAGAGTCTATCCACTGCAGCCCCACCTAGCTGTGATATATATATATATATATATGCATATGTATGTGTGTATATGTATATATGTACATATACATACATGTATGTATGCATATGTCTGTGTGTGTGTGTGTGTGTGTGTATACTCTATGTTGTGGAAGTTATTTCCCTTTTAATGCCACAACCCTCATCCCAAGCCCATTGCATCTTCCTTGTTACAAAAAACAATAACAACACACATATAATAGACAGATGGACAGACAAACACACCCAAACATGCCCGAAGACTTAGAAATGCTTGTCTCTTGTAAACATAGTCTAAATTTGATGTGGATGTTTCTGTGAGAAAGAGTAACAGAGGACTGATGAAATGGTAACTAGGAAATGCACCATCTATTTTTGCTTTTTTTGGTTTTTGAAGGGCAATTGGGGTTAAGTGATCTGAACTCAGGTTCTCCTGACTCCAGGGCCAGCGCTCTATTCACTGTGCCACCTAGCCACCCCCACCATCTATTTTCTTAAACTGAATAGGAAAATGAATCTATAAATTATCAACCCTACTGAGCTATGTATAGAAAATTGATACCAACAGGTTCCAGTCACCCTCCATCTATCTAATAAGCATTAATCTCTCCTGTCATGAGAAATTCATTTGAAAGAATGGAATGGACATCTACTGTAACAGTAGGAAAATCATGCTATGAACATATGTCTCCCTGTTTTATGTCTTGCTTGATATTCATAATGAGAGGGCCCTTGACCAAAGTTAACCATGTGTTGCTGTATGAGACACTTTGCTGAAGGGTGGGCTTTAAAGTCACATTTTTCCTTATCAAATAAAAAACTTCCTTCCCTATGTTTTGAGTATTTTTCTTTTCTAGCACAAAGCATGTCCAAAATCTTTCACTTGAAGCTACCTGATTCCCTAAAGCACACACATAGCACCTCCTCCATCTATTTCATCTATTTTCGTTTTCAAGTTTTCATTGCCTAGCTATGAGCATGGTTAAGGAGGTCTCCTTCTTCTCCTTCCCTATTTTGTTCTAATGACCTTCAATTGTGATGCCCCAATTTCATGAAATAATAATGACTGTATCCTCTGACCCTTACCCCTTTCATTCCTTCTTCTATGACTTCTTCTCTATTTTAATGTCTCACATCTCTATACCTTAGTTCTGATCTCCCAGATCTTTGTTTTCTCAATGACTCTGAAGCAAGGTGGAATTCCCAAAATCATTATCTCCTTTTTACTTTGAATCTGCATTTATTTATCTCTTACTTTAAGATCTTCTTAAATTTCTTAGCTTTTTATGGTTCAGCAAGTTTCTATTTGAAAGGTCTTGTCCAGTTCTGCAAGCTCTGAATCCAAGGATGGAATCTGCTAGAAGAACCACTTGTTTTCACAATGAGGAAATGCTTGTTGGCACTACACGCCAGGACTTTTTCTTTTATTTCTTGTCACTGATGAACAGTCCTGTTAAATTTGAATTTTTAGTATGTAAATTGTTTCCTCGTTTGCCTCCAAGATGTTCTTTTTATGCTGCAAATCTGGAAAGTGGTTACAACAGTTCAGTGAAACAAAATTGGTTTTTCATGTAAGAGCACTGGGAGGTTAAGTGATTTAACCAGGGTCACAAAACTCACATTGGCGGAGATGGCTTTGAACCCAGATTTCCCTGGCTCTGAGGCCCAGCTCTAACTCATTCTTATAAATATAAAAGTATTTTCATTTCTCACATTGTTCTTTGAATGCCAAGTTGAAAAATATTTTATCCTAAAAGCAATAAAGATCCCTTCATAGCTCTTGAACAGGAAAGCAACAGTTAAACGTGCTTTAAGCAGATTATTTTGACAGCTGGGTGAAGGCTAGATTGGAGAGGTGAAAGAATGGCAGCAGAGAATACCATTATGGGGCTACTGCAACAGTCTTCTTGAGGTTATGCTTTAGGGTAAAATAGAGGCCAAATATGAAGGATCTCCCTATCTAAAGAGAATCCCTTTTTCATCATCTGAACAATGGGCAGAATATCTTCCATGACAGCAGGAAGTATCTTTAACACGTACATACCTCCCCTTTTAGGTGTCATTTATTATTTAAGAGCCAGGTGGGTAGAAATCAGATACAGACTAACATATTATAACATATACTACAATGACCTAAAAATGCTAACAGTTCCTAAGTATAAAAAGATAAATCACATCCAAATGAGGAGGTGCTTTTCACAACTTGGCTAGGTGGTAAACTCTTAACTAAAAAATGGATAGAAGAGACCATAAAAGATCTTAAAAGAAAATAATTTTTGGGAGGGTGGAGCCAAGATGTTGAAAGGAAGCAGTAACTGCCCTAAGCTCCTCAGTCCCTAAACCTTAAAAAGTGAATCTGAATGGACTCTGGAGTGACAAAATCCACTTGGAGACAGAGAGTGGCAGAATCCACCCCAGCAAAGTGCCCAGTGCGTCTGGAAAGGACAAGTGCAGAGCATGTGGGGTCTGCACAGCTGAGACTAAAGAGCAGACAAGCAGACTACACCAGAGAGAGAAGAAGCCCCAGCCTACAGGCTTACCAAGTATGAATCGCAGTCATCTCACCTTCATCTCACAAGGGGACAGGAGGAATCATTGGAGACAGGTAGGAGAGTTGGGTCCCCAGCAGAGATAGCAGCATCTCCTGCAGAGATTGGCCCCCAGCCTGGAAGTTTAGAAACTTCCTGCCTGTATAATACAGGGGCTAGAATGGCAAAGCAAATTCTAGCTGCTCTGATCCTCCCATCCCTCCCTCATGAAGTAGAAAACCCAAAGATAAGTCTCCCAGGCAGACTGAAATCCCAAGTTAATGGAAATAGCCTCAGGCTTGGGAGTCTCCAAGAAGGGGTGTAACTGAAAAAACCAGGAGACTGAAGAGAAGAGAGAGAGGGGTCCCAACAAGCCCCACCTCACCTCACCAACAAAAGTCTGCTCATAGCCCAGGGGTATAGAGGCAGAAATCAATTTACCTCCACAGTCTTCTCATTGTGCATCTACATTCCCCTCTGACATTCCTGCCTTAGCCTCAAACTAGACACCCAGAGACTACTCCACTCAAAGTGAACAACCAGGCCCTTAGCTCATAGCCTGAGAAATTAAGAAATAGGAAATCACAATGGGAAGGAAGGAAGCTGAGTAGGAGAAGGGGAAGGCAAGAAAATCTATGTGAGCCTACTATGTAGGTCAAGAACAACCAAATACAAAGGACAATATGGACTATCTAACTACACCTGAGACCACAGAAGGAAATATGAACTGGTATCAAGCTCAAATAGCATTCTTGGAGGAGCTTAAGAAAGATTTTAAAGACCAAATCAGGGTGGCAGTGAGCAACGTGGAAAAAAGTCTCAGTGAAGAAAACAAATCCTTAAAAAGTAAAATTATTGAAGTAATTGGAGAAAATACCTCCCTAAAAAAGGACCTTCAAAAACTAACTGAAGACAATAATTCACTAAAAATTAGATTCAAACAAACTGAAACTCAGAACTCTATGATGCAGGAAGAGTCATTCAAACAAAACAAGATGACTGAAAAATTGGAAGAAAATGTAAAATATCTCACTGGAAAAACAACTGACCTAGAACAGATCCAGGAGAGACGACTTAAGAATTATTAGTCTACCAGAAAGCCATGATGAAAAAAACAGCCTGCACAACATCCTCCAAGAGACTGTCAAAGAAAACTGTCCTGAAGTCCTGGAATCAGAAGATAAAATAGTTATCTAAAGAATTCACTGGACAACTCCTGAAAGAGATCCCAAATTGAAAACACCAAGAAATATAGTAGCCAAATTCCAGAACTACAAGATTAAGGAAAAAATTCTACAAGCAGCCAAAAAGAAACAATTCAAATATCGAGGAACTACAGTTAGGATCACACAGGACCCAGCAGCTTCTACAATAAAAGAGCAGAGGGACTGGAATCTGATATTTCGTAGGGCAAGAGAGCTAGGACTACAACCAAGGATTAACTGTCTGGCAAAACTGAGCATAATCCTTCAGGCAAGGAGATGGTCATTTAATGAAATAAGGGACTTCCAGACTTTATTGATGAAAAAGTCAGAGCTCAATGGAAAATCTGATCTCCAATTACAAGACTCAAGAAAGACATAAAAAGGTAAACAAGGAAAATACAAACATACACATACACACAAGCACACACCCACACCCATACACACATGCTCATTACTTTGGATGGAACAAGAGCAAAACGTTCACATCCCTATATGAGGAGCTGATAACTGTCAATATCGAATTTTTTATGATTATCATGACCTTTAAAAGGGTTATACTTAGATAGAGGGTGTGGGTATGAATGAACTAACCTGAAGACTTAAAAAAAAAACCTATTAAGGGGATCAAAGGGACTGTAATGGGAAAAAAGAAAGGATGAGATAGGAAAAGGTAAAGTATGCCCTTCAAAGAGGAATAAAAACACACTCTAGTAGAGGGGAAAGAAAGAGGGAGAGGAACATCATTTAAACACTATTCTCAGTGGTTCTCGTTCAAAGAGGGATCAACATAATCAGTTAAGTTTAAGATTCTGATGTGAGTAGACACGAAAATTCATTAAATAGAGGAAAAGGAGGGAGGGAGAGGAGCAAGCACTGTTTGAAATTTCCTCTCATTAGTTTGGTGTCAAAAGGGGAATAACACAGTCTGATTAGTATAAAAATGTATTGTGTCCTATAGGCAGTAGGAGGGTAAGGGGGGATAAAAAGGAGGAGAGTAAAGGGGGGGGGTATTACAGGAGAGGGAAATAGTAGTAAGGGGAGAGGGTAGGCTAAGAAGGGGGGGGTCACTGGGTGGGAACACTGAGGGAGGGGGCAGTCAAAAGGGAAAACTTCAAGGAGGGGGAGGGAGAAGGAAGAAACAAACAGGCGAGGGAACAGGATGTTCGGGAAGAGACAGTCATCATTACTGTGAATGTGAATGGGATGAACTCTCCATAAAAAAGAAAACAAATCCCCAATTTACTACTAAATTAGAAATATTGAAAACCAAAGGAGAGATTAATAAAATTGAAATTAAGAAAACTACTGGATAATTAAATAAAACTAAGAGCTGGTTTTATGAAAAAAACAATAAAATTGATAGACCCTTAGTCAATATAATAAAAAAAAGAAAGAAGAAAACCAAATCATGAGTATCAAAAATGAAAAGGGTGAATCTACCTTCAATGAAGAGGAAATCAAAAAACTAATGAGGAATTATTTTTCCCAATTGTATGCACATAAATATGATGATCTTAAGTGAAATGGATGAATATTTACAAAATTACAAGTTGCCCAGATTAACTGAAGAGGAAATGAATTACCTAAATAACCCCATCTCAGAAAAAGAAATCAAACAAGCCATCAATGAACTCCCTAGGAAAAAATCTCCAGGGCCAGATGGATTTACTAGTGAATTCTATCAAACATTTAAAGAACAATTGATTCCAATACTCTACAAACTATCTGGGAAAATTAGTGAAGAAGGAGTCCTACCAAATTCTTTCTATGACACAAATATGGTACTGATTCCTAAATCAGGAAGAGATAAAACAGAGAAAGAAAATTATAGACCAATTTCCCTCATGAATTTAGATACAAAAATTTTAAATAAAATATTAGCCAAAAGACTCCAACAACTTATCACAAAAATAATACACTTTGATCAGGTAGGATTTATTCCAGGAATGCAAGGATGGTTTAATATTAGGACAACCATCAGTATAATTGAGCATATCAACAATAAAACTAGCAGAAACCACATGATCATCTCAGTAGATGCAGAAAAGGCTTTTGACAAAGTACAACATCCATTCCTAGTAAAAACACTAGAAGGCATAGGAATAAATGGAGCCTTCCTTAAAATAGTAGATAGCATCTATTTAACACCAGCAGCAAGTATTATATGCAATGAGGATAAACTAGAAGCCTTTCCAATAAGATCAGGAGTGAAACAAGGCTGCCCACTATCACCCCTCTTAGTCAATCTGGTACTAGAAACGTTAGCAGTAGCAATTAGAGAAGAAAAAGAAATCAAAGGAATCAAATTAGGCAAAGAAGAGACCAAGCTATCACTCTTTGCAGATGATATAATGATATACTTAGAGAATCCTAGAGAATGAAGTAAAAAACTACTTGAGACAATAAATAAATTTGGCAAAGTTGAAGGATAGAAAATAAACCCACATAAATCCTCAGCATTCCTGTATATCTCTAATGAAACTCACCAGCAAGAGATAGAGAGAGAAATCCCATTTAAAGTCACTGTAGACATTACAAAATATTTGGGAATCTACCTGCCAAAACGAACCCAGAAGCTATATGATCACAACTACAAAACACTTCTCACACAAATAAAATCAGATCTAACTAATTGGAAAAATATCAATTGCTCGTGGCTGGGTCGAGCTAATATAATAAAAATGACAATTTTACCCAAATTAAATTATATATTTATTGCCATACAAATCAATTTACCAAAAAACTACTTTTTAGACTTAGACAAAATAATAACAAAATTTATTTGGAAAAACAAACGGTCTAGAATATCAAGGGAATTAATGAAAAGAAATGCTAGGGAAGGTGGACTAGCTATGCCAGATTTTAATCTGTATTATACAGCAGCAGTCATCAAAACTGCTTGGTACTGGCAGAGTAGAGCAGTGGATCAATGGAATAGATTGGGCGCAGCAGACCCAGCAGTTAATGAATATAGTAATCTATTGCTCGATAAACCCAAAGACCCCAGTTTTGGGGATAAGAATGCACTATTTGACAAAAACTGCGGGAAAAAATGGAATACAGCACGGCAAAAACTGGGCATAGATCATTATCTAACACCATATGCCAAAATCAAGTCTAAATGGGTGCATGATCTAGGTATAAAGGCTGATACTGTAAGCAATCTAGGAAAGCAAGGAATAGTTTACCTGACAGATCTGTGGAGAGGGGAAGACTTTAGGACCAAACAAGAATTAGAGAGCATTATAAAATGCAAAATGGATAATTTTGATTACATTAAATTGAAAAGCGTCTATACAAAGAAAGCCATTGTAACCAAGATCAAGAGGGAGGTGGGAAATTGGGAAAGAATTTTTACAACCTATGTCTCTGATAAAGGACTCATTTCTAAAATTTACAGAGAATTGAGTCAAATCTGTAAGTCATTCCCCAATTGATAAATGGTCAAAGGATATGAACAGACAGTAATCAGAGAAAGAAATTAAAGGTATCTATAAGCATATGAAGAGATGCTCTAAATCACTACTGATTAGAGAAATGAAAATCAAAAGAACTCTGAGATACCACATCTCTCCAGTCAGATTGGCTAAGATGACAAAACAGGAAAATGACAAATGCTGGAGAGCATGTGGGCAAATTGGAACACTGCATTGCTGGTGGAGTTGTGAACTTATCCAACCATTCTGGAGAGCAATCTGGAACTATGCCCAAATAATAAGTAATTTCATACCCTTTGACCCAGCAATACCACTTCTAGGTTTATATCCCAAAGAGATCATAGAAATGGAAGGAAGACCGAAATGTACCAAAATATTTATAGCAGCTCTTTTTGTGGTTGCAAAGAATTGGAAATTAAAGGGGTGCCCATCAATTGGGGAATGGCTAAACAAGCTGTGGTATATGAATGTAATGGAATATTATTGTGCTATAAGAAACGAGGAGGAGACGGATTTCATGTTTACCTGGAGAGGCTTATACAAACTGATGCTGAGCGAGAAGAGTAGAATCAGAAGAAATTTGTATACAATCACAGACACATCATATGTGTGATGACCAACTATGACAGACTGGTCTCTTTTCAGCAATGCAGTGATATAAGTCAATCCCGAAAGACTCATGAAAGAGAGACATGCAACATCTAGAGGTATAACTAGAAAGAACTGAGCCTGAATCCTGATGGAAGCAAACTAATTGATCTTTTTCTTTTCATTGTTTGGTTTTATTTCTTCTTTATCATTTTCCATCCCACCTAGTACTATACGCCTTTGTAATTGGACTAATGTCTAATATGAATGTATTTGCAGATCCTATACTGTACTATATGCTGTTGTGGGGGGTGGGGGCAGGGAGGTAAAGGAAATTTGAAAATCAAGGAACTATGGAATTGAATCGTGTTAACTGAAACTAAACTAATAATTTAATTTTAAAAAAAAGAAAAGAACTTTTGACTGCATTTATTTTTAAAGCTTTTGCTCAAATAAAATCAATGAAGATAGAGTTGGAAAAGAAGCAATTAAGTGGGAAAATACTAGCATAAGAAAATCAAAGAACCAAAACATACAAGGAAGTGACTGATATATATGTGGTCAAAGCATAGGAAAATTTTTCATAATTAAAATTAAAACAATTTCTAGATTTCATATCACAATATGTAAATTCATAGTTAAAGACAATAAAAATGGAAACAAGTTAGTACTAGAGGAACTGTGGGAAAGTACACATACAATGTTGATGGAATTGTGAAGTGATTTGTTTTCCATAGCAATTTGGAATTATGTAAGAAATATGAGAAAACATTTCATACTCTTTGGACTTAGGGCATATATTCCTAAAAACAGACAGTAATAACTATAGATATGTGTGTGTGCATACATTCGTATATCAGAATGTTCATAGCAGCACTCTCTCTGATAGGAAAGAACTAGAAATAAAGTGACTACCAATGGATGGGAAATAGGGCTAAATGGTTTATTAATGTAGTGGAATATTATTATGTAATAAGAAATGACAAACATGAGGAATTTGCAGAAGGATAGGAAGATTTGCTTGAATTCATGCAGAGGAAAATAAGTAGAGCAATATATACAATCATTGTAACAAAATAAAACATGACTAAAATGGAGTCCAACACCAAGCACCTAACTGAATGACCAATGAAAGTCCCAAAGAACTAATATGGAAGCAGACCGTTCCCCTCAAAACTGAGAGGTGAGGGACAACAGAGACAGAAAATTGTACACACTGTTAGTCACTATTTCAAATGGTTTTGATTAATTCTTTTTCTTTGTAACAAGAAATGCTCATGTGATCATAGATGTACAGCTAGAAGAGGTCTTGGAAGTCTAGTTTAAATCCCTTATTTTGAAGACAAAGGAACTAAAGCCCAGACAGATTAAATGACTTGCCCAGGAAGACACAGACTGTCAGTCTGTGGCATATTTTGAAACCAGGTTTTCCGGACTTTCAAGGGCAACACTCTATCCATTCCAAGCTGCCTCATAAAGGAGGGGTGGGCGGGGCATAGCAACAGAGATGACAAAAAGCAAAAGGCATCAATACATGTACTTTCCCCCCCACAAAGCATACCATCTATATCCTTATCCAAACCACTGATAAAACTGTTAGATTGCACAAAGTCAAAGTACAGGTCCCTGAGGCCTCGCCTCTACTTGAAACTTTCTTTGGAAGTGATGACAAGCCATTAAGGATTTCTCTTTGCAGCCAGCCATTCAAAGAGTTCCAAATACAGGTAACCAAAAGATTTTACCAAATACTTTGCTAAAATCTAAGGAAGCCACATTTTCTACATTCTCTTGACCTAGTGTTTCAGTAACACTATCCAAAAACAGCCACATGATTAGCCTGTCCTGTGTTAGCCTGACTCTCAATTAAGCATATCAGCTCATTAAGATCAACACTTCTTTTTCTTGTATGGTTTTTACATAGGAATGGAAGACATCCTTTAGGTGAAGACTGGGGAAGCTCGAATTTTGCTCTATCGAGTCAAATGTCTTTTCCTTTGGCTTTTTTATAACCGGCACTTAACATAGCAGAGCCTTGTATGCTGTTTCCTCCTTCCCATTCTAGGACAGTGATGATGTGTTCTGCTTTTCAGCATCATTGCAGCAAGTTTGTCTTACACTTCAAGCTGTCTCCCACACAGCCCGCCATTTCCATGCCACCTACACAATAGTCTCTACCCAGAAGCCTGGGCTAGATGAAAGCATACAGAGATTCAAAACAGAAGATCCAATTTTTTTTTCTTTGTAGAAACAATATCATTTTTAAAATAGCAAACTCTAGCTCAGAAAACATTCATATGCTCAATGTGGGTTTTATCAATTGATTTCAGTAAATTAAAAGAGTGAAAAGATTCTTACTTCTTCCAACTCTTTTTACCCCATACATTGAACAAATGTAGAACATCCACAGATCATTATATAAACACACACACACACACACACACACACACACACAGAGATACAGATACACACATGATTATGAGGGTTACTCAGATGTGTGTATAGCCACACACACACACACATACACACACACACACACACACACACACACACACATCTCAAATTCTTTGCAGGCAAACAAATGGGAAAAAATACCACACTTTCCTCATTTTTCAATTTTCTCATGATGGAAATGTTAACCATATTGTCTTCTACAATCAAATCATTTGTAATCCTGGAATGTTTTAACAGTAGACTCACTGCAAATGAGCCCATCTCCTACATTTTCTCACTCAAAATACAATATGAGAAGTGCTTCTGAGTTACCTTTTCTCCAAACTAGATGAATATGCATTTATAGAGAAAGAAAACCCTAGTAGGTGTTTAATTATAGCAAAGATATTGTGGTTTTGCTCAAAGCAGAATTCACAACATAGTCTGCACACTGATATTGCACCTTGGGTCCTTTACAACTCCAGTTACTAAACCCCACTCTTTAACACTGCTTTGCCACCCCCACCCAGGTAAACTTTTAAGGTTGGTAGATGGAACCACTTGAAAAAAGGTTTCTTTTCAATAAAAAAGAAATCTATGAGTGCAGGAAAACTACTGCCAATGTTTCGATCCTCTAATTTCTTTATTAAATTAAACAAGAGTTCATTAGAGCTTTTACTGGATTGCATGGGACTGCAACCAAATACAAAATGTGTCCATGTATCAGTGGTCTATTTTTGCCAGCATGGATCTGGAGGTATTTACCTGCATCTGTTGTTCTGCAATACTGTGAGGGCACCAAAAACAGGCAGATCTGGCCCTTGAGGCAGAGGGAAACAAGACATTTATTCTACTCAGGAACCAGAGTAACTCCTGACCAAAACTGTTCAGTGCATGCACCCTAACCCCCTTTTCTAATCATAAAATGAAGCAGCATGTATGGGTGCTACATCATGGCATGGAGGTGAATCTGCATTCTCAGAGATAACCTCAATAGAACACAAGATCTAGGAGGCCCCACGTAAACAAGGACAAGGAGCTGCCACCAACAGTTTGGCTACTAGAAGATGAATTTCTTGGTCATAGTAAACCATAAAAAGAGGGCACTACCAAATGATCCTTAGTTCTAGGTGGTTTCCTTCTAATTCCAAAATGATGATAGTAGAACAGTAGGGAGACAGACAGAAGGCAATGAGAATCACATCATCTTTAGAATATCCACACACATTAACCACTATTGCTACAAAGTGTGAGATCTTGGTCCAACAACAAAGGCTCTGACAATGTATTAGCATTCTCATTGGAAATGAAAGCAGAAGACAAAAAGAAAATCACAGCTAAAGAGAAAGACAGCTCCCACTCAGGCTTTCCTGGGAGAGGTCCAGTAAAGAGCTGGTTATGTCGGTTTTATTGTAATAACCAAAGGTAATATGAAATAATGTTCCATAGAATACTCAGGGAACCTCAGTGGAGTAATGCACAAAGTGCTGCACTTGGAGTCAAGAAGACTTGAGTTCAAATCCAACTTAAACACTCAAAGTAGCTGTGTGATTTCTGGCTAAGTTATGTAATGTCTCTCAGTCTGTTTCCTCATCTATAGGATGAGGATGATAATAATGAGGGCAGTGCTCATTTTCCAAGATTGTCATGAGAATTAAATAAGATAACACAAGTTGTCCCAAAAGCCTTAGCACGGTTTTCAGGTTTGGTGGCTTAAAACTGTATCAAAACTTCTAGGACATTCTGTATGTGAAAAACTTCAAGGGCTTTATCAATATTAGCTATTGGAGCATGGCATCTTAGTGGACAAAACTCTTGAGCAGAAACCAACAGCCCACCAGGAAGAGAAGAGTTACATACATGTCCACAATTAGTGTGGAGGATGAAGAGGTGGAGAAGGCCTTCGAAGAACTTTGGTTAAATGAACACAGAACTCAAGGACTGGCTATTTTGATGTAAAGATGAGTTATAGGGGAGAAGAGTCAGAAAGTTATAAAGCAAGGCTCACAAGTAAGAAATAAGAGATAGTAGAAGCACCTAGGTAAATTCAGAATCCTTGTTAACCAAAAATCAGTTGTTGTTCAGTTGTGCTAGTAAGTATCTAAGGGCACATTTCAACTCAGGAAGAGGAGTATTCCTGACCCCAAGCCAGACACAATTCACTTCACCACCAAACTTCAACTAAGAAGCATAAAAGTATATGCTCTGTACTGGACAATGGAGATAAAGAGACAATAGGGAAATTATTTCTGAACTCATGGAGCTTCTGTGCTGGAAGAAAATGAATACTTTTGTCTAGGAGAAAACCATAAGGTACTGGACATGGAGAGGTTCTAAATGGCAGTACTGCAAAGGCAATTTACTGAACCTGACCAGTGAGGCCATGCCTGGCTCTGAACACAGAAGTGTACTTCAATCAAGACAGAAGACAAGTCAGAGCCAAGGCCAAAGTTGACACCAAATCTGAAGAAAGGACAAAGCCAGCACTGCCTATAATTGCACTACATCTGACTAGACATGAAACCAACCACAGACTCTGGAAAATGGCAAATGAGCAAAAGCAAAGCTATTAATTCAAATTAGCACCTCCTCTCAGAGGAGCTCAAATGATGTAAAGCAGTTGCCACAAGAAAGAGATCAAAGGAGCGTAGAAAAGTCCTTAGCCAGAAAAACAGTGATTTCCTTGCCAAGTGGAGTTGTGCTACTGCCCCAAACAACATAATTTCAGGGGATATGCTCTTCTTCAAAGCATGTTAGGGAAGGATGTTATACTGGTACCAATGAATTGTTTCAAAACCCAGAGAAAGTCAAGTAGTGAATTGGACAAGACCCTTAATGGGAGATTATGAGAGCATACAGATTAGAATTAGGATGAAAAGGCATAGATTCAAGTGAAAACTGCACAAGGTACTCTGGCATGTGCTAACTACACCACCAATCAAGTTGATAGTCCATGCCTCCACAATTTGCCTCCACGGTTTCCACACAGGAGGGGAGAGTGGTAAACTGTAAATGAAAACATATAGTACATAAACTGTTCATACATTTTGATTCAGGAATTCTACTCCTGAGTTTATGACCCAAGGAGGTCAATAACAAGTAAAATCCTGCATGTGCCCCAAATCTACTTGTTTCATTATGTGTAATACCAAAAAAATAAATAAATAAATTACAGACTCACTTGGAAGGAAAAGAAGTATACCACAGAGGAAGGAATGAAAGAGGCAAGAGTAAAATAAGACAAAGAGCTCTTTGAAAGTCTGAAGAAGAAAGGGAACCAATAGCTAGGAGGGCAGGGATTAAGGCAACCCTCTGAGACACTGGAGATCTGAGCTGAACCTTGAATGGAGACTACACAAGAAAGGGAGAAAGAAGGCTGTCAGTGTACACTATACATATTCAGAAGATCCTACAACAAAATGAAGATTTAAATACAATGATCTCCTATTTTTCATGTGAACCTAGATGCAGATATGGAAAGGCCTTATTGGAAATTCAATACAACCCCTCCCCTCATTTAACAGACTATTAAACTGTAGTGCAGGGAGGCCCCACACTCTTGATGAAATTCAAAAAAAAATTCAACCTCACCAGTATAAGATGAGTGAGGCACTCAGGTTAGGTAATAGTGGTTCTTAAAGAGATCTCTTAAAGAGATTTTAGTAGATGCAAGTTCAATGTGAACCTGCAAAGTTACCTTAGTTGCAGGAACCATTGCCACCTGAACCCTATTAGAGATTAAGTCCCACTTAATTCTGCCCTTGTATGACCTTATCTGTAACATTATGCTCAGCCCAAGGCATGAGAGTAAGAATATTGTTAACCTGGCAGGGATCTAAACAGGGGCAATCAGGATGGCAAGTTCCCTAGAGTGCATTATGAGGTCCAGTTGAACAAACTAGACATGCTTACCTATACTAGGGAAGTGTGGGGATGAGGGGACAAAAGAGCTTGTTCAACTATTTGGAGAGCTTTGATGCACAAGATAGGTAGAGATTGGCATTATTCTGTTTACGCTTAGAGGGCAGAATCAAGAACTGGGCAAAAGCTGCAGAGACTAATTTAGGCTTGATATGGGAGTTGATGGTGCGGAGAGATTTCTAACAATTAGAGTTGTCATAGATTAAAGCTAAAAGAAAAGCATATTAATGTTAAAGATCCGGAGATGAAGGAGGAAACTGGAAATGGAGAATAATTTCAGCCACAGGAAAAAAAAATTCCTCCTGCACAAATAGAACTGGAACTGAATGAGAAAATACTGGAATATGGGAAGAACGTGTGCTGAAGAACAGTACCAGAGCAGGAAAATAATGTGAACTGAAGGAAAACAGTACAGAAGGGGAAGGAGGAGCCAAGACGAAGGACCCAAAGAAGAGAAGGCAGAACATAAGCAAGAGGAAGAAGCCAGGCTGAAGGAAACATAACACTGGAGAAGAAGGAAGAGACAGAGGAAGAAGAGAAAGAGGAAGAAGGGGAGGAGGAAAAATGGGAGGAGGAAAAGGGAGAGAAAAATAGAGATAAGTTGTTGAGAAATTACCAGTGGTACAAAATTCTTTTTTTTTTAATTTTTTGGTCTTTATTAATTTGTTTGTTTACTTTTAGGTTACAGGATTCAATTCCACAATTCTTTTGATTTTCAAATTTTCTCCCTCTCCCTGCCCTCCCACCGCCCCCCCCCCCATGGCTGCATACAATCAAGTATAGTATGTGCAAATAGTTTCACTTTAGATATTAGTCAGGTTATAAAGAAAGATTGGATGGAATGAACAATGGGAAAGAGGAAACAAAACCAAACAAAAAAAGACAGAGAGCAGGTAGTTTGCTTCGATCTGCATTCAAACTCTGTTCTTTCTAGTTCTTTCTCTGAATGTAAACATCTCTCTCCATCATGAGTTTTTTGTAGTTGAATTATAACCCTGCATTGCTCAGAAGAGTCCAGTCTATCAAAGTTGGTTGTCACATATATGGTGTATCTATAATTGTGTACAAATTTCTCCTGGTTTTGTTATTCCCACTCAGCATCAGTTTGTATAAGACGCTCCAGGTAAATATGAAGTCCATCTGCTCCTCGTTTCTTACAGCACAATAATATTCCTTTACATTCATATACCACAACTTGTTTAGCCATTCCCCAATTGATGGGCATCCCCTTAATTTCCAGTTCTTTGCAACCACAAAAAAGAGCTGCTATAAATATTTTTGTACATATGGGTCTTCCTCCCACTTCTATGATCTCTTTGGGATACAACACTAGAACTGGCATAGCTGGATCAAAGTGTATGAAATTATTTATAACCCTTTGGGCATAGTTCCAGATTGTTCTCCAGAATGGTTGAATCAGTGCACAACTCCATCAACAATTCATTAGTGCTTCAATTTTTCCACATCCTCTCCAGCATTTGCCATTTTCCTGTTTTGTCATCTTAGCCAATCTGACTGGTGAGATTGGTAGCTCAGAGTTGTTTTGATTTGCATTTCTCTAATCGATAGTAATTTAGAGCATTTTTTCATATGTTTATAGATATCTTTAATTTCTTCCTCCCAAAACTGACTGTTCATATCCTTTGGCCATTTATCAATTGAGGAATGACTTGGATTCTTATAGATTTGACTCAATTCTCTGTATATTTTAGAACAGAGGGCTTTATCAGAGACATTGGTTGTAAAAATCCTTTCCCAATTTTCCATTTCCCTTCTACTCTTGGTTATATTAACTTTGTACAGAAGCTTTTCAATTTCATGTAATCAAAATTATCCATTTTGCATTTTATGATGATTTCTAATTCTTGATGGGTCATAAAGTAAATAAATAAATCGGACAGGTCAACTATTCCTTGCTTTCCCAGATTGCTTACAGTATCAGCATTTATACCCAGATCATGCACCCATTTAGACTTGATTTTGGTATAAGGTGTTAGATAATGATCTATATCCAGTTTCTGCCATACTATATACAAGTTTTCACAGCAGCTTTTGTCAAATAGTGAGTTCTTATCCACAAAATTGGGGTTTGGGGGTTTATCAAACAGTAGATTACTATAGTCATTGACTGCTGATTGGACCCAATCTATTCCATTGATCCAATTTTCTATTCCTCAGCCAGTACCAAGTAGTTTTGATGACTGTTGCTTTACAATACAGATTAAAATCTGGTTTAGCTAGTCCACCTAGTTCCCTAACATTTTATTAATCCCCTTGATATTCTGCACCTTTTTTCTTCCAAATGAATTTTGTTATAATTTTTTTAGTTCTATAAAGTATTTTTTGGTAAATTGATTGGTATGGGACTATATATGTAATTAAATTTAGGTAAATTGTCATTTTTATTATATTAGCTCAACCCAGCCATAAACAATTGATGATTTTCCAATTAGTTACATATGACTTTATTTGTGTGAAAACTGTTTTGTAGTTGTGTTCATATAGGTCCTGGGTTTGTTTTGGCAGGTAGATTTCCAAATATTTTATGTCTACAGTAACTTTAAATGGGATCTCCCTTTCTATCTCTTCCTGTTGGATTTCATTAAAAATATACAGGAATGCCGAGAATTTATGTGGGTTCATTTTATATCCTGCAACTTTGCCAAATTTATTTATTATCTCAGGTAGTTTTTTTTTTACTTGATTTTCTAGGATTCTCTAAGTATATCATCATATCATCCACAGAGAGGGATAGCTTGGTCTCTTCTTTACATAATTTGATTCCTTTGAGTCCTTTTTCTTCTCTATTTGCTATTGATAACATTTCTAGAACCAGATTGAATAAGAGGGTTGACAGTAGACAGTGTTGTTTCACCCCTGATTTTATTGGAAATGCTTCTAGCTTATCCCCGTGACATATAATACTTGGTGATGGCTTTAAATAGATGTTACCTATTATTTTAAGGAAGGCTCCCTTTATTGCTATACTTTCTAGTGTTTTTAATAAGAATGGTTGTTGTATTTTTTCAAAAGCCTTTTCTGCATCTATTGAGATAATCATGTGGTTTTTGATAGTTTTATTGTTGATATGCTCAATTATACTGATGGTTTTCCTAATATTAAACCATCCTTGCATTCCTGGAATAAATCCTACCTGATCAATATGTATTATTCATGTGATAAATTGCTATACTCTTTTTGCTAATATTTTACTTAAAATTTTAGCATCTATATTCATGAGGGAAATCAGTCTATAATTTTCTTTCTCTGTTTTATCTCTCCCTGGTTTAGATATCAATATCATATTTGTGTCATAAAAAGAATTTGGTAGGATTCCTTCTTCATTAATTTTTCCAAATAATTTGTAGAGTATTGGAATCAACTGTTCTTTAAAACTTTGACAGAACTCACTAGTAAACCCATCTGGCCCTGGGGATTTTTTCCTAGGGAGTTCACTGATGGCTTTTTCAATTTCGTTTTCTGAAATGGGGTTAAGTAATTTGCTTCCTCTTCAGTTAATTTGAGCAACGTATATTTTTGTAAATATTCATCCAATTCACTAAGATCGTCAATTTTTTGTGCATACAATGGGGCAAAATAATTCCTGATTATTGTTTTAATTTCCTCTTCATTGGTGGTAGTTTCACCCTTTTTCATTTTTGATACTCATAATTTGGTTTTCTTCTTTCTTTTTTTTTCATATTGACTAAGGGTATGTCAGTTTTATTGTTTTTTTTTTCATAAAACCAGTTCTTAGTTTTACTTATTAATTGAATAGTTATCTTAACTTCAATTGTATTCATCTCTCCTTTAGTTTACATTATTTCTAATTTAGTACTAAATTGGGGATTTTCAATTTGTTCTTTTTCTAGCTTTTTCAATTGCATGTCCAATTCATTGACCTCCCTTCTCTCTGCTTTATTCAAGCATGCACTCAGAGATATAAAACTTCCCTTAAGAACTGCCTTTAATGCATCCCACAAATTTTGGTATGTTGTCTCATTATTATCGTTCTCTTGCATAGAATTATTGTTTCTATAATTTCTTCTTTGACCCACCCATTCTTTAGGATTAAATTGTTTAATTTCCAATTAGTTTTTAGTCTATCTTTCCATGGCCCTATATTGCATATGATTTTTATTGCATCATGGTCTAAGAATGATGCATTTAATATTTCTGCCTTTCTGCACTGAATTGTGAGGTTTTTATGCCCTAGTACATGGTAAATTTTTGTGTATGTGCCATGTACCACTGAGATTCAATTTTCTCCAGAGATCTATCATATCTAGACTCTCTAAAATTCTGTTCACCTCCTTAACTTCTTTATTGTTTATTTTGAGTTTAGATTTATCAAGTTCAGAGAGGGGAAGATTAAGGTCCCCCACTAGTATAGTTTTGCTATCTATTTCTTCTTCTAATTCCCTTAACTTCTCCTCTAGGAATTTGGATGTTATACCACTTGGTGCATATATGTTAAGTAATGACATTGCTTCTTTTGCAATGGTGCCTTTTAGCAGGATATAGTTTCCTTCCTTATCTCTTCTAATTCGTTCTATTTTTGCTTTTGCTTTATCTGAGATAAGGATTACTACCCGTGCTTTTTCTTTTTTACTTTAGCTGAAGCATAATATATTCTACTCCAGCCTTTTACCTTTACCCTGTGGGTATCCCTTTGTTTCAAATGTGTTTATTGTAGACAGCATATTGTAGGATTATGGTTTTTAATCCATTCTGCTATCCACCTCCATTTTATGGGAGAGTTCTTTCCATTCACTTTCACAGTAATGATTATTATCTGTCTCTTTCCCTCCATCCTATTCCCTGCCCTGTTTATGTTTTTGTTTCTTCCTTCTCCCTTCCCCTCTTTAAGGGTTTTACTTTTGACCACCACCTCCTTCATTATTCCCTCCCTGTGACCCCAATTTCTTTACCTACCCTTTCCCCTTACTACAATTTCCCACCCTTTTAATCCCCCTTTATTTCTCTCCCTTACTCTTGCTTTCTCCCCTTACCCCTCCTACTATCTAGGGCACAATGGATTTTTATACTTATCAGAGCATGTTATTCCCTCTTTGACCCCAAACCAATGAGAGTAAATTTCATACATTTCCCTCCCTTCCTTCTCTCTATTATACTGAGTTTTTGTATCTTTTCATATTATAATCTTAAACTTAATTGACTATGTTGATCCCTCTTTGAACCAGAACCAATGAGAATAATGTTCAAGTGATGTACATCTACCCCTCTCCTTCCCCTGTAGTATATCTTTATGCCTCTTCATATGGCATAATTTACCTTTTTTCTACCTCATCCTTTCCTTTTATCCCATTACCGCCCCTTTGACTGCCTTAATAAAGTTTGGTTTTTTTTTTTTTTATTATAAGATTAGTTCATTTATACCCCCACCCTCTATCTATGTATAACCCTTTTGAAGGTCAGGATAATCATAAAAATTTCAATATTGACAGTTATCAGCTCCTCATATAGGGATGTGAACATTTTGCTCTTGTTCCATCCCAAGTTACATGCATGTGTGTATGAGTATGGATGTCTGCATGTATGTTTGTGTGAGTCTGTGTTTTCCTTGTTTACCTTTTTAGGTCTTTCTTGAGTCTTGTAATTGGAGATCAACTTTTCCATTGAGCTCTGCCTTTTTCATTAGGAAAGTCTGGAAGTCCCTTATTTCATTAAATGACCATCTCCTTGCCTGAAAGATTATGTTCAGCTTTGCCAGGTAGTTAATCCTTGGTTGTAGTCCTAGCTCTCTTGCCCTACGAAATATCAGAATCCAGTCCCTCTGCTCTTTTAATGTAGAAGTGCTAGGTCCAGTGGGTTCTTAACTGTAGTTCCTCAATATTTGAATTGTTTCTTTTTGGCTGCTTGCAGAATTTTTTCCTTAATCTTGTACTTCTGGAATTTGGCTACCATATTTCTTGGTGTTTTCAATTTGGGATCTCTTTCAGGAGTTGTCCAGTGAATTCTTTAGATAACTATTTTAACTTCTGATTCCAGGACTTCAGGACAGTTTTGACAGTCTCTTGGAGGATGTTGTACAGGCTGCTTTTTTCATCATGGCTTTCCAGTATACCAATTATTCTCAGGTTATTTCTCCTGGATCTGTTCTCCAGGTCAATTGTTTTTCCAGTGAGATATTTTACACTATCTTCTAATTTTTCAGTCTTCATGTTTTACTTGATTGACTCTTGGTGCATAATAGAGTCTTGAACTTCAATTTGACTAATTCTAATTTTTAGTAAATTACTTTTTTCAGTTAGTTTTTGAAAGTCCTTTTTTTAGGGAGGTATTTTCTCCAGTTAGTTCACAAATTTTATTTTTTAATGATTTGTTTTCTTCAGTGAGACTTTTTCTAATTTGGTCACTGTAGATTTAATTTTTTCTTCTACCTGTTTAATGTGGGTTTTAAAGTCTTTCTCGAGCTCCTCCAAGAATGCTTTTTGAGCTTGAGACCAGTTCATATTTCCTTCTCTAGTCTCAGGTGTGACTATAGAGTCCATGTTGTCCTCTGTATTTGGTTGTTCTTGCTTGCTATAATAAGCTCTGATCAATTTTCTTGCCTTCCCATTCTCCTTCTCAGCTTCCTTCCTTCCCATTGTAATTTCCCATTTCCTTTTTTCTCAGGCTGGGAACTAAGGGCTTGGTTGTTGACTGTGTGCTGAAGCCTCTGGGTGTCTAGACTGAGACCAAGGCTAGGATTCTCAGTGTTTCCCCCGAGCTACCCTGAGGCTACCAGAGTAACCTGTGGGGGAGGAGTGGTCTGGCCACTTTATATTTCTGCCTCTATGACCCTTGGCTACAGCTCAGACAGGCTTAGCAGGTGGCAGCTGGCAGTGCTGGTGTCTTCAGATTCCCCTGGTTGTGCTGTGGTCCACCTGGACTTCTGTTGTTAGTGCTTGCTGGCTCCAACCCCTGAGCTTTGGGAGCTCTTGCTGGTCAGGTGAGGTGGGGCTTGTTGGGACCCCTCCTGCCCTTCACTTCAGATTCCTTACTGCCTCAGTTACACCCTTTCTCAGTGACTCCTAAGCCTGAGGCTATTTCTGCTATTTCAGGATTTTATTCTGGGTGGGACATTTATCTCTGGGTTTTCTAGGTCAGGGAGGGGGAATCAGAACAGCTAGAGTTTACTTTGTCATCCTGGCCCCTGGTAAATC
The DNA here is from genome assembly GCA_011680675.1 of Gymnobelideus leadbeateri. Classification (NCBI taxonomy): domain Eukaryota; kingdom Metazoa; phylum Chordata; class Mammalia; order Diprotodontia; family Petauridae; genus Gymnobelideus; species Gymnobelideus leadbeateri. The sequence goes on along the minus strand of WOXC01008716.1, from coordinate 202,244 downwards.
AGGCAGGGGATTTTTAAACTTCCAGGCTATGGGCTAATAGCCCCAGGAGAAGCTGCTGTCTCTGCTGCAGGCCCTGAGCTTTCTCTTACATAGCTCTTGTCCTGTGGTGAGAGGGCTGTGGATTGCCTTTGGGGCGGGTGAGTCTGCTGGCTGGGGCTCCTTCTCTCCACTGTAGTCTGCCCTCTAGTCCGGGTTGGTGTAGCCCCTGTGTGCTTCGTGCTCCCCCTGCCCAGACCCAAGTGGGTACTTTTCTGGGCTGGATTCTGCCACCCTCTGTGTCCCAGTGGATTCTGTCACTCCAAAAATCCATTCAGATTCACTTTTTAAAGTTAAGTGACAGGATTCAAAGAAGAGCTTAGAAAAGTTACTGCTTCTTTTCCACCATCTTGGCTCCACCGCTGTGGTACAAGATTCTGAAGCGAGTTGTAGTGCTTGGTGGAAAACTGAAAACCAGTCTTGAGGTCACTGAAATTCAATATGGCAACCAAGTCTGCCTAGTGAGACTACTTCTTATTTGACGTCATCATTCATGTGCATGCCTTTTCTCACTGGACTCTTCTTTCCCCTATTTTTTCCCAGTTACAGTAATGTCTAAGAGAACAAGTCTCTAATAATTGCTTCTCCCTGCCCAAAGGGTCCTGGAGTTCTAAGGCTGTATCTCTCCTTTCCTCTGCCTTACCAGCTACTCATCAATGTATGCCCCAGGACCAGCAGCTTCTTGAGGGCAAGGACTGTGGCATTGCAATCTTCCCCATACACAGCCTGGATACAGTAGGTACATAATCCATGTACCTAGAATTGGGTCAGATTTACTTGAATGGGGATGAATTATCCAAATAAATGTGTGGTTCAATAAGAGATGTGGCCAACACAGCTAGAAACCCTTGTTAGCAAGATTACTCTCATACTTTGAATAGTATTTTCTCATTACTCTGATCTTTTTGGAGAAAAAAGGACTGTGATCATATAATGCATGAAATCAGTATACTACTTCAACAGCACAGTCCTTACTTATCTCATGGTCCTTTTCTAGACAGGCAGCAGGGTGAGGGGCAGCATGTTCGATTTAGTCAGAAAGACTTGACTTCAAACTTCATCTCGGGCACCTACTTTGGTGAACCATGAGCAACTCAGTTGGAAGCTTCAGTTTTCTCATCTGCAAAATGAGATAATGACAGGAGACCTTGGCTATATATATACACATATATATATATAGCTATGTAAATAGCCGCATATTATTATTATTATTCTAGGTTATGAGCTACAACCATGCATTTCTACTTGTTGCCTTGAAACTTTGATGACTTCAATGACATAGCACTGTACAGTTACAAATCACTGTCTCTATATCATCTCATCGACCCTCCCAATAGTGACAGAAAGAAGCTAATATAGGTATCATACTCATTTTACAGATGAGAGAGCTGAGGTTCACAGAGGATAAGTCAGTGACCCACTGTCGCATTGATATTAACTAGCAGAAGAACCATGAGATTTGAGCCCAGATTTCCTGACTCTAAATTCAGCTTTCTTTGTACTATGCCAAGTCACCTCTCTGTAGACTAGTCTCCTCTACTTATATTAAGGCTTCCATGTCACTTCCTCGACTTGGGCAGGGAGTCATTTTCATATTTCTTTGATTACATTTCATTACTAATTGACAAGATACTTGCACTTAAGTCCATACAAACATTATTTCATTAGTGTTCTTTACTTTAATGAAACTGTAGAGCCATGACATTGAAATATCTGCCACCAGGTGATTCCAGCTCATTTTCACTGTACCCTGAAAGAAGATAATGGACCAAAAAATGCCATGCCACTGGTTATAGTTGTTACAAGGAAGAGGGAGGGGCACATTCACCAGACCACTCCAAAAAACGGAGAGAGAACAACAGGACCAAGGAAGTGACTGTCCCAGAACAATGAACCTTGTCATCGGGCTCCTGCCACACTTTTGTGGAAGACAGAGAATAGGGTCTTCTGTCTCCCGCATTTCAGAGATACAAGAAGAAATGAATATAATCCTGTAGTCCCATCTTTGGTGAGGCGAGGCCCTTTTTTTTCCTTTTTTTCCTCTCCATTTGACTCAGACACATAGGAAAGTTATCATTGCAAAGCCAGAGTTATTAAATTGCCCTATCTTCTTAAGGAGAAAAGCTGGGGACAGCCCTAAAGCAAAGGCACAAAACCATGAGCAAGATGAATGGTTGCCCTTCTCGGCAGAGGTCAGCTTCTGAGTTATTGAAGAAGACAACAATAAAACCACTTCTGGAAGAATTCACTTTAGAAAGCCAATGGTCCTCAGTTCTCGTTTTGTTGGGCTGGGGGTTGGCTTTTTTTTTCCTTTTCAAATCACTAATGAAAAGGATGAGATATTTTGATTCATGACTTCCCCAAGTTCTGCCTTCCTCTAGTGGAAAATGTCTCAAGTGGAGTTGTCTTCTTATGCCACTCAGTCACTTCAGCACCAATCACCCCCACAGAGATGTGACAGGTCCAACAACACTGTCAGAATGGGAGATACCGTCCTTGAACTGGATGTACTATGGGCCATCCAAAAAGAAATCTAGATTTTTATAAATTAAGGGGAACAAGTGAGCCAACAGTATGCAATTAAGGGAACATTTATACTGCTAGGGAAAAGTTTAGACAATTAATGGGCATGACTAAACAGGCTGGATATTATATGGGGGGGCAGTATTGTATGGAGATTTTCCTTTGGTTTTCCCCAAGAGTTTACTGGAGGAAGCAAGTATGGATAGGAAATACTAAGCAGAAGGACTCCAAGAGGATATTAATAAAGTAGTCAAATTGTCATACTTTGTTAAATGTATGGATTCTGTTATCCTCCATCTTTACTCCTTTAAAAAGTGGAATTCCAGTGTAAGAAAAAATGGTCATTCAGACCATCTGCCTTCCCAAGCCCCACACTGCAACCTTGCTGTTCTGTTTCTAATTCTTCATCAACCTGGCCTGAATTTCCTACCTCTGGCTTTTACCATTCAAGGAATATAATTTTCTTTTCCAAATACTTTTCTACATATATTGCCATGTTTCCGTAATGGAAGGAGTGATTAAATACTGAGCACCTTTGTAGCACACTTCCTCTTAGTCTTCAACATCATCATCCCTCCTCCCTCTCATTCTGTCCTTTCTATTCCCCTTCATTCTTTGTTTTGGTACTGTGTCCTATACTTTTTTTTGCCTTTCTACTCCACCCCAAACACCCAGACTCCTCCAAGTACACACATGTCCTTCAGGGTCCCTTGTTTGTAAGAGAGTAACTGACAACCAAGGTGGGAGTGACAATCAACTATACCTTTCAGGAAGATTTGTACTTTACATGAGGTCCTAAGGACCTGCTAAGGCACTAAGCAGTCCTAAGGCACTGCTAAATCCTATAGAGAAATACTCTGGATTGAAACAAGGTAGCTGATGGACATTCAGAAGTTTAGAAAGAAAGTCTGTCTTCATCATTTGAGATATTTGAGGGGAGAGGGGATGTTAACTAATTCCCCAGGATCTCATTAAAAGTCAGAATTTGACGACCATATATAACTTTAATTTTCTGGTAATTATTTGCCCAGTCTGTCTCATAGATCCTCTGTTTGTAAAATAGATTGTTTTTTAAAAGGTCTACCAGCTCTGGAAGATTATTATTTTAAAATGATAATTTAGAAAGATCTGGGGTTCTCTTTCAGGAAGTGACTTGAAGCAGAATAAGATGATTAAAAAAGGTAGTTGATGAAAAGTTTTCCTAGGTTTTACTTCTGTGGAAGATTTTACTATGAATCTTCCAAAGAAAAAATATATATGAAATATTTATATATCAGCAAAGATGCCAATGGACATTTGATATAAAAAAGTAATGCAAACCCAAGGGTCCTGTGTCCTAATAATGTTGGTGTTTGCAGAGAGAGAAAGAGAGAGAGAGAGGAAAGAGCCGTCTTTGAAGTCCATCTTCATGAAGTAATTCTGTTTCAAATTGGCTCAGGAAAGAAATTAATATTAAAAATTTGACTTTAGTAGGTTTTTTTAATTCAAGTCAAATACGCAAAAATCATATTGATAAAATTTGAATTGGTATGGAGAATACATTAAGCTTTGATCAGTGATCCTCATGAAACATTCTTGTTTACTCACTTAAATAATACATTGAAGCTCTATTGAAACCACCTAAAAACACACTATACTATAGGAAGGGCAAACTCTTGTGAAGCTAAGATTTTTCCAGAATATAATCCCCCAGACTGTTGCCTTGGGCTAGCACTGGGCATCTACCAGAGGGATATCATTTTATACTGGATGAATCTCACCTCTAGAGCTGGACTAGACATCATCTAGTAAATCATCCTCATTTTCTGGAGAAGACAGCTTGAGCCTCAGTATGGTGCAGTGAAAAGACTGGATCAAGGGTCAGGACTTGATTTCCCATCCCAGCTCTGCCATTTACCAATTACATGATCCTAACCAAATCACTTAACCTCTCTAGATCTCAACTTCCTACTCTGTAAAACACAGCAAGCTAATGTGATGATCCCAAAGTTCCCTTTCCAGCTCTAAATATCTGGCCCTAAATTACCTACCTGATATCACACCATACCACAAAAATGGGTTCATAGCCAAGTACTAAGATTTAGAAACCAGTCTTCTTTACACTATGTCTCTCCTGAAGGGGTACAGAAAACACCTTTCAGTATGTTGTCATTCCCAGTGATTCATTCAAGAGATTTATGTAAATAGGAAAATATTTTACTCTTGCTCCCCTTAGTTGGACATTGTTGCCCTTCCATGCTGGCAGCACAGAACTGCCTAACTTGAACCTTGGGAGACAGGGTAGACCCTATAGAGTGTGTGGGGAGTGTGTGTGTCAGAGGGTGGCAATGGGAATGGCTTCACCCTCTTTCTCTTAATCTCTGCTCACAGAAACAATTGTATTCTTCCTCTCTATCTGAGTTGGTTGGTGGAGGATATAGCTAATAGAAAGATTCACCAGAGGTGGGGGAGACTAAGACTCGCATCCCTCTGAAACAATTCCCAATCTGCCAGAAAGTCAAATCTGCATTATTTTCTATATCGGAGTAACCAACACCCTCTACTCTTGACTCCATGGGTTCAGAAACAAGCAAGTTACTAATGTCCCTTGATACATGGGGACCATACGAAATCTCCAATGGTTGATTCACTAACAATGTCACACTGTGATCATACCAGTGAGTGGCAACAGCGAAACTAACTTTAGTAAAAACTTGGATATTCTAGACAATATAGGCTGATGGGCTCTCAGGGCAGCTCAGAGACACAGATATGTTTCACCTCCCAGACAGCCTGAAATGACCACTACCAGAGAGAACCATGCCTTAGTTACTGCATAACATATGCTTGCTGGATTTCAGTACCTTACAAAATCTATCAGAAATTACTCATAATTGCAAGTGTCTAGGCTAAATCACTCCTATTGAAATTTAATCCAGTTTCTCCTTGCTTGGTCAGTGCTAGGAATAAAGAACAACTCCTCACCTTCATGTTCACAGAAGCTTCGAAAGTCTTGTTAGCTAGAGAGTTCCTATTCATCAAAATAGCAGCTGTAAGATGAAAGCTTGCTAAGGTTGTGTCTGTACATTGCTTGAGACTCTAGCTGAATCATAAGAAATCAGATGGCTGGCATTTCAGCACATGCTAATTAGCTGGAGCAAAGGAGTAACTGTGTGACTCCAACATCTACTTGGAAAAAAATCATTCCAAAATCAGTGGCTTCCAGCAATCTGGCTCACAATATCACCAGCCTTTTCACCTGTCCTCACCCTTGCCAAGCATAAACGAGAGACCACATCTTGATTTCGCAGTATCTAATTTTGTTTTGAAGATCAGATCAAGTCTTACAATGGTGTGCAAATTAACTGGGACAAAGTTAATTTCTGACATACAATTTAATGACTACAATAATCCATACAAATTACATGTGTGTGTGCATATGTTTCATTTTCAGTTTGCCTTCCTTTTTCCTACAATCTCGTTTCATCTTTCTGACATCTTCTTTAATTCTTCCTCATGAAATCATATTTTGATCATGCTGGGTGTTAAGTATACCTCTGAAGAATAATCCATTTTTCCCAAGTTAAGTTTTACTTAGAGCCCATTTGTTGTTCAGTCATTCTCAGTCACATCTGACCCCATTCTGGGGCTTTCTTGGCAAAGATACTAGAGTGGTTTGCCATTTCCTTCTCTAGCTCATTTTACAGATGAAGAAACTGAGGCAAAAAGGGGTAAGTGACTAGCCCAGAGTCACACAGTTAGGATGTATCTGAGGTGAGATTTGAACTTAAGTCATCCTTACTCCAGGCACAGCACTCTATCTACTGAAGTGCCACCTAGCTGCCCTTAGAGCTCATAGTTTTTCAATAAAGTTTAAATCAGGCAAGTTTCCAGGGCACTGAAGCATATTTATCTCTATTGCTTGGATCAATTCTCCAACTTGTTGTTGCATAATACAAGACTGCATTACAGCATTCTACATCCACTTGAGAATTCCTGTAATTCAGAAACAATTCTGCTTCTAAATATATCAATATATTTATGAGAGGGTATCATTCCTTCCTTGATGAAGACAAGACCCCCTGGCCTACTGAAAGTTTCAGAAAGTCCTCCAAACTTTTTGGATGGTGGATGTTTTATAATCTAATGAAGAACTGCAGATCTTCCAGACACACCTGGATTTTCAACAATGGCTTTGACATAGCCCAGAATGCAAATGAGAATTTCATTAGTCAAAATGACATTTTTAAAAAATTTTAAGTAGTTAAGTCTTTGTATTGTCTTGACCAAGACAGGTGTTTCTTCCTCACACCCATCATGAGACATTCTTCCTCCAACCTTGCAGCTGCCAGGTCTTTCTGAAGGTTTTTGCCATGTTTTCAAAGAATTAAATGGCTATTTCCCAACAAAAGTTTTGTTGACTGATGTGGTGGTCTTGAATGATCCTTGAAATTCTTGTGGTCCTCACACCAAGAGAGACTACAATATGTCTAAAAGTCATTGAAGTATCTGATCTTTAAGAGCTTTCATTTTGGTATATTTCCTTGAAATACCGGTCATTCTTAAAAACCACTAAACTTTTTTTATTTTTATTTTTTTTTTTGCTTTTTGGAGGGCAATTGGGGTTAAGTGACTTGCGTAAGGTCACATGGCTAGTTTTTGTGTTAAGTGTCTGAGGCTGGATTTGAACTCAGGTCCTCCTGACTCCAGGGCCAGTGCTCTATTCACTTCACCACCTAGCCACTCCTGAACTTATTTTTAATTAAATACAACAATCAAACATATGTATGTCACCAAATTCAGCATTTACTAGATAGAGAACAAAGTAAAGGTGGTGGCAATAGCTTAATCTGGATTAAGATCCGGTGATGGACTGGTCTGTATTAGATTTGTGGATCAGTTTAGTTATAGTAGAAGTATAGAGGTGTGAACACTGCTGTCACCAAATGAAATCATAGCATAAAGATTGCTTGGCCCTGGGGTGCCCAGGTGGCACAGTGAATAGAGCACCAGCCCTGGAGTCAGGAGAACTTGAGTTCAAATCTGATCTCAGACACTTAACACTTACTAGCTGTGTGACCTTGGGCAAGTCACTTAACCCCAATGGCCCTGTCCTCCCTACCCCCTCCAAAAAGCAATACATACACATATACATACATACATACATACATACATACATACATACATACATACATACATATATATATATATATATTGTTTGTCCCAAGTAATTCGCACACCACTGTAGCTCCTCAGAAAGATATTACCAATTATTATGCAGAGATGCTCAGGTGAGGCTGAACATTAGGTATAAGCATCAGCGATTTCACTTAGATCTAACAGAAACTGAACCCAACTCTATGTTGCTTTCAGGGTTGATATCCCCTTCTTAAACTAGCACAGTTGCTGTAAGAGGTTTCCCTTCATGGAAAAGTGTACAGGTAGCAAGGCCCTTACTGTACCTTAGTTGTGGTTGCCCAGGATTCCCATATTGCCCTTCCTGGTGTTGTTTGGTGTGGTTCTGTTTGCCTGGTGGAGGTGGGCTTGGGAAAGACAGGAACTTTTGCGTCATCTGTGTTTTCCTAGGAGGTAATGGGTTGGATGGTCAGAGCCAAGGCCTGCCTGAAAGGCAGAGCATAGAATGTGTCTGAAAGTGATTTGGACAGTGGTGAGGTGACCAACATATTCAACCATGAATCTCATTCACCAGAACTGGGCTCAGTTCCTCCTCTCTCTTAAGATGACCCATTGGTGGGCATGTGCAAGACAAACTGTGACAAATGATCTTTCTCTTTCTCTAAATTCTTTCCCTCACAGAATTTGAATGCAGACTGAAGTGAATTACCTGCTCTCTTTCTCTTTCTTGTTTGGTTTGGTTTCCTTTTTCTCACTGTTCATTCCATCTGTTACAATCCTTTTCAACCCAACCAATGTCTAATGTGAAAGCATCTGCAGATCCTATACCTGAATGTATGCTGCCATGGAGGGGGAAAAGGGAGGGAGGGGGAGAGAATTTGAAACTCAAAGAACTGGGGAACTGAATCTTGTAAACTCAAAGTAAACAAAAGAAATTAATAAAGAAAAAAATTAAATAAAAAATTAAAAAATAAATTATTTCCCTCAAAAGAAATCCTCTTATGTACTCCCTTGCATTTCTTTTAGCTCAGGATTCTTCCCTGCTTACTTTCTTTTAAAAAAATTTTTTTTAAGCAATTGGGATTAAGTAACTTGCCCAAGGTTACACGGCCAGTTATTTTTGTGTGGTTGTTAAGTATCTGAGGCTGGAACCAATCCCAAGTTCTCCCGACTCCAGGGCCTGTGCTCTTACTCACCGTGCCATCTAGCCACCCCTCCTGCTTGCTTTCTATATGAGGTCCTCCTTCCCCACTGAGCTATTATTGATGGTACCTGATAAAGAACTGTGCAAACAGTCAGTGATTATTAAGTGCTAGCTGAAATGGAATGTGCTCAGGGCTGGTCAGAGATCACTTCCTGTTCCTTTTGACAAGTCATTTTTGCAAGTGTAGGACCCTGGATTTCAGTGTCACGTGGACATATCATGGAGGGACCAAATCATATAGGACCAGTACACACCAGCTCACAAGAACTGTTTGTTAAAATGTCAGGATAAGAATATATACCTTGGAAATCAGTAAACACTACAAATCAGTGCTTGATTTGTTCTGTTCATTGTCTCAATCTAAAAATGTGATGGAGAAAATGTTAACAATGCAGATTAAAATTCAATGTGTGTCATGTGTACATTTTTTCCCCAGAGGGCCAGTTGTCAAATATCCCTGGAAGATAGGATCATAGATTTTTGAGCCTGAAAAGAGCACAGACATCCTCTAATACAAGCTTTTTCTTTTACAGATAAGGAAACTGAGGCTTGAGAGAAGGTATTTGCTCAAGGTGGCAGAGGCAGCAAGTATCAGAGCTGGGATTCAAGCCCAAGTCTTCTGAGCTCTTTCCATTGCAGAAATCAAAATGACTAGAATGGAAGGTCATTTGACGTATAATCTTTAGGACATACCAGGGACATCCATCCACATGGGAGAACAAAAAAAAAAAAAGAAAATATAACAGTGGTCAGGAAAGAAATGAAGGATTTTTACAAAATAGTGAAACTCATTTGACAGCAACAGAAATGGCTTTTTCCAAATGGAGTTGGGAGGAGGTCCAAACTACCAATTCTGTAAGGTTTTTGCTGATGCAAGTCTGTAATTTGCCTGAAACTTATTCTCTTAGAGACCTGCCTTTGGCACTCTCTGACTGGTTAAATGCCCTACCCAAAATCCCACAGCTTGATGTCAGAGGTAACAACTGAACTCAGATCTTGCTGATTCCACAACATTTATCCACTAAACTGAGGGGTTTTTAAGTGGCCCTATGCTGAGCAAAAGCATTTACATAACCCATGGGGGGAGGAAGTCCAGACAATCAGAGTTTATCTTGGGCATTTATTTCTCCACATTATATTCCAGCAAATTACTCTTTTTACACTTTGCTTGTGCATCAAACACAACTGTTTGAAGGCCAAATCGGAGTCCCTTTCCTTACACACAATTGAATTGCTTGGAGAAATTCTCCATGCAAATTTTAAGGGCAACTGCCTTGTGCCTTCATTTGTCCAGCTGTCTCTCATTTTGAGGCTGCAAGCATTCAGTTTGGGAAGCAATTGAATTATACTCAACTTCTTGGAGTTTACTTAATTGTGCTTGATATTTTGAGTGGAATTCAGTTGTACTCCCAAAAGTCAAACAGAACACATTTTCACTTGAATAACGTCAAACATAACTTCATTGCAGTCTCAAATATAAGAGGAGGCCCCTGGGTTCTTTCTATGTATGGAGTTCCATATTCCTGGGGGAGTGGGGTGGAGTAAAATTATTACTTCTGAGAAACAGGCCTGCAAGCAGGCCATCAGAGCTGCTTAGATCTAGGATCTTATGATTACTCATGTCCAAACAATGGCTGCATATGTTACATGATATTAATTCATAATGAAATAATAATATGAAATAAATAATAATAATAATAATATTTATATAGCACTTTTCCAAGTTTTCAAAGCACTTTGAAAAGATCACCTCATTACTGCCTCACAATAGCCCTCTGATACAGGTACTACATGTGTGATCATGCTTATTTTATAGATAAGGAAACTGAGGTATGAAGATGGCAAGTCAACTGCCTATGGTCATACAGTTACTACGTATTAAAGATGTAACTAGGTTAGTTAGATGGCTCAGTTCACTGAGTGCTGGTCCTGAAGGCAGGAAGACTCATCTTCCTGAGTTCAAATCTGGCCTCAGACACTTCCTAGCTGTGTGACCCTGGGCAAGTCACTTAGCTCCTTTTGCCTCAGTTTCCTCATCTGTAAAATGATCTGGAGAAGGAAATGGCAAGCTGCTCCATTATTATTGCTAAGGAAACCCCAAATGGGGTCACAAAGAGTAGGAAATGACTGAACAAATAACTGAAACCTAAGTCTTCCTGAATCCACATCTAGCACTCTTCCTACTAAGCTGAGAAAGCAGGGAAAAATTAAAAAGTCAGAGTTTTTCTCTGGGATTATCTTCAAAACACTTATAGTAAGAGGTAAATGAATTAATGAAAAAAATTGCTAAGCACAGATTACGTGTTAATTAAATTAAATTACGTGTTAATTAAATTATTAAGTGCTATTCTAAATGCTGAGGATACAAATACTAAGGCAGTCTCAGCCCTCAAAGAGCTTTTGTTCTCATAGCGGAGGAAGAGCCAGGGCTGGGGAGTAGAGCAAAGGGGAGTAGACCAACACATTTCTTCCTGGAACAATGACAGAGTTGATTGGATCATGGTTCAGAAATGGAAGAGGGGAAGACAAAGTTACACCTGTGTCTCAAGAAGATGACTGAGGGGGATGGCTGAGTGGCACAGTGAATAGGGCACTGGCCCTGGAGTCAGGAAGACCTGGGTTCAAATCCAGCATCAGACCCTTGACACAAAAACTACCCTGTGACCTTGGGCAAGTCACTTAACCCCAGTTACCCTACCATCCCCCCTCCAGAAAGCAAAAATGTAAAGTATTGCTGGGGATGGCCTGAAGTAGAGGGTGAGGAGAAGTAATGGCCAGTTAGGAAAATAGAGACCTTAGGGCTAAATGCAAGAGGTGAAAGGCTCAAAAGTCCCAGCGCTTGGTTTCTGTTTGGAATAAGAAGATGGCCAGGGAAATCAGGGCCAGCTTAAACAACACTCCAGGTAATTTCTGAAGTACCCACAGAATGCTTTTCTTTCCTATAATTTTATCTGCTTTATGTAACAATGATGAAAAAAATATTTAAAACAAGTTCTTTTTCCTCCTACAACAGATGCAAAAAAATCAGATTTAAAGGAAGATATGATTTAATTTTAAAGTGTTCTAAAAAATGTCCAATTTAAAACTTAATCTGTACATTTGTAGGATCATTCTTTCAGGCAACGGGTACACACGAAGCAGAGCTGGCAGGTAAGAAAAGAGAGAATTGGTCAAACTGCGTTTTTTGTCTTTTATTTGGTCTCCACAATGGCAAGTAGCTCGCTTGCCTCAGGTTTTCACTAAGTGCCATGGGGAAGAGTAATGATTGCTACAGCAGCCCTTGTTAAGAGGAGTAATGATTTCTTACCTGATAACTGGACACCAGATAGGCTGCCTTTCATCTCAGGTCATCTGCACTCTCACGCCATCTGAAGAGAGAACTGGGTCATCAGCACTCCCTTCACAGAAGGGAGATGAAAGCCTGGAAGCTTGGTCTTCAGTCAGACTCCTCCCTCGGTGAGGGAAATTGAGAGGTCAACATCTGGAAAAGAAAAGACTCCCATGTAGGTGACTGATTTGGCCTAACTTTTAGGTTGATCACAGAATGATTAGATGGGCCTACGAACATCTATTTTCTCCAATTTTAATTCCATTCACCAAGCTTCATTAAATACAAATTATGAGTCAGGCACTTAGCTAGGCACTAGGGATACAAAGTGATAAGAAGCTGATATTCTCCTGGAAAGTGCACATAAAACAAACAGATAATTAACTGAAATAAAGTGAGGAGGGAGAGAGCAACCCAACTATGGGGATCAGGGAAGGGTTTCTGTAGAAGTTGAGTCCCAAAGTGAAACCTTGAATGAAACTAGAGTTTGAAGGAGGAAAAAAATGAGGAGTCAGTGCATTCTAGGCACAAGGTGTGTCCTGTACAAATATGGAAGGAAGAGACTGAGTACAGAGTCAAGCAAACAACAAATGTGGCCACTTTGGCTGTAGCATGGTAAGCAAATGGAAGAAACTCAAAATCCGGAAAGGTTGACTGAAGCCTGATAGTGACTGGGGATTTAAATTGCATTCTATGGTCAATAGTGAGAAATCTTGAATGGGAGATGTGGCGCAGAGGTAGAATCTATAAGTCTTGGCAATTGACTGGATAGAGGGAGTGAGAAAGAGGCAAAAAAACAAGGGGAATTTTAAGGATACAAACCAGAGCAATTGAAAAGATGATGGCACCCAAACCAGAAACAGAAATCCAGAAGGTGGATATAACATGCCTACAGCAAATACTACTGAAGATAGAGCACAGGACTTAAAGTCAGTAAGACCTGAGTTCAAATTTGGTCTCAGGCACTTACCATGTTTAAGACCTTGGGCAAAATCAATTAACCTCTCCAGGCCTCAGTTTCCTTATCTAGAAAATGAGGGTAATAATAGCACCTACTTCTCAGGGTTGTGAAGCTCAAATGAGATAATAATTGTACAGCAATCAGCATGATGTCTGTTACATAGTAAGTACTGAAAAAAAGTTTAGCTATTTATTTGCAGTTCTACCAGTCACTTAATTTTTTTATTAAATTTTATGTTTATTTTTACTTTGCATCATTCATCTCCACAAGATTCTAAGGCACACATTTTCTCCCTGTATTTCCTCTACCTACCACCCCAAAACAGTGATCCCACTGAATACCTCCTCTCCCAATCTGCTCTCTCCTATATCCTTCCACATTCCCCCTCCAACTTTCTAGTAGGTCAAGATGGATCTCTATACCCCAATGCCTATATATCTTATTTCCCAGTTGCATGTAATATATATATATATATATATATATATATATACATACATACATACATACATATACATAATTTTAAATATTTGATTGTAAAACTTTGAATTCCACATTCTTTCCCCTCCTCCCTCACTACCCACCCTTACTGGAGAGATAGGCAATTCAAAATAGGTAGTATATGTAGAGCTATGCAAAACATTTCCATAGTGGATATATTGTAAAAGACTGACTATATTTCCCTCCCTCCTATCCCACCCCAGACTTCGTCTATTCTCTACTTTGATCCTATCCCCTTTCAAAAGTGTATGCTTCCAACTTCCCTCCTCCCCAGCCTGCCCTCCCTTCATACTGAGAAAGGTTTCATCAGTTACAGTTATCGTTTTTTCCATGTAGGAATGTAAATAATTCAACTTTGATAAGTTCCTTATGATTTCTTTTCCCTGTTTACCTTCTCATGCTTCTCTTGCTTTTTGTATTTGAATGTCAAATTTTCTATTCAACTCTGATTTTTTTCATCAAGAATGCTTGAAAGTTCTCTATTTCATTGAATGACCATAAGGCTGAAACATGATACTCAGTTTTGCTGGGTAGGGGATTCTTGGTTTTAATCCTAGCTCCTTTGACCTCCAGAACATCATATTCCAAGGCCTTCAGTCCCTTAATGTAGAAGCTGCTAGATACTGTGTTATCCTGATTATGTTTCCACAAAATTCAAATTGTTTCTTCCTGGCTGCTTGTAATACTTTCTCCTTGATGTGGGAACTCTGGAACCTGGCTATAATATGCCTAGCAGTTTTCCTTTTGCGATATTTTTTTGTGTTTTGCTTTGTTTTGGTTTTTTTTTGCTTTTTGGAGGGCAGTTGGGGTTAAGTGACTTGCCCAAGGTCACATGGCTAGTTTTTGTGTTAAGTGTCTGAGGCCGGATTTGAACTCAAGTCTTCCTGAATCCAGGGCCAGTGCTCTATTCACTGTGTTGCCTATTCACCCCTTGGGATCTTTTTCAACAGGTGATTGATGGATTCTTTCAACCTCTATTTTACCCTCTGGTTCTAAAACATCAGAGCAATTTTCCTTGAGAATTTCTTGAGGGATGATATCTAGGTTCTTTTTTTGATCATGGCTTTCAGGTAGTCCAATAATTTTTAAATTATCTCTCCTGGATCTATTTTCTAGGTCCATGGTTTTTCCAATGAGATATTTCACTTTGCCTTCTATTTTTTCATTTGTTTGGATATGTTTAATAGTATCTTGATTTCTCATAAAGTCATTAGCTTCCATTTGTTCCAAACTAATTCTGAAGGAATTATTCTCTTCTGAGATTTTGAGCTTTTGATATTCTTTTTCCATTTGGCAAATTCAGCTTTTTAAGGTATTCTTTTCCTCATTGGCTTTTGGGCCTCTTTTTCCATTTGAGTTAGTCTATTTTAAGGTGTTATTTTCTTCAGTCAGGTTGTTGACTCACTTTTCATGATTTTCTGGCATCATTCTTATTTCTCTTCCCAATTTTTCCTCCACTTCTTTTATGTGGTTTTCAAAATCATTCTTGAGCTCCTCTATGGACTGTAATCAATTCATATTTTTCTTGGAAGCTTTTGGTGCAGGAGTTCTGACTTTGTTGTCTTCTTCTGGTTCCATGCTTTCATCCTTTTTGTCCCCAAAAAAGAAATCCAAAGTTGGATTGCTATGCTTGCTTTGCTTCCTTTGCTTGCTCATGCTGCCACTGAATTACTTGACTTTTGAGCTTTTTGCTACAGTAGAACTCTGCTTACAGAGAGGAGAGCTTTGTCCCAAATGGCTGGGGTTTTCACAGCTGCCAGAGCTATTAGTTGGCTGCTCTCTCTGGAGCCTCCACACACTCTGGATCACTGGTCACACACCCCAGTATCTCCACCCTAGATAGCAATCCAGATCCAAGCAGGATAAAGCAAGAGTGATTACCCCTCAAGGTGGTTGCTTGGTCCCCTTACAATCTGCAGGCCAGAAGCTCTGAAGCAGTCATGTGATTTCAGCTGCCACACCTCAGTCTCTTCTACCTCTGGGTACAGAGGCCAGACCACACACCCAGACTCCCTGTTCTCAAAGTCTACACTGACCTCTCACTTTGTCTGTGGCATTTATGGGTGGATAATACTAGAAACCACCACAGCTGCTAGTGATCCACCCTCCCTTAGTCCCTGTAGACACAGCTGGTTGGGCCACCCTGAGGCTAAAACTGCAGGCTCACTCAGGGTTGGGCTCTGCTCCCAGCAGGCTGCAATGAACCCTTCCTGTCTGCCTCCCAGGCTGTCTTCAGTGGGAGATTTGTTTCTCTCTGTCACTTTGTGGGTTCTGTAGACCTAAAGTTTGCTTACAGTCATTTTTATAGGTATAAATTTTAGCTATTATTAGTGTTGTTAAGATCAAATGAGATATTTGTAAAAGGCTTTGTAAGCATTAAAGTTCCATAGAAATGCTGTCATTAGTATTATTATGTGCAATAAGCAGTCACAGCACTGTCTGCCTCAGTTTCCTCATCTGTAAAATAAGAGAAAGAAACAGCAAACCACTCCAGAATCTTTGCCAAGAAAATCTCAAATGAGGTCATGAAGAGTCAGACATGACTGAAATAACTGAAGGGCAACAAGATGTAGGCCTGGAGCTTGTGAGAGAAGTCAGAGCTGGTTGTATACAAGTGGGAGTTGCCTGCAAAAAGATTATAATTAAGCCCATGAAAATGTATGGGATCATCAAAAGGGAGGCTTTACAGAAAGAAGGTGGCCCAAGCCAGAACCTGGATAGTTAAGATATCTAAGTTAAATGACCCATTTGGTGGTCCAGTCATTTCTGCCTCCTTCAGCCCTCTGCCCTACTGGCTCTCTAATGTCTATCTAGTAGTGGAATTGGAGAAAGCCAAATTCAGCCACCTCATCAGAACATCTGGCACATCAGTGTACCAGATGTTCTGATGAGGTGGCTGAATTTGGCTTTCTTGGAAGCTACCTCTTGGAAGACTGATGTGTTCAAATACAATTGCTCTACTAAACTAAAAGAGTGATCAAACTAATAGGAGAACATATGGATTCTCTGCTGTCCTTTCACCTCATCTTTAGACTTTCCAACAGGTAAAAGGTTTCTTTTTGATATGCAAATACAGTAGCAGCACTGAATCCAAAGATGTCAAGGGGAGGATCGATGCTCAGATTCCTATCGTCTCAACATTTACCTTTTAAGGAATCAAATGGGTCCAGTCACCTATAATTTGGAAAACCACTGGCTATAGATGCTCCTAAGTAGCAGCATGATTCTCTTTAATCATTGGACCACTGACTTTTTTTCTTCTAAGTTCCATTTTTCTCTGTAATCTTGCTAGAGCAGAAAGAGAGCTCTAAGGCCCCAAGCACATTTAAAGTCTCAACACAGAACACCCCAAAGTCTATTAAATCTTACAATAACAAGTCCCCAGATGAAAGCAATTAAACTGAAAAGATTTGCAGACAGTACATGTGAATGTCTTTTCCCTGCTTCAAAGGAAAAGCACTCAGGCAGCAAAATAAAAACTAAAGGGAAAAAAAAACAGGACCAAGAGGGTGGCAGTCAACATTTTGCACAATGTAAAAGCACTGGCAACTGCACACAAGACCTCTACTAAAGAAACCTGCCATCCTTCAGTTAATATGTATGCTTCCAACAGGGACTTGTACTGGCCCATTTTTATGCCAGGAGTGCCACTCCATATACCATGGAAGCAAGAGGAATGCAGCCCCTTAATGGAGGAACCATATCATCCTATGAGCCTATGATGGTTTTATTTGTATCCTCAGGACCTACCATAGAGGGCTTGGACCTATGATTTTAGAAGTATAGGAGACCCCTGGGTCTTCATGGGTCACCCCCCCCACTCCATGCAAATCAGCACCTTCCCTACAACTCAGTCTTAACCAACTGCCTATAGTACTAAGAGAGTGAAGAGGTGGGGCTTCTGAGCCAGTTTTCTATGTGCTATTCCATACTGCCTCTCACAGAAATGGATCATCTGTCTCACTTTATCCATTGTTAGTTCTCTCTGCCAACAATAAAAATAATTTTGTATTAATTCTGTATGTGGTTTTATTTACTTCTGTGTGTGTGTGCTATTTCCTCTCATAGAATATAAGATTTTTGAGGGTAGGGACTGTTCCATTTCCTCATATTCCTGTCACCAAGCACATAGTAAGTACTCAATAAACATTTGCTGGATTTAGTATGAAGGGGAAAAGGTGAAAAAACAAAAAAGAATCTTGCAACAAATCACCATGGCAATTAGAAAACATTTTTTTTGCTTTTTGGAGGGCAATTGGGGTTAAATAACTTGCCCAAGGTCACACAGGTAGGTTTTTGTTTGTGTGTGTTAAGTGTCTGAGGCCAGAACTGAACTCAGGTCCTTATGACTCCAGGGCCTGCACTCTAGTCACTGCACCACCTAGCCGCCCCAATTAAAAAACATTTAATAAACAGTCAACTAAAAGAAGTAAAAAGACAATGTATTCTGGGCATTTCACATCTGTCTGCTTGAGGCTAATTTCTGAAAGGTGACAAAGCATGGTCTGCTAATGGTTATCATAATTCAGAACTGGAATTTGTTGTTCAGTACAAAGCTTTTTAAAAGTAGACAATAAAAATTTCAGGGCCTACTATGTTCCAGGTGTTGGGGATACAATTAAGAAAAGAAAAATTAGTTCCTGCCCTCAAGGAGTTTATAATCTAATGGGGGAAAAACACACAAAAGAAATCTAAAAAGCCTGAGGTGGGGGAGATGTGGGAGGACAGTGTGGGAAGGTACTGTTATGGGGCCATGATGATGTTGGAGTGGGATCCAAGGAGTGCAACTGATGGGAAATGAAAAGTGTGAGACTTCAGAGTCCTCTTTATACAGAAGATTTGGGAGGAGCTTTTTGTTTTGCCCTCCAGTCCTCCAATCAGAGGGGCAGAGACTACTGAGGGTTCTCATAAGGTGGGAGTCCCAAAACTGAATGATTTCTGTGACAGTGAGTTTCTTGGTGATGAGCTTTTCCTAGGACTGCAGCTGATGAGAACTGAAGTATGCTTCACATTTATGCTATCACTTCTGGATACAGCCTGACTACAGATTTGAACCATCCCTCATAAAACAGAAAAGAAAGTTCAAGAAAAACAACAGATACAGTCACCACATCTGCCAAAGTCTATAATATTCTGCTCCCGTGGTTCCCCCACCTCTCTACCAAGAGGAAAAAGGTCGACATGCTTCCTTAGTTGTTCTTTAGGTCCAATTTTGGCTTTTCAATTAGCTTCTATCTGTTCATTTGTACTCTGATAGTCACAATATATATTTTCTCCTTCTGTTTATTTCCTTCCACATCAATTCATACTAATTCTGTCATTTTCTCTCAATATTCATATTCATAATTTTCCATTTGAAATGGAATGATGCTCAAGAGAAGTTGCTTTGTTCTGTTTCTGAAGGCACATGTGATACAATTCAAAGGTAGGAGGGCCCTTGGAGTTCATCCTGGGGGTGGGGACCTGGGCCTTGAGGCCACATGTGACCTTCTAGATCCTTAAGTGTGGCCTTTTGACTGACTCCAAATTTTATTATTTGGGTTCAGTCAAGAGGTTCCCCACCCCTAAGACCCAAGAGCAGGGGCCTGCACAAGATAACACAGATAGTAAGTAGCAGACTTGGACTGTGAACCCACATCTTGTCCATTCAAATCCTCAGGAGATTCTATTGCTCAACATATACCCACAGCATGTTTTATAGTAGAAAAAAACATAAACAAAAATGATGCCCATGCATGGCAAGGGGGGAGGAGGCACTAAAAAATGAACAGACTATTACCATGGGTTATAAGAAATGAAGGGAAAGCATAGGCAGGCTTGAGAGAACAGATACAAAACAAATGAAGCAAAATCAAGAAAAGAATATACACAATGCCAACCACAATGGAAATGGAAAGAATAACAGTAGCAAAATAAAGAAATAAGCAAAAATATATGAATGAAAACACACCAAACACAATGTGATTACAATGACCAAGCTTGTTATCAAAGAAGACATAAAAATACATACATATATGCATATATGTGTATGTACATATGTATGTATGTATACACACACATATGCATTTCTTTGTAGAAGTGGGAGGTTCTGGATGTAGAATACTTCAAATACTGTCAGATGCTATAAATGCATCTGCCTAATCTTTTTTTCCTTTCTTATTTTTTGTTAGAAGGGAAGGCTCTCTGGCTCCTGAATATCGATGAATATGAAAGAGACATAAATCAAGCCAACAATCATTTATTAAGTACCCATTAAGGTACCAGGCACTTTGCTAAGCACCAGGGCACTAGCAATTCAAAGAAAAAGTGAGTTCAGTCGAATTAATGGAGGATATAACAGGGAAATAAGGTTCAAACAAGATATAAATGGCTTAAACTACAGACAATCTTAGCACACTCAGGAGGCATGGCATGTGCTCCTGTACTAGCTAGCAGTCTCTCACATGTGTATATATCTACATATATATGCAATTAGTATGTATAAACATAATGTATTATTGCATCATATATGTATAATATGTAATATAAAATTTACATGCATATACTATTATAACATACTATATAATATATATCTGCATACCAGATCAGTAATGTATAACATATATCTGTATACACATAAATCTAAGTATATATTAGTATATATGTTATATATTTACTGTATACTCATACATAAAATGTTAACTTTTTATTTTTATTTTTTTAATATTAACTTTTTTTAAAAAACAGATCTGGAGAAGAAAATGCTTAATATAAGAAATGGGGAGATGGGAAGAGCTTACTGTTGGCCCTCAGATCACACTGCATAGGTGATCTCTCATCCAAGTGAGCAGATAATGGTGGTTCTGCCTCTGTATTTAAATACAGTCTACAATGAAGAGCACCCCCAAATTCCCACTCCAATAGCGTGGGGTATGTGGAGGGCTCTGGCAGAGCCTGAATGCTAAACCAGGAGCACAAGGTGTAGGCATATCCTATAAAAATTCTTGCAATGACTTGCCTGGTTATTGATCCAGTCCTGACTCTGACCCAAGCTGGCTATGTGGCCTTGAGTAAGACTGGAATTCAAAGCCTGTCTGAGAATTTTACTCAGCTCTGTGACCTTGGGCAAGTCATTTAATCTGTTAGCCTGAGTTTCCTCACCTGTAAAATGCGGACAATAATCCCTGGAGGACCTATTTCCTAGGGTTTTGGGGAACCTCGAATAAGGGAATGTATGTTAAGTACTATAAATATTTCAAAAAATCCAAATCCAGTGTTCATTCTATTAGACTACTCTGCTCAAATGTAATTTTTAATGTATTTAGTTACATTTGGTACATAGGTACAGATCCCAAAGATATAGGGCTGTGCTATGTGAAGTCCATCATTAAAAGCAATCAACAAGCATTTATAAAGGACCAACTATGTTCCAGGCACTTTGATAAGCACTAGAAACACAAAGAAAAAGCAAAAACTGTCCCTATTCTCCAGGACTTTGCAGTTTAATGTGGGAGACAAACAGGTGGATAAATATGTCTAGATAAGACACGTTCAGAGTATATGGGAAGGATGCCTTAGGAAAGAAGACACTAGTAGCTGGTCATACCAGGAAAGGTATCCTGGAGGCTTTGGCACTTAAGCTCACTCTAAAGGGAAGGTAGGGGCACTGATAGGAGGAGGTGAGAAAGAAAAGCATTCCAGTTAGCCATGGGATCTAGCTAGTTCAAAGGTATGGGAATAGGAGCTGGAGAGTCCTGCATGAGCTGTGGGAAGAAGTCCTGTTTGGCTAGAGGATAGAGTACATGGAAGAAAACTGGAAAGAAAAGGAGCTGGGTTGTTTCCACATCACATTCATTTCCAAAAATATTCCTTCTCCCCCCACCCCCACCATGTCCCATCTTGTAAGAATTTTTAAAAGAAAAAATTCAATTCAACAAAACTAACCAACAAATTAATTGTGTCTGACAGTATGTGTACTATTCTGCAACCATAGGCCCTGCCTATGGGCATCTCTACCATCTCTACCAGGGAGGGACAGAGTGGTGTTTTTTTCACCTCTCCTCCAGGGCCAAGTTTTGTCCCTGTAACTATTAAGGGGCCATTTCACCTGTTTTACTGACATCCTTGTAGTCACAGTGTTTATTGTTTGTCTTGTTCTGCCTACTTTGCTGTGCATCAGTTCACAGAAATCTAAGTAAAAGGTGAGTGAGAAGGTCCTCATTTGGAATATGTTTCTAATGGTCATTTGTGTGTCCCAAAGAAATACTTCTATCCATCCGATGCTATTGCCTTCCTCTGGTATTGGTATCATAGTGATACCTGGTGATCTGGCACACAGCAACCTCCCCATTCCCACTAGTTTAGGCTCACACTCAAACCACAAGGGGTCTCATTACTAAAAAAAATACTCCCACTAGCATGAACCCAAGAATGTGAAAACTTAGTGCTTGCTGACACATGGGCAACTTCAGCTAAGATTGGCACTGAACACCTAACAGCATTCCCTGGAAAGAGGAAGGTTCTCAAGCATCCCAAAGACTTGTTTAAAAGTCAGGTTAAATACTGACAAATTGGGGATATGATAACTTGGCAGGAATAACAAGTGATTCCCCTCCCCACCTTAATAACAAGCTACTCCAATGATTCACTTTAAAAGAAAGGTTTAAACACTAGGTATGGTTACATAATGAAACGAGACCATCTGGGACACCTTGCAAGGGCAATTATTGTGGTTTTCAATTGGCAGCGATTCATCTTCCTCTGTCTATCTGCTTTGAATAGTAGACTGATGACCTGAATAATCAGAAGGCAACATTCTGATGTGAAATAAGAAAGACTTTGGACCCATTCCAATTGATAATGATATTTACAGCTGGCAGGAAACCCAGAGGGGAGCAAAGTGGCTCCACTGTATTTTCATAAACCGCCAGGGAAATTGGGCCCTTCAGAAATTCTTCTTCTCCTCTCCTATTCATTTATTCCTTTCCTTCCTCTTGTTGAAGTTTTCGCATGATCCCACTTACCTAGGCACCAGCCCATTTCATGAGAGGCAGCTGGTGTAGGGGGAGGCAAGTTGGAACTATAATCAGAAGTCCCGAGGTTCAAAATGGGCCTCATATACTTGCTAGGTGTGTGATCTTGGGCAAAGCCTCATCTGAAAAATAGGGATAACCAAACCCACACAGTGTATGTACCTAATGGAGTTGCTGTGAGCCAAGTTCTACTAGGAAGATCCTGGTTAGCTAGCCCAGGTTGCCACTCCCTTGGTAGGGGCAGAGGGAGCGGGAATGAAAATGACATCTGTCATTGCACATACGTTTTCTGAAAGGCCTCCAGTGGTGGTATCTGGAAGCATCATAATGGTGGCAGCAGAGACTTCTGTGGAAAGGGCAAAGGGCCCTTCTGTGCTTCCAACCCACTTACAGCTCAAGTCAGAAGGTTGTATGTATGGAAGAGATGGGGAAGGTAGTCTTCAGAGGAACTGAGCTGCTGTGTCACTATGGGTAAGTTTCCAAGCATCCATGAGCTAAGCCTCAAGATGCTCTACTCAAAGTCATTGCTGTTGTGGCTACTCCTGGTTATTTTTTCTGCTTCTTTCCTAGCACAAATAGCATTGGCTCCTTACTGTCCTAAAAGCTCTAACCAGCTCCCTTAATGGATCAACAAGCAAGTGGGCGCCTTCTTCTCTGGCTTTGACCCCACTTCCTCTGAGGTCTTCTTAAAGTGTGTGATCACTAAGAATCAAGAACCCTTGTCAATAGGTACAGGGGCAACTCAGAGAACAGGCTATGAAAAAGAGGGTCAAGTTATCTCAGTTCAATTCCACAAGCATTTAATAAGCTCTCACTCTGCACCTAGCCTCACAGTAGGTGCTAGGGATACAAAGATAAAAACAAAACAGTCCCTGCCCTCAAGGAGTTTCCATTCAATCACCAAATAGTTTTAATTAGTTCATGATGGGAAATCAACAATTTTTATGGTCTTATAATTCTTTTTTTTTTTTTTTTGCTTTTTGGAGGGCAATTGGAGTTAAGTAACTTGCCCAAGGTCACATGGCTAGGTTTCTGTTTGTGTGTGCATTAAGTGTCTGAGGCCAGATCTGAACTCAGGTCCTTCTGACTCCAGGGCCGGCGCTCTACTCACTGCACGACCTAGCCACCCCGAATGGTCTTATAATTCTAAAGGACCCATGATAAAAAATCCTAGCTAGCCACCTCCAGAGAGAGAACCAACAGACTCTGAGTACAAACTACAGCATACTTTTTCCTTAAATTTAATTTTCTTGTCTTTGTGTGTGTTTTCTTTTGCAACATGGCTAATCTGGAAATGTATTTTCCATGACTTCATATGTATAATCACTATCATATTGCTTGCCTCAAGGTGGTGGAGGGAGAAAATTTTGAACTCAAACTTTTTTTAAAGAATTTTAATTTTTTTACATGTGATTGGGAAATATTTAATGAAATAAATGGAAACATGTATTTTTAAAAACGTTATGGTCTTAAATGAAAGCTAGGATTAATTATGAACAAAGACCAGGAAAGCTACTCCCTCTGATGCATGCATGATCTCAAGACTGTAAGTACCCTCTCCAATAGCACAGATCACAGATCATCTAAGAATATGTACAAATTTGAATTTGATCCTGTCTATTGATAGCCCTTACTCATGCTTTAGGTCTGATGAGTCCTACGGGGTAAATGTTTAAACAGAGACTTGTCCCCCTTCTCCTCCCACTAGGAGGAAGATACAGGGTTTTCCAGGAATTGTTCAGTGTAGCCTTCATACAATCAGTTTCTCTCCTCCGTGGTCATAATGGTTGGCAGCCAAGGAGTGGTTTAATGAATTGCTAAGTGATTGCTCCATGGTCAGTTCACTGAATTGCATTCAGACATGACAGCCAACGAGAGGAGCAGCTCTGTCTGCTGGCATAAGCCAACCTTGCTCTTGGCTTGCAAATCACACTTGAATGACAACTAGATGAATGAGTTGGCGAATTTAATCAAGAAAACAGTTTCTAAAAATCTATGAAGTCAAAGGTAAAATTTGACTTTGGCACTTTCAGTGAATGTGAAGGGAAGGAGTAGGAATGCTGAATTTGGAAATGCAGAGCATCATTAAGACAATCCTCATCTGAACCATGCATTATGCCAGTAATATGAGCTCCCCCATCACATGATGGGACCAAAGAGACCTGGGGAAACAGACTATCAATTCTGCATAAACATATTCTTGTAGAGATTTAGTATGACAAAAAAAGAGCAACAGGAGGCTTGAAAGCATGAAATTCTTCCCAGGAGTGGTTAAGCTGAGGATGAAAGGTAAGAAAAAAAAAAGCAATGAGGGCTTGAAAATGTAATTATGGCTTATATGAATATGTTGATTGTCATAAAAAGGAGAAACATCCAACTTCCCTTTTGCAGAGACTTAAGGAACATGGAGTCCCCTTTCACCAGAAGTGGTTCATATTGGTCATGAATTTCCTTCTTATCCTGCCTCCCCTTAATGCTCAAATTTACACATCCCTTTTATTTACCAAAGATTTGTTTGCCACAGCTCAGCTACATTCCACTACATACCAACTCAGTTCAACGGAAAAAGCATTTAATTGAGTGACCAAGGGGTAGGGATTGAGGTTACAAAGATAAAGGGGAAACCTACTTCTTCCCTCAAGGAGCTTCTCTTGAATTCCTTCAGCTCCTCTCTGGGACAATTCCTTTCTCCTGATTTTCTTAACATGGCCGGACTGCCATCTTTTGTTTTGGTTCTTTTTTGTACTGTTAATGCCACTGATGAGAAGGCATGTGAATGTGAAATATCTAAGTGTTGATGGGGTAAGGGTTAATGCCACTCTTCTTTGACAGCATTCTGAAGAACAAGAAATTGAATTTTTTATTCTTATGTATGGAAGGCAATTATGGCACAGCTGACAGCACTGACTCTGAAGTCAGAGGTTAGGGGTTCAAATATTGTTTATGACACTGCCCATGTAACCTTAGCCAAGTCACTTAACCTTCCTATATGCTTCAGTTTCCTCTTCTATAAAATGAGGGGGTGGGACCAAATGGCCTCTGAGATCCATTCTAACTCTCAAAAATCTCAGGTCCTATGACTTTTTAAAGTAGAATAAAAAGGATTACAAATAAAGAATTATGTAAAAGAAGGGGAGGTGCATAAAAGACATCATTTAAACATCAATTAACATTAAAAAGGTGGCCTGTTCAAAAAGCTAGGACAAATGTGAGGCAGTCCATATGCTGCCCTGGTATTCACGTACTGTAAAAGAAATTATGGGAAGGACCTTGGCATGCTGAATGACCATGGATGGGAAGGTATGGATGGATTATCATCTGCAAAGTTGGAAAGAAAAGCCTCAGAAACAGTTTTGATGAATTCCTGGGCCCACTGAAGAACTGGCAGTGGAACACAGGGGAAGTCGGAGTTGGCTCATAAATTCAGTGTGAAGGGTTTGCAAGGTAAGAAGTCTTTGTCTGGTACATCTGCTGGGCACTGCCCTCTAGGGAGGATAGACACGTACCCTGGCTCCTTGGTAAGATGGTAGAGATAACTCCTGGTCAGTTTGCAGGGACAGTGGGGTTGCCTCCAAGATGGTTTTGGTTCTTTCTCAAGTGAGAGAGGGCGAGGAGCAGCATATAAGTTTCTTCCCTTCTCCCAGAAGGAACTCCGTTGACCAACCCCATTCTACCCACTTATAGAACAGAAGAGAGGAACAAACACAGTCAACGTTGTGGATGTGATGAACAAAGGGAAGCAAATATGCTCAGCTTCAATCCCTAAAGGACTTCGGCAATAGACAAATCATGCTTCTGGCTGCTGGGCCTACATAGATAGGTCTGCTATGGGGACAAGTTCCACTGGGTCAGCCTACAGTCTTGAGTCAATGAATTCTCCACGTCTCAGGCTTCTGGTTGAGAAAGTTATCACCTTTGGAAAGCCAGAAAATAAAGCATAAAAAGGCAAAGCCCCTCTCCATTCCAAAGCCTGAGAAAACATCATAGGCTACAGTTGTCTCCTGGAGATCTAGGAAGTACTGTTTATCATTTGACAGGGCAATGAAATTTACATTCCATGTGCTTTCTTCTCAGTTGTGGTAAAACATGAAACGGGTTGTGCTGTCAGTTAGGATGCAATATTTGGCCCCAATGTGTCTAAACTATATCACATATGTTCAACACCATTACATCTTCACTAAAAGTACCCAATTCTACATTATTCCAATGCTTGGGGTTGCTCTAAGGACACTCAGGCATTGCCCCAGGAGAAACAGGAGGGTAAATGGGGGAACAAAAAGGAAGGCGGTCTAGGGAGTACAAGGCACTATACAAAGTACTATGACATTTGACACAGCCATAGCTGAACCAGAATACTCCCTCTCCCTGCATACAAAGTAATCTTATAACAACAAAGGGAATATCTACAGTCACTAATATCATATCATAGGAGTTAACCTGCTAACATTTCAGGTGAGAAAAGTGGGGGAAGTAGCTGCAAAGCCTGACAACTCAACACAAATTCTATGGTAACCCTCAAAGTCAATGAAATCCTAGGCTGCATCGATAGAAATGGTAACCAGAGCCTGAGAGATGACAGGCCCACTATCTACTGCCCTGGTCAGTCACACCAGGAAGACTAGGTACCACATCAAGGAAGGAGACCAAGAAACATGCTCCATAAGGACTGCTTGGGATGGGCATGCCAAGCCTAGAGAAGAAGATGCATGGGGAGGAACACAGAAGTCATCTCCAGATACTTCAAGATATCGTCACAATGAAAGAGGAACAGACATTGCTATATTGGTTGCAATTAGATTTACTCTGGTTGGGCCCTAAAGGGAAGAGCTGCCAATTTCAAGGATTTCAAGGAGCCACAATCCTTTGGGAATTCATTGCTGTGGGCATTCCTTCCACTTAGGTAGGACTTTCTATCAAAGAAGGAAGGAAGGAGGGAGGGAGGGAGGGAAGGAGAGAGGGAGGGAGGAAGGACGGAAGCAGCAAAGGGGAGAGAGAGAGAGGGAGAGAGGGAGGGAGGGAGGGAGGGAGGGAGGGAGGAAGGAAGGAAGGAAGGAAGGAAGGAAGGAAGGAAGGAAGGAAGGAAGGAAGGAAGGAAGGAAGGAAGGAGGGAGGGAAGGAGGGAGGGAAGGAGGGAGGAGGAAGGCAATTAGCGTTTTATGAAGCTCCTACTTTGTGTCAGTCACTGTGCTGAATGATTTACAAACATCTCATATGATCCTCACACAACCACCCTAGGAGGCAGGTGTTGCATTATCCCCATTTTCTAGTTGAGGAAACCAAAACTGACAGAGGTCAAGTGTCTTGCCCAGGGTCACATAGCTAGTTAAATCTCTGAGGTTGGATTTGAACTCAAAGCCTTCAATCATGTGTGACTGGACAGACACTTCATGCTATTTCTGTGCTTATACTGTTCTCTACCACAGGCTCTTACTGGAAATCAGACAACTGGGTGTGGAAGCAGAAACGCCCAAGTCAGATGGTGCCAAAAATCTCTCCCTGCAAACACCAGTCTAAATCATTAGCTCCTGGCACTTTCACTGACAGTGAAGAGAGATCTTGTTTTTACAACATGAGATCTGGTTTTCTGGTCAGTCTCAGGGATCACAGTGCCCAGAGAGCTATCTTCTGAAATTCTCTTTAGCCATGTCACTCCTTTGAGATAACTGACAAGAGCTACATCTGCTCTCTCTGTGCTCACTTGGAAACACAGCCTGAAATGGAAGGAGGTATTCAGTAGATTCGAGGAGCCAAAGAGTAATTTCTCTTTCAAATGAAAATTTAATAAACCACATAAATCACTGTTTGGGTTGCAATTGGATGCATAAATTCCAAATGCATTTTTTGGATCCATTAGTAGTTAGAAGTACATTTCTAAAAATTCCTCCTGTTATTTGGGTGGTAAATAATGATTGGGGTGAATGCATAGCTAACCCCCTGTAGACGTGCAATACTCACCATCTGGGGCTCTGGGGGCATATCTACACTATGTCAAACAGACTGTACCCTGGCCACACGCCCACTTTCCGAAGGTTCTGACTATAGGAGCAAAGCGCTCATTGAATGCACACCTGTAAAAACATATGAAGCCAGAAATACAGCTCTTGTTTTGCAACTACAAGCAGCTGGGCAAATCCAAACAAGGACCTCTTGGTGAAAGAGATGTCTGCAGCAGAAGGAAGCAAGAATTGGGAGCTACCTGTGTTTGACAACTGTTTGCTGAACTGAAGGCATGATTAAGTCAACTGATCAGATGATCAGTTTCCATACAACTCCTACTATGTGCAAAGTGCCTGATTGCCCATGTAGCTGGGGAGATGTGATATACCTCCACGGTCTGTGATTTCATCAATGTGAGTAGCTCCTCTCCCTTTGGGTGACTGTTTGCCCTCCAGGGCTTCACAGACAATTGACAGGAGTTGGAGCCACCAAATTTCACCCAGTGGTGGCCAACTTGTTGGTGATGAATCTCTCCTACCTTATCTATACTTGTCATCAGACAATAGTTGGTCAGTTTCTGGGCTTGTTCTTAATGACAACTTTTCAGCACTGTGAGATCTGCCCCACTTTTGCCCTATTGGTGTAAGCTTTGAGAGCCCAAGGTTATTTCCAGGCTGTGATAATGCACTGGCAAAGGGCATACCAACAGACAAGTAACCACAGAACACTGTCTATGCTAAGTGACAAATCTGCTGGCCAGACCACATGTGGTGGCAGTTACATGGAGTTATAAGACAACTTTAATCCAGCCTCAGATGCTTCTAAGCTGTGTGACCCTGAACAAGTTAATTAATCTCTATTTCAGTTTCCTCTCCTGTACAATGGAAGCTAGGGCACACAGTCGATAAAACATTGGACTTGGGGTCAGGAAGATTCACCTTCAAGTTCAAATTTGGCCTCAGATACTAGCTGGGAAACTCACTTAACCTTGTTTGTCTGTTTCTCATCTGAAGAAAGAAATGGCAAACCACTCCTGTATCCTTGCCAAGAAAAGCACAAACGGTGTCACAGAGTCAGAAGCCACTGAAACAACTCAACAAGAGGGATAATAATAGCACCTTTCTCATAGTGTTAGTGTGAGGGTCCAATGAGACAACATTTGTAATGCCTTTGGAAAACCTTTAAGTGATATATAAATACAAGCTATTATTACTGTTACTATTATTAAGTACTGGAAAAAGAAGAAATCTCTGGGGCCAGATGAGAACTGACTTTGGTCTTTAAGTAGGATTCAGATAAGCAGAAAGGAGGAAGAAGCATTAGTTAGGCCCAGTGGGAAGAATGGTCCCCAAAGACAAGGAAGCAGGAGTGAATTTCATGGATGGGGAATGGTTTGGCTGGATTCATCAAGATTCAAAGAGCAGGTGGAGGCTTTAAATTACAGGTCCTGAATTTGAACTTTCTCCTGTAGGCCATATGGAGTCATTGACAGTTTTAGAGTAGGAGTATGATTTGAGGAAAGCAGAGGGCAAGACAAATCAGAAGGCAAAGAGAATGGAGACAAGGAGATCAATCAGGACCACATTGCTTTCCTCCCAGAGGTAGGAGACTGTAAGTGTAAGATACTGCATATGGCATCACCTCTCAAATAGTTTTGTCCGATAGTTTTGTTTAACCATCTTTCTTTGTTACAAGTGAAGGCTTGATGGCTATGAGGGGTGGGGAAGAGTGAAATATGCAGAAATGACAGTGATGGAAAAACAAAAAGTAATAAAAATGCTATGGTTTTCTTTGTAATGTCCATACAAAAAGGTAATAAGGCGCTGAACTACGATATTGGCAGACGAAACGGATATAAGACATTCTCAATGGACAGATTTCAGTTCTTTGGGTTTCAGTGACAGATGGCAAAAGTACAGAAAGGAAGGAGTCAAAAGAGCATTGGTGTCAACATGGGGATACAGCCTGATAAGAATGAGAGAGGAGGAGGGGAAAGGGCAGAGTAATGTGGTCATTATCAGATAATTAGCCTGCTCTAACATCTGCTTGCTCTAGGCCTCTCAATGCAACTGCTGGCTTAGGACAAGCAAGAAAATTCCCACTGATGCAGCAGATTCTCTTCTTTGGGACACTGTGGCATTAACAGCATTATATTGGAGGGGAGAAAAAGGAGGCTGGTTTCTCCCTCTATTTCTAACTGCTCCCCCCCATGCCCATCCCAACAAACTACCAAAATATTTCAATAGATTATACTCCATTAATACAGTAAGGATCGATTGAGCTTCTATTCAGAGGCAGATTCTAAGGCTACAAAGATAAATATGTGAAATATGTTCACTAAACACGTGAAAAGTAATTTGGGGGTGGGGGTTAAATCTCTACCACTTGGAGGCTGAGGGGGAAAAGGGTGTTTAGGTTGAGCACTAATTGGGATCCAAGAAGCCAGACTGAGCAGGCAGCATTGCAACATTAGGAGGGTGGGGCAGTAACACTGGGAAGGTCTTCAGCTGCCCAAGGGAGAGGTCTGCATGGGATCCGAGAGGAAATCAGGAGCCACTGAAGCTTCCTGAGAAATGGTCCACCTTTACAAAACAGTCCCTAAAAGCATTATCTGAATGACTATCACATGTGATTCGGTAATATCAAATTAGCAGCCGCGTGGCGGCTAGATCAGAGAAGAACCTTCCTCCTCTCCAGTTCCTCCAGGTGTCATTTCTGTAGGTAAATTGCGACCCCCCCCCCCAACTCGGCCACACTCCTGCAGGGCAGCCAAAGGGCTCCCCTTCCATCTTTCCCCTCCTAAGCTTTACTGGTGTTCAGACCCCATTAGAATGTAAGTTTCTCAAGGGCAAGGACTGCCTTGTTTGCTTTTACCAGTATCTCTAGCACTTGGCACAGTGGCTGGCCCAGAGCAAGACCTAAATAAGCTCTGCCCCAGGAACAATGAAAAGGAGAAGTGCTTTATCTGATTTAAGGAACGTCAAGCCCTCTACTCTACTTCCCAACTCCTGCCCGGCCCACCTGGTGCCTAATAGGTCACTGGCCTCAACTCGGGAGGTCGTGCAGGCCACTTATCCCCTCCACTGGCCCTCTCCCCTATTTCCCCCCACACTTGGGAAAGCTGCTGGCCTACCTGTCTCCCATCCCAGCTTCCGAGGCAGCTGCAGCACAGGCGACTGAATGGAACTATTCCTCCCCAAGCCAGCACCTTCGGTTAAGTGGGGAGCAAAGAACCTGGACAGGGGAAAGCCGCCCCCTATTCCTTTCCCCTCCTAACCCAGACCCAACAGCAAGTAGCCTTTTAAGTGCCTCACGAAAAGGCCTAAGGGTGTGAAGGGCCAGGAGAGGCAGGGCAGGAGCCCAAGGAAGGGCTGGAAGTGGCAAGGGAGAAACCTGAGGAAGGACCCGGAAGGGGCGGGATAGAGGTCAGAGGAAGGGCCGGAAGTAGCGAGGTGGAGGGGGAGAGCCCTGGGGAAAGTCTGGAAGGGGCTGGGCAGAAACCAGAGGAAGGGCCAGAAGGGGCGGGACAGAGGTCAGAAGGAGGGCCAGAAAAGGCGGGATGGAGA
This sequence comes from Gymnobelideus leadbeateri, assembly GCA_011680675.1. Classification (NCBI taxonomy): domain Eukaryota; kingdom Metazoa; phylum Chordata; class Mammalia; order Diprotodontia; family Petauridae; genus Gymnobelideus; species Gymnobelideus leadbeateri. The sequence continues at coordinate 170,065 of WOXC01008716.1, read as the reverse complement.
TCAGAGGAAGGCCCGGAAGTGGCGGGGTAGAGACCTGGAAGGGGCTGGGCAGAAGCCAGAGGAAGGGCCAGAAGGGGCGGGGCAGAGGTCAGGGGAAGGGCCAGAAGTGGGGGCAGAGGCCTAAGGTCCAGGAGGGGTGGGGCAGAGGTCAGGGGAAGGGCCTGAAGTGGGGGCAGAGGTCAGAGGAAGGCCAAGAAGGGGTAGGGCATTGGCCTGAGGAAGGGCCTGAAGGGGCGGGGCATAGGTCCGAGGTTGGGCCAAACCAGATGGGCAGGGGATGGAGGAAAGGGTGGGTCTTACCCACTGATTGGGCAAATGGCTGAGCCAGTTGTCCTCCCCGAAGGGAATGGCCATTCCTATGATTTAATCAGTGGACAGTATGTTGACCTCAGAGAAACTAAGAAACGCTATGGGGAAATGGTCAGAACCCCGAGTCCTGAGAAATAATAGTGACAACAAAGGAAATGGTAAGGTCAGTTAAATGATTTTGGGATTCTGGAACCCGGCTATAATATTCCTGGGAGTTTTCTTTTGGGGATCTTTTTCAGGAGGTGATCGGTGGATTCTTTCAACCTCTATTTTGCCCTCTGGATCTAAAACATCAGGGCGATGTCCAAGAACAAGTGTGTGATGTCCAAGAACAAGTTTGGCCCCCAAAAGTGTTGAAAAATGCACCTCCACACACCTCCCTCTCTTCTTTGGAGCCCTGTGTACTATATGGGTATGCATTGCCATCATACTGCTTGAGATACACTGGCTACTTTTACTGAACTAATATTTGAAAAAAAAAAAGTATGAAATGACAGTCAACAGCCTGACTGAGGAAAACAACACCTTAAAAAATAGACTAACTCAAATGGCAAAGGAGGCCCAAAAGGGCAATGAGGAGAAGAATGCCTTAAAAAGTCGAATTTCCCAGATGGAAAAAGAATCTCAAAAGTTCACTGAGGAGATTCATTCCTTCAGAGTTAGACTGGAGAAAATGGAAGCTAATGACTTTATGAGAAATCAAGATGCTGTTAAGCAGATCCAAACAAATGAAAGATTAGAAGGCAATGTGAAATATCTCATGGGAAAAACCACTGACCTGGAAAATAGATCCAGGAGAGACAATTTAAAAATTATTGGACTACCTGAAAGCCATGATCAAAGAAAGAACCTAGAAACCATCCTTCAAGAAATTCTCAAGGAAAATTGCCCTGATGTTTTAGACCCAGAGGGGGAAATAGAGTTTGAAAGAATCCACCGATCACCTCCTGAAAAAGATCCCAAAAAGAAAACTCCCAGAAATATTATAGCCAGGTTCCAGAATCCCCAGATCAAGGAGAAAATGCTACAAGCAGCCAGGAAGAAACAATTTCAATATTGTGGAAACACAATCAGAATAGCCCAGGACCTGGCAGCTTCTACACTGAGGGATCGAAGGGCATGGAATATGATATTCCAGAGGGCAAAAGAACTGGGAATGAACCCAAGGGTCACCTACCCAGCAAAACTGAGTATTTTGTTTCAGGGGAAAATATGGTCATTCAGTGGAATAGAGGACTTTCAAGCATTCTTGAGGAAAAAACCAGAATTGAATAGAAAATTTGACATCCAGACACAAGAAGCAAGAGATGCCTGAGAAGGTAATCAGGGAAAAGAAATCAAAAGGAACTTATCAAAGTTGAACTATTTACATTCCTATATGGAAAAGCAATAACTGTGACTGATATCTTTCTCACTATGAAAATAATGGAAGAAGGGTGTGTGGTCATATGAATACATATGTGAATGTGAAAAAAAAGTCTTTCTTGAGCATCTACTTCGTGCCATGCACTATGCTAATTGTTGGGGGTTACAAAAATAGACAAAAGACAGTCCCTGCCCTCAAGGAGCTCCTGATTTAGTGGATTTAGTGAGGGAGACAACAAGCAAACCCATATGCAAACAAGCTATGTACAGGACAAACAAGAAATAATTAAAAGAGATAAGACATAAAAAGGGGTTGGGGAAGGCTTCTTGTAGAAGATGAGATTTTATTTGGGATTTGAAGGAAGCCAGGAGGCAGAGACAACAGTGAGACCAATGGGTCAGTGGAAGGAGCTAATTGGATAACTGGATATCCCTGTCATCTTAGAAGTAGGGCCTGTGCTGTCACCAATAGGAAAGGCTTAGGAGGTAAACAATGTGAGTGGTGGGTAATCTTGGTGGGTGGGATAAATTATATCACAAGATGGGTAAGCCTTAAAATTTTGTGGATGGTGATAGGTTAGGCTCAGCATTTTGACCAGTAGTGTAGTTCCTTACTATTAAATTTTTTAACGGCTCAGAGTGATCTTTCTCATATATATTGTTAGAATGATTGTGTACATTCTTCAACTTATTTCACTCTGCATGAATTCATTCAAATCTTGCTCTGTTCCTTGGAATACTTGTCATTTTTTAATTATATAACAATGTTCCGTTACTGTCATATATCCCTTTTCCATCACCAATCAATGGATGCCCATTTTGCTTCCAGTTTTTTGTTGGCACAAAGGGTGCTGCTATTACTGGGATGATATGTGCTAGACCTTTTATTTGTCTTGGGTTTCCTTGAGGTAGTGGGATCTTTGGCTGAAAGCCAAAGCACTGTTCTGCATTACTCCAAATCAAAATCTATAACAGTCAGACTACTTCTCAAAAGCTCTACCAACAGTGTACTGGTGTGCCTATCTTCCCATAGCCTTTCCAACATTGATTTTTTGTGATGGTGTGAGATAAAGCCTACGAGTTGTTTTAATTTGTATATCTCTTACTATTAGTTACTGCTATTGAACTGTATCCACATCAATTAAATATAATAGTGCATATTTTCCAAATACAATCATCAGGTCAGAAGTTTTCAACACAAGGCAAAGATTAATTAGAAAGGAATTGTCTTTGTTAAGCTCTTTTTATTTCCCTTAAAATAGTATTAATTGTAACAAAAGCAGATAGAAAAAAAAAAAGCTTTACATATGAAACTAGAATTCCATGGTTTCTATGTGCTGAGAATTCTTCTCTTAGAGTTCAAAGCACAAGAGAAGAACTAACTCCACTGTGGAGGTTATAGAGCAATATGTTAATAACATGTGAAAAATATTAAATGTTACAATGGGTCAAAAATGCAGTTCATCATGAATGCTGGCTTCACATCTAAGTTTCCCCAAGGAGCAGCTTCTGGTTTCTTGAATAAACATCAGGGCTTGGAATGATACTTCAGGGCAGGAAAAAGTCTCTATCCTGAACCTCAAGTCCCCAACTATTCTGACTGGTAATTCATTTTCCAGGTCTGCATTTTGCTCTCTGCCACATATCTGGCAGATACCCCACCTTGTGAACAGCCAAACCAAAGAGCTCAGTCCCGTTCTGCTGGGCCAGCTACCTCCTTTCCAATTGAACTGTAGCAAGCTCTGGAGTAATTAGGTGGATACAGAATTCTCTGGGAAATCAGGTTTTGATTAAAGCTCTAATAATGATTTTCAGTTCAACAGAAGTGACTTTCTGGGTTCTAGCTGTTGCCAGAGCTTTCAGCTGGCAGAGAGAGTGTAGTCTGTCCTGTTCTGAGGTTATTGGGGTAATGAGAGTCCTTTCAGAGTTAGATGTGAATTCAGCCATACAAATTACCATGTATCCATGTGAATGGGATCTAAAAGAAATAAACTTCATCTAACTGTCTTTATTACATTTTTGTGAAGTTTTTTATGGGTAGTTGTGAATAAAATGAAAGCATGACCTCTACAATGGAGGGAAGCTATTTGCAAGGTAGTACTAAACAACTTTTAGTTTGGGCAATGTCATTGAACGAATAGAAAGAAACAGACCAAACTCTTTGGAGGGAGTTTCCACACCAGGAGACAAAGAGAATGCTGGTCACCCAGGTGACAGTATTCAGACTTTAAGGGTGACCTCCATGGAGAAGGAGTGCTGAATCTGCATGATGGGGAGGAGCTATCCACAAGATGTTTTTTTTCCCCCCCACAGGAAAGGTCAGTGTGAATGTGGCATTATAAGGCCACCTCGTGACCTCACAAAAGTTGTGAGGCAGCAAGCTCTGGGAAGCATAGCTGATTTTACAGGATCATAGAGTCACCAATCTCTAGCTGGAAGGGCCCTCAGAAGATACGAGTATTCCTCAGTTTTCAGATGAGGACACTGGAGCCCAGAGAGGAAGTAAACCATAGGCTTGGAATTTGTCTCTGAATCCCGTGCCTCCTGTTGATGCCTATGTTTATTCCTTGTTGGGTTTGCTGAGACTTTCTTCCTGAGGGTGGGGCTTGTTGTTTTCTCTCCTCCAAACTATTGGAAAATTAAAGGCTGTTGCCTTGTCTCCTTTCTTGAAACTGCCACCCATTCATGGTGTTATGGAGAAGGAACTGTTTTTATTTTGGTTGTGTGTTATTTGAAAGAATGCTGGAGTTTACATCCAAGAATCTAGATTTAAAGTCAACCTCTGCCACAAACATTTTTGACCTTGGACAGGTCACTTGATTTCTCTAGGCCTCACCTGCCAAATGAAGGGTTGGACCAGATGATTTCTAAGGTATTACTCTGGTCCCTGCTCTGCCTTGGCTTCTGTGATGCTACCATCAGGGTATGATGTGGCTTAACCATTTCAGATGCCAGGCCCACTGCTAGAGATCAGGCCATGGTAGATTCTGGGGGAGGTGGAGGGCTCTGCAGACCCACATCACTGCTTTCAACTGCTCCAGCAAAAGACTGCAGCCCAGGCAGACTCATGCTCTCCCAGCATGGCTTCAAGGCCCAAATTAGCTGTGTTGATTTAAAGCTCTTCGTTTACTGTCCTTTCCACAGAGACTGAATAATCTTGGGATTCGATTGATTTTGAAAGGTTCCCAAATATGCTTTTAATTTTCAAGTGCCAGTAGTTTCCAAACATGTATAAACATGCGGAACACAAACAAGCTCAATTCTGTGTCAATGAGCCTTGTAAAACGAGACACTGTTCTCAGGGCCAGGAGAAAACCCCTTAACAAAAATAAAATAGAACCATTTGGTGTCTTTCTCTTCCATGACAGAAAAATATGTTTCTGTCTGGGAAAAGCCTACAAACACCCAAGTGCCAACCATGCACTCTTCATTTCTGCAGGACTGTTTTAAACTCAGGAGAGAAGTACCTTTTGATACAGCAGTTTGGTAACCTTAAATAAGTCTTTTAACCTCTCTGAACTTCAGTTACCTCATATGTAAAATGGGGTTATGATAGAAAGAAAGATAGGTGATAGATGGATTGATTGATTGAGAGATGATAGGAAGATAGATAAAAGATAATAGGCAGAAAGATAGATGATAGATTAATTGAAAGATGATAAAAAAGTGGATGTTGACAGAACTGATAGAAAGATCAGTGAAAATGGGATTGATCAAGATGAAAGATTGAAACAGTTAATAGATGATTAATTGAAAGATGATAGAAAGATGAATCATTGACAGATAGACAATTTATTAACATTCATTCTCTGTCAGGTACTGTGTGCTGGGGATATACAGGGACCACGACAGTCCCTGCCCTCAGAGATCTTCGATTTTAATGGGAAAAGTCTATATCTAGGTGGGGAGCTAGAAAGAGAGGAAGGCTGGTAAACACTGTGGCATTGTGTGGAGTGGGCAGCAAATAGCCTGAATGCCTGAGGCATTCCTGAGTTGTTCACAAGTGTGTTCTTAAAAGTAAGAGAGCCAAGGCCCCCAACGTTTTAGTTTGAGGGAAGGGGATGGGTTGTTGTGAGGATAAAATGGGGCACTGGAAGCACATGACTTTATAAACCCTAAAGTGCTGAGTGAAGGTTAGTTCTTTGTTGTTGGCTTTGGAGTCAGAGCCCCTAAATTGGAATCGTCCCTCAACTACTGTCTAGTAATGTAAACCAGGAGAAGTTCTCTCTCGTTTCCTCATCTCCAAAATGAAGGCATCTGACTCAGTAACCATCAAGGTCCTTTCCAGCCCACTATCTTATCCTATTTGTGTGGCTCTGAACAGTCACTTCATTTCTGTGACGCTAGTTTCCTCATTGTAGAGGTGGAGACTCATTGGCCGCTGAGGTCCTTTACACCTCTTGGTCTGTGATCCCAGGATCCTAATTAGCCTTAACATTTCACTTCACACTGAAGTTTGGGGCAGGGCGGGGATGGGGGGGGGAGGCAGGAGTTGGTAGGGTACAGTGGCAAAATTATCTTTCACTACACTAAAATGTGATCATTCTTGAAGTAGAATTTTTGAAAGCAGTCCTAGTAGATGTCTAAAAAGAATGCTTAGGCATTCACTCGCCTTTGCTGAAGCGTTTACAGTAATAATAATAATAGCTTACATGAATACCAAACTTTGCTTAAGTTTGTTCATCTGAGGCTCAAGAGTGGCCAGGCGTTCAGAGATGTCAAACTTGGGCATAAAAAGAGTAGGGCCAGAACCCAATTAAAATGTAATTGGGAAATGTCACATACATACATACATACATACATACATACATACATACATACACTGCAACAAAGCCAATGTTATTTTGTGGTTTTCTAAGTCAATATGCAACCTGCAGGGATCAGTTTCTATTTGATTTTTACATCACTGAGCTAAGTGTTTTGCCCTGGGTCACAGTTTGTAAATATCAGAGCTGTGCCATACGCTTGGTCTGGCATGCTCTCCACTCTTCTATGCTTCCTCTCCTTTGTCTTTCTTTGAAGGACCATTTTAATGGAAGGAGAAGGTATGATCATGATCTTTGAAGAGCAGTAAGACTTAGGGATCCAGACCTCTAATGAGATCTGTCTCCACTGCAAGGTTCCTGGTGGTATGTAGGTCTCACTGGAAGCTACCAGCTAACAAAACACCCCTGTGTTTCATTCAGTTAAGGGACCCAGACTAAGCACTGGCACCCTGTCTCCATGGCTTTTCCTTCAGCAGTTTCTACATGCATGGTACTAAAGAAGTGTGAAAAGATTTCATCCCCAGGAATCAACTATATGAACATTGCTTTGGCAATGCCAAGTGTCACAGAGTGCTCCCCATGTACCTTGAATGAATTCCCTTTTCACTGCCATCTCATGGAGTCCCTCTCCAGATACCATCATCTGGGGGAAATCTTCCTAAACCCCCTAATGGCTAATGCCCTCCCTCTTGAATTACCTTGGTTTAATTGTATTGTGTATTCTGGCCCATCTGACTCAGTCATGACACCTTTTGGGGTTTTCTTGGCAAGGATACTGGAGTGGTTTGCTAATTCCCTCTCCAATTTATTTTACAGATGAGGAAACTAAGGTAAACAGGATTGAGTGACTTGACCAGGGTCACACAGCAATTCTAGCCACTGCATGACCTAGCTGCCCTTTAGTTGTATTATCTGTATCTATTGACTGTATAATTATTTGGAATATACTTGTATATGTCCTTGTCTCCTACACTAGAATATATACCCTTTGTGAGAAGGGATTGTTTCTCTCTTTGGACAAGTATCCCCAACCACAGAACATAGTATGTATTTAATAAGTGCTCAGTTGATTGATTAATTGCATTTGACCTGGACTTTGGCTATAATTTGTTGTTGTTGTTTCAAATCAAATTCAAAGAGATACAGATAGATTAATGACACATCCAAACTGCACCAGATTTGGTTCAGAAAAATTAATAGAAAATTCAAATGGGTTACTCATGTTATTTTGATTCATTGGTTGGGAGGGAGCAGGGAAGAGAGTGAGATGAGCACACATGGCCCTCCGCTGAGGGCGCCCCTTACTGTCACGCTACATGTCCAACAAATACCTGAACCTTGGCATTTCTGCCTCTACTAGGTATCTTGCATCAGCCCCCTTCTCTCTACTCTCACAGCCTTAGCTCTAAGTTCAGGCCCTCACCTGCCTTCATCTAGACTATTAAAAAAGCTTTCTTATTGCTCTCTATTCTTCTCTTTCTCTCTATTTCTGTCTTTTTCTCTCTGTCTTTGTGTGTCTGTCTTTCTATCTTTGTCTTTCCCACTCTGTGTGTCTCTGTCTCTCTGTGTGTGTTTCTGTTTCTGTCTGTCTCTGTCTCTTCTCCACACAGTTGCCAGAGTGATTTTCCTAAAGCTCAGGGTCTGACCATGTCACTCACCTACTCAATAAACTCCAGTGGCCCCAAAATGATTCCAGGATCAAATGTTATTTCATCTTCATCTCATCCTTTCAAAATATTTGATTTTTTATTTTTACACAAGTGTTCAAATGTACAGAATCATTAATACAGTAGTACATGGATCCTCTGTATTCCATCCCTTCCCCTTCCAACTTTACCTCTAAAAACATCTCTTGGTAAGGGCATGTCAGTTATTTACCCTATGACTCCAACATTCACTCTAATTTCCCTGACCAGGGTACTCCTGTTGTTCCCTATTTGTACACAAACTCCTTGAGGGCAGGGAATGTCTTTTTCGCCTGTATTTTTATCCTCATGCCTTAGCACAGTGTCTGACATACAATAACTGTTTAAAAAAAGCCTTTTCATTCATTGCTTCATATGATTTACAGTGTGTGTGTGTGTGTGTGTGTGGGGGAGAGAGAGAGAGAGAGAGAGAGAGAGAGAGAGAGAGAGAGAGAGAGAGAGAGAGAGGAAGCACATGTGATTTTTTTAAAAAAGTACTTATGGACTGTGTAATCAAAAAAAAATTAGAGACCACTGACACAGGTTTTTGTTTTTCAGGAATGGCAGTGGGGAAGAGAACACTGGGTATGGTGCCAGGAGGATCTGGGTTTGAAAGTTGCTGAGACAGGGCGGAGTCAAAATAGCAGAATAGATACAGCTCTTCCTCACAGCTCTTGCTCCCACCACCTCAAAATTTATATAAAAAGGGACTCTAAACAACCTCTGGAGCTCCAGAACCCACAAAATAACACAGAGAAGCTAACCTCCCGTTGAGGACAACCCGGCAGTCTGGCAGGGAGCGGCCAACATAGCACTCTGGGAGCTGAGCCCAGAGCCAAGGCCAGCTTGAGTTCAGAGGTTTTAGCCCCAGGGCGGCCTGACCAGCAGCCCGCTACAGAGACTCTAGAACACCAGCAGCTATGGCGTTTCCAGAATTACCAACACATAGATGCCATGGACAAAGTAAGAGGTTATTGCAGTATGGACTTTGGGACTCATTAGTCAGGAGAGCGAGTTGGCCTCTTTCCCTGTGGGTGAGAAGCTGCTGAGAAGCTTAAGCACAGCCAAGGACACACTTGGCAGCTTCACTTCCTGGTCTGTGAAATGTAGAGGGATCTGTCGATCAGTCTTGGGGGTAATCTTTCTTGATTTAACCTTCTTGGATCTGGATTGTGGTCTGGGGTGGAGGTCTTGGGGTGTGTGACCAGCTTGCCAGAGTGTGTGGGGGGTTCACAGAGGGTACCCAACTAATACCTCTGGAAGGTGGGAAAACCCCAGTGTTTAGGACAGAAGCTCCCCTGGCTGGTGGCAGAGTCCTACTCTGGCAATAAGCCCAAAAGTCAAGTAATTGAGTGGCAACACGCCTAGGCAAAGGAAACAAAATAAACAGAAAAATTCAACATTAGACTCCTATTTTGGGGACAAAGAGGATTGAAGCATGGAACAAGAGGAAGACTGGGAGGTCAGAACTCCTGCACCAAAAGCCCCAAATGAAAAAAATGAGCTGGTTACAGGCCATGGAGGACCTTAAGAAGGATTCTGAAAATCAAATAAGAGAAGTGGAGGAAAAATTGGAAAGAGAAATGAAAATGATGCAAGAAAACTATGAAAGGAGAGTCAAAAGCATTACTGAGTAAAATAATGCCCTAAAAATAGACTAAATCAAATGGCAATAGAGGCTGAAAAAGGCAATGAGGAGAGGAATGCCTTAAAAAGCTGAATTTGCCAGATGGAAAAAGAATCTCAAAGGCTCACTGAGGAGAATCTTTCCCTCGGATTTAGAATGGACCAAAGGGAAGCTAGTGCTGTTAAACAGATCCAAACAAATGAAAGAATAGAAGGCAATGTGAAATATCTCATGGGGAAAACCACTGACCTGGAAAACAGATCCAGGAGAGATAATTTAAAGATTAGTGGACTACCTGAAAACCATGATCAAAGAAAGAACCTAGAAATCATCCTTCAAGAAATTCTCCAGGAAAATTGCCCTGATGTTTTAGAACTAGAGGACAAAATAGAGGTTGAAAGAATTCATCAATCACCTCCTGAAAAAGATCCCAAAAAGAAAACTCCTAGGAATATTATAGCCAGGTTCCAGAATTTCCAGATCAAGGAGAGAATATTACAAGCAGCCAGGAAGAAACAATTTGAATACTGTGGAGATGCAATCAGGATAGCACAGGATCTGGGAGCTTCTACACTGAGGGATCAAAGGGGTTGTAATATGATATTCCCGAGGGCAAAGGAGATGTGATTAAAACCAAGAATCACCTACCCTTCAAAACTGAGTATCATGTTTCAGGGGAAAATTTGGTCATTGAGGGGAATAGAGGACTTTCAAGCATTCTTGAGGAAAAAACCAGAGTTGAATAGAAAATTTGACATTCAGACACAAGAAGGAAGAGATGCTTGAGAAGGTAAACAGGGAAAATAAATGATAATGAACTTATCAAAATTGAACTATATACATTCCTACATGGAAAAACAATAACTGTAACTGATAAAACTTTTCTCAGTATGAAAATAGTTGAAGAAAGATATAGGGGCATATGAATACATATGTGAATGTGTGTATATATGTTTACAGGTATACATAGATAGAGGACACAGGTCAAATTTAATAGGAAGGAATGATATTTAAAAGGTGAAATTAATAGGTGAGAGAGGAATCTAATGAGAGAGAGGAATCTAATGAGAGGAGATGGGGAGAGACAGAATGGGGTAAACTCTCTCATAGAGAAGAGGCAAGGGAAAATGGTTACAAGGGAGGGGAAGAATAGGAAGGCAAAAAGGCAAAACTTTATTCTCATTGAATTTGGATAAGGGAGAGAATGACATACATACTAAATAGGATATCTCACCCTACAGGAGAGTAGGAGGAAAAGGAATGAGAGAGGGGTATGAAAAACAATGAAGGGAAGGGAAGTTAGAAGCACCCACTTATGAAAAGGGACAGGATCAAATTAGGGAATAGACCAAGTGGGAGGTAGGATAGGAGGGAGGGAAATATAATCAGTCTTTTACAATATATCTACTATGGTAATATTTTGCATAGCTACACATGCACTACATATACTGAATTGCTTATCTTCCCAGTAAAGGTGACTGACAAGGGAGGAAGGGAATGAATCTGAAATTCAAAGTTTTAAAACCAAATGTGTAAAAATATATAAATACTATTATTAACAATATTTTACACATAATTGTGAAATAAGATGTACAGGCATTGGGACACAGAGATCCACCTTGCCCTACAACAAAAAAAATGGGAGAGAGCAGATTCGATGAGGGGATATCCTGTGGGACTGCTATTCTGGCTTGGGGGTAGGGAAAAAATGGGGAAAAAAAGTTGTAACTCAAAATCTGGCAGAAATGAATGATGTAAACCACAATTTAATAAAGCATTTGGGAAAAAAAGAAAGTTGCTGAGACTCAGTTTTCTTACCAGTCAAATGGGACTAACATTGGCACTTACTTCATAGGGTGAAGGATGAAGTAAAATAATGCATGTGAAGCACTTTGAAGCCTCTAATGTGCTATATAAAGAAGAGCTATTATCAATTTAAGGTATATTACAAATGAAAGCCAATTAATTTGCCTAAAAACCATAACTTTCATTAGAGAATTATGCCAATATTTTCATCTACATTTATAGTAAAAGTCATTTGATTAAAATGTTGATTATTAAGCAGCTATTACTTTATTCCAAGGAACTTTTCATAGTGCCTTTTTCTCCACCCAAAATTCACATCTAAAGTTGTGTAGATTTCCTTGATAGGTCCCCATTTAGGGCCATTTTTAGGCAAGTTTTATGCTATTTGGTTTTCAAATGTCTGTGGAAACAAAACTCATTCACCTACTAATTTCAATTCTTTGGAAAGTTTCATTCAGTACCCCCCCCCCCAATCAATATTAACAGATGTTGTTTGCCTAAAGTCTGAAAATGGTCCAAAAATTGCTTGTCAAATACATCTTTTCTATAGTTCCATAAAGTTTCAGATTCCCAGAATCAATATCAGCAGATGTTCCTTGGGTTGAGGGTGTTTTGTGTTTTTTTGTATTTTATTTTTCTCAAGGCATTTCAGAAATGCTTCCTCCAGCATAATTTTGAAAGAAAATTGAAACCACCCACTGTATGACAGCTATCACTGCTGCCAGAGAGTATGTGGTTGTCATTTTTTTTTGAAAAATACATTGTCTTCATCTAATATCATCAGAGACCGATAATTAAACAGAAAAAGAGACAGTTTTAATTAGTTCATGATGAATGACTGTCTAAACCAATGCAGGCCATATGTGTTAAATGTCTATATTAGTGCTACATTAGCATTTCTGAATACAGTGATTACATCAAGGAACAACCTAGAGGGGTGCATTATTAATGAGGAAAAGCAAGTAACCAGCAAAGGCAAGAAAGAAGTGATGGTCAAGCAGCAGATGTTTGAAGAATGCTGGGAAAAGACCATGATGCCTACTGACCCACTTATCTAACCTTGGGAAAACCACTTTAGTTCACCTCAGTTTCCTTATCTATGAAATGACTGGGTTAAAGTAAATAGTTTCTCAAAGCCCTTCTAACTCCAGATCTATGATCCTGGGTGTGACATTGGCCCTTAGGGCCAAACCTGGAGCAGAGTATAGAAACTGCAAAGAGCCACATTTAGAGTTGATTTGGGGGGGTAGAGGATTTATAAAAAGCAGAACTGTCTATAAGTGATCCAAATTGCTCTGGGGAAGTAGTGGATTTCTTCTCACTGGAGGTCTTCTAGCAAAGGCTAGATGGCCCCTCAATAGGGTTAATGTCCAAGGGATTCTCTGTTAGGGACTACCAAGGCCCTCCTAGCTTAGACATGCTGTGACTTGAAACACACATTGTACATTGCCACCTCCCCAGTGAGTCTTTCCAGCTGGAAATGGAATATGTACCTTGACATTCAACTTGGAAATTACTCTTTGCAGTGCTATTCATGGCTTCCTGAAAGATCCCACCTTGTGCCCATGTCTTGTAATTCTTTCTCCTTTCAAAGTTGCAGTGCCTCAGGGTACAAAACCACCCATGTCGGTTGAAGGGATTTTACCTCCTTATGCTTCTTCCTTTCCTGTTCAAGTCAGTGACAGCTGTGAAGCTACTTGGTCGAGGGGGGGGACTCTAAATTCAGTTCAAGATCAGGACGTGTAGACCAGAGGCTTAAAACACAGCGCCTGCTATTAAGAAGTTCCCAATCTTCTTTGCAATACAAGACCAAGGAAAAAGTGAAAAATCAATGCATATTGGCATTGGAAAAAGCATTAAATATGTAGTCAGAGGTCCTGAGTTCAAATTCCAACTCAGTCACTCACTGGGGGGAGGGAAGGGAACAGGTATTTATTGTGTGCCAGGCAGTGTACTAAGTGCTTTACAAAAATTATCTCATTTGACCACTGCCTTTGTAACATTGAGTGATTCTCCCTAGGCCTCACTTTCCTTATCTGCAAAAAGAACACTTGATCTAGATGACCTCAAAGGTTTCTGTCAGCTCCAAGCTGATGGATTTAGCGCAATAGCTCAATATGGACTGGGATAATCAATCCTAGAAGGCTTCTTGGAGGTGGTAGAACTTAACCTGGCACTGAATGGCTGATCCAGGGATAGACACCAAGAGAAAGTACACCTTGTCCCATGAGACTATTCTTCTCACCCCGGGGAAGCATCTGCCTAGGGCTGAGTGACTTGGAAATCAGAAAACAAAGGTGTCTGACTAGGAGGTATTGAAGTTCCTTTCCAGCTCTGCAGCTCCATCAGCCTTTATTATTTCCAGGTATTCAATTTATGAAGTGAATAATAGTCATGAATTTTAAGCAACTAAATAATACTGCCACGTTTGGATTTGGTTTTGTTTGTTTGTTTTTATTTTCCCTTTATGGAAACACATGGTGAACTGGGAAGAAGTTCAGTCTGTACATCTATGGACCTGGGTCATAACTCCTGATCAGCTGCTAACTTGCTGTGTGGCCTTGGATAAGTCACTTCATCTCTTGGGCCTCAGATTCCTTCTTTGTAAAATGAAAGATGTGGCCTAGGATCCCCTCCATCTCTTGAGTCTCTGACTTCCCATCACCCAGATAAAGGTGTACCAAGTTTACATTGAGTGATGGCTGCTGATCACAAGAGATGGGGTAGATTTCCCAGACAGATGGGGCCTCATTACAAAAACCCCTTGTGCTGTTAATACATCTCCACAAATCTTAATGAACGGTAAAGTTTAGAACTTTTTTTTTGCTCCTTGGGAGTCATGGGATGGGATTCAATCCCAGGCGTAATTAGTACAATTGTTGTCAATTTCCTTGGCTAGGTGAGGATCCAGCCTCTGACACCAGAGTCATGTTCAAAAGCAGCCTCCCAGGCTGAAGCTACAGGGGTACAAAAGTTTACGTGAACTCAGGTCACAAAAAGCAGGAGACAGAGCCTGGAGCTCATTAGTTCTCCACTGAACTTCTTCTGCCTTGAATAAAAAGGTCCTTTCATAATGAAGTGCTAGATGGGATCCTGAAAGAAACCCAGAACCAACAAACTGTGACATGACACTTCTATCTCCTTTATCACCAAGTATTTTCATCTAGTGGCTTGATGTATGAGAAGATGGATTATTAATTTTTAAAAAAGGGATGTGGCTTTGCGGTCAATTAAAAAAAAGGACTTTGATTTGGACATTGGGATCAGTCAGATGTTGTACAGAGTGGAAAGTAATTAATTAACCAAACAAATTTTACTTTTTAAACTTTTTTAATGATGGTGTTGTAGAGGAAGTTTAGAGAGAGGCGATTATAATACAAATAGTACTTCAATTAATGGTTACCAACTACGTAATAGAACGGAATAAAGTATATCTATAAATTAGCATGATTATTAATTGGATAAGAGGCTAAAGAAAACCTTTATGAGAATATGCCAATAGTGCATTAATCTCTATCATCTATAGCTACATTGCAAATAACACATTACATATGATTTCCTTATTAATATTAAAATATTTATAGCAGCAAAAATGAGAGAGGGTCAGTGGAGTTTATTAAATTTTAAATACTTCTCCACTCTGCCATTATGGATAGAGTCTATTAGAGTTTGTGATTCTTGCACGATTATTAATTCATTTGCTTGGTTAAGCTGATGAGGGTGCAGATATATTTGATCTGAATACACTTGAACGAACAAACCCAAATTTGATATAGTTTGTCCAAGGGTACACAATTGGCATGACTCCTACAACCATATAAGAAGAAATCCCTCTGTTCTTAAAAGATGGGAAATGCCATAAGGCTCAGTCACTTTTTTCATATTTGGCATTCGTATTTTCATGCTTATTCTTCCAAAAGGAGGATGCCACATAATTATATATTTTTGTTCCATCTGCAGAATTCCCCCTTAGAGACAATTCAGCTAGCTCCCTGAGATTAGATCCCACTGCCTTACTGTGCTGCTCATGGGAGCTCCAGGAGGCATGCCCTTCCTTTTAGAGCCATTTTACAGAGAGAGTGGGGCCTCTAATTTTTATTGCTCATCTTGTTTGTGATTATGGTGAACCATATCCTCTAGAGTCCTTCATGAAAATGAAACACCTGTGACATACATTCACAGTGTTTACTGCCCCCCATGGCCTTCCAACAAAGGCCTTGATAGGAGAGCCAGAGGGCAATGATGCCAGGCTACCTGGGAACCTAGGGCAAAAGAATGGCACAGATCAGGATAAAAGGTGCCTGCTTCATATATCTACACAATTTCAAATCAACAGCTGTGTAGACACATTGCCAAACATCTAGGTCTTTGGAAGCATTTGTTTAATATCCTGGAAATGAAGCATTTAGATGACTGATGGAATCTTTTAGCAGTTTATATGGATATTTTGGTGACATGGATAAAACTGATCCATGGGACTGCCTGAATAGAGCTCTAATTCTCAGTGAGGTCAATCTCCAAAGGAGGGAAAATGGTCATAAAACACTTTACTGGTAGAAATGCACCCTGAAAATGATGGCCAGTGGAGAGAGTGCACAGGCATAATGAATGTACTCTTGTCATGGGAAGGCAAGCCAGATATACTGCACACCTGCTGATGCTTCAGCTTGTATCCAAGAAGAGCCTTAGGGAAAGTTCATTGCAACAACCTATGCCAAGCATCAGGAATCACCAAAATATGGGATAAACTATTTTCACATCTCTGTGGGCAACATATCTATGGCTGGCTCAAGTTCCATCTGTCACCCAAGGATGGAAGAGGCCTTCCAGAGCCAACCACTCCACTAGGTGGGAAGTTTCCAAATATCATAAGGTAAAGTCATTTACTTTGTGGCTCTGAATGGAGGTCTTACATTTTGAAAAAAAATCATGTTTCTGATGAACTAGGCATTGAATGCTCAAAGCACTATTATAAGAAAGAGACTCCTCATGTATGCAAAATGATCAATGGGATGAAAAGAACCTCAGAATTGAACATGGGCTGTAGTCCTAGGTCCTGGGAGTTAATGAAATCTATAACTTTGGTATTAAAAATGAACACGTGAATTTTAGAAAAGAACAATTCCATGAAAAATAGATGTAACTGTGGCTTTTCCCAAATGTGATGTTCATGGGATACCTGAGACTTATGCTGCTAAATGAAGGTGCATTGTATTGCCCCTGATAAGAGCTGGGAACTATGGAAGAATGAATCCAGCCTGATGGCTGGAAAAAAATGGAATGTTATCCTTAGCCAATATAGCAGCTGAAGAGAAGATGTGTAATAAATTACATACTAGAATGGATTGTACTACTGAGCTATCAACATCTTATGTTACTTATTTAGGCAAAGATGATAACAGAAGCTGTTCAGTTTTTCCAAGCTATGGCAAACAAAAGGAACATTATTTGCTTGTTTCTTTTAACTAGATAGATTTGGAATTAAAACATGTTTTTCATTCTTTGAGATGAACAGTTTTTGAAGATGACTGATTTGGGGCTTTTGTTTTGTTTTTTGGTTTTGCAGGGGGTAAGGCAATTAGGGTTAAGTGACTTGCCCAAGGTCACATGGCTAGTAAGTATTAAGTGTCTGAGGCTGGATTTGAACTCGGGTCCTCCTCTCTCCAGGGCCCGTGCTCTATTCACTGCGCCATCTAGCTGCCCCAAAGATGACTGATTTTGTTTTAATGATTGATTTCATCTTTGCTTGAATTATAGAAGCCTTTTCCCAAAAATTTAGAACTCATCTGATAAAAGATCATAGCTCTTTAGCATTCTACACATTCATTTTGACATATTTCAGTTACCATTTATCCTCCATCCATTGAACAAACCTTTGAGTAGACAGCTCTCCCTCGTTTTATAGGATCACTGATTGAGAGCTGGAAGGGACCTTGGAAGATAGCCAATCTACTCCCTTTCCCATTAAAGATGAGGAAACCAAAGCATAGAGACTTTAAATAATTTGCATCCATTCATATGACTAAAAAAATGTCTGAGGTGAGGTTTGAACCTATGTCCTGATTCCACGTCTAGTGTTCTATCTGCTATCCTCATTTCTTCTTTGAATGGAAAGAATGCTAGACTTACACTCAGGACTTGGGTTGAAGTCCCACCTCTGACACCTACCTGGGTGATTAGGTAAATCACTGAATTTCTCTGGCTTTTGATTTTGTCTTTTATAAAAGGAGGAAATTGAACTAGATTTGATGTCTTATACCTTTTTTGTCCTTTGGCGGTGTGGGGAAGCCTATAGACCCTTCTCAGAACTCCTGGCTGTCATTGTACAAACCCCATTACCCCATGTCTACTTCCTTTATATACATCTATATCAACTCTACCTTCCCCATACTAATGCCCCATACCAGATTTACCTGCCCCTTCTATTTTGCTCTCTAGAATACCAAGCACTTTTGCTGTCATCTTAAATCTTTTTCTCCTTTGCCCCAACTAACCTGATCTCTGTACTCATCATGGTCTCTGATGCCTCCACCATTTAGTTTTTTCAAAGGCCTGGCACTGGCTACATTGTCCTCCCTTTCTTGTCTCAGCCTCACGTTCAGTCTGTTCCACTCTATAGTATTCTCTACCACTTGTCCATTTGTTGATTAGACTTTACCAAACCCCAACCTTTGAATTACTCTTACCTTCTTCCTCCTATTCATATACTGATGAATGGAAATGGAGGAAATCAGAAAACCATACTGACTGGGTCCACTTAAATTTTTTTAAGCAATCTCAACTGGGCTCTCTCTGCTGCAAGGTAATCCTCTTTAACCTGCTTAATTGATTCAAAATCCCACTCATCTCAGCAGGTATTCCAGACCACTTTGTCCCTCCTTAACCTTCCTATGGCACCCTTCTCTTCCGATCCTCTCAGCTGAGGACCTTGACACACTGGTCTCCTTATTCTTCACACAGGACACTCCATCTATGCCTTTGGGCTACCCCTAGTCTCATCTTCTACAAAATGTTTATCTTCTGCAAGAAGCTTTTCCCAGTCCTCCTTAATGTTAATGTTTTGTCCCTCAGATTATTTCCAATTTATCCTGTATAGATTTTGTTTGTACATAGTGGTTTGCAAGTCATCTTCCCCATTAGACTGAGAAAATCATGTTTGGTTGTTTTGTTATTTGGGTTTTGTGGGGGATGGTTTGCATTTATTTGTATCCTCGGTACTTAGTACACTGCCTGGCATATATTAGATGCTTAATAAATGCTTGTTGATTTGATATATTTCACTAAAAACAATGAAGTCATTTTCTGAGAGCTCCTTCTTTCTACCTTCTCTTTATTAAATTTCATTCAGATGTCTTCCCCAGTTACCTTCTCCTTCACTCCTATCTCACATGAAGAGGTGACACTTTTCCTTGTCAAGACAAAACCCTTTACTTGCACACTTGATCTCTTCCTTTGCTGTCTTCTCCAGCTGACTGTCCCCTCTATCACAGGGCCATCTCCAGTTGTTCTGATCTATATCTGACCACTGGATCCACATGGTTCAGGAGAAGAGAGTGAGGCTGGTGACTTTGCACAAACCCTCCCTTACTGAAATCCAATCCACTTGCATGTCATAGCATCACCTCCCTGATGTCAAGGTCCTCTTTCAAGAACAAAGGACAAACAACAACAACCTCTCTATTATACTCTCTCTCTTTCTTTCTCTCTCTCTCTCTCTCTCTCTCTCTCTCTCTCTCTCTCTCTCTCTCTCTCCCTCTCCCTACCTCTCCATCTCTCTCCCTATCTCTCTCTGTCTCTCTCTTTCAGTCTGCAGTCTCTCCCTAGTAGATCTAGTAGAGCTAGCTCCTTCTGACACATAAAACATTTCCACGATTTCCTGAACCTTAAGAAAGCTTCATTTCACTTGATGAGACCATTGCTGGTTCCTATTTTCTGATATAAATTCTCATCTTGGCTAAACTGATTGAGAAGGCTATCTCTACTCACTGCCTTAACTACCTCTCCTTTCGCTCAATTCCAAACCATCTGTAGGTTTCCAACCTCATGATACAACTGAAACTGCTCTTTCCAAAGGCACCAGTGATCTCTTAATTGCAAAGCCTAATGGCCTTTTCTGAAACCTCATGCTAACTGACCTCTCTGCAGCCTTTGACACTGCTGAACATCCTTTTCTTCTGGATACTCTCTCCCCTTTACATTTTCATGAAATTATTCTTTCCTGATTTTCCTACAAGTCTGACCAGTGCATTGTAGTGTCCTTTGCTGAATCTTCCTTTGGGTCACAAACACTAACTGTGACTTCCAAGTAAGTTCTCTAATATCCTTCCATATTATCCCATTTAGTGCTCCCATTAGCTCCCATGGGTTCAGAAGCAGATTTACATATATATGCTTAAACTCACTTTTGAGTTTCAGTCTCCCATCTCCAACTGCCTCTTGGACATCTTGAACTAGATGCCCCTTAGGCATCTCAAACTCCACACGTCTCCCCATACCCTCCCCTCTTCCCAATTTCCCTGTTACTATCAAGGGCACCATTATCTTCACAAGACCCCAGGCTCACAATCTTGGTGTCATCCTCGACTCCTTACTCCCATTTTTGTCAAACATTTTCCATTTTGTCTTTACATGTGTCACATACTTTAATTTCTCTCTACTTACATAGTTATCACCTGAACCTAAGTACCTCACACATGCTCTATCAAAGTAGTCTTCTGGTTGGTCACCTTGCCTCAGGTCTCTCCCTACTCCAGTCCATCTCCCACTCATCTATCAAACTGATCTTCCTAAAGTGTAGATCTGACCATGTTGCATACACACCTCTAACCCCAATGTTTCCCTATTATCTTTGAGAGAAAATGTAAAATCTTCTGGATTTTAAAATCTTTCTTAACTTGACACCTTCCTACCTTTCCAGTGCTCTTATGTCTTATTCCCCTCCACGTACTCTGCAATACAATGACACTAATCTCCTTCTGGTTTCCTGAACTTGACACCATCTTTATACTCACTGTCCCTCAGGCCCAACTCAATCCCTCCTTGCCTCTACCTCCTAGTTTCCCTCAAGCCTACATTCAAATCCCACCTTCTATAGGAGGTTTTGTCCCATCCTGTCCACTACTAATGACTTTCCTCTAAGATTACTTTCCATTGCCACTATATACATGTTTTGTATACATAATTGTTTCAACAATATCTCTTCAATTAGAATTCCAGCTTCTTGAGGGCAGGGACCATGTGTTTGCCTTTCTTTCCATCTCTAACACTGGTCATAATGCCTAACATATAAAAGATGTGTAATAAATGCTTGTTGAATGACATGGGGAATTCATGGCAACTACTTGGAACCAGGCATGAGCTTCATCAGAATCTATGTTAGCATGGATCCCATTTCAAGACTGCCTTCCCTTTTACCTCCAACCACTGACCATGTGGCAAATCATGGAATCTGGGAATTTGAGTTATACACCCTGGTTACCATACTGCTCTTCTTACCACCATGTATTTGGAAAGCGTGGGCTATTATCCTCACTTTGAACCAAGGACAGTTTCCTTCATTCTGCCTACTGGCATTTTGCTCCATCTGTCATAATTGGTTAAATATAATGTAAAATACTATGTTTTTTACTGATGTTTGCTCTGGGGTAATTAAAAATATACATTTTTTCAAAGAAAATTAAGCAATATTAGAACTGACAGAAGTCAAAAGAAGGGGAAAGCATGTTGGAAATTTGCATTCAATAAAATCAGAATGGTCTTACATACAATCTAATTGGCATCATCCAAATCATGACCGGTTATCCTTTTTATTCAGATATCATCAGAATAAAACTGATTATATATAGAATATGTCTTTGTGAAGTCCAAAATAGATCTTGATTTCCTCAATTATACAGGGATGTTAGCTAATTTCAAATTACCCATGCCCCTTGCTAATCATTCACTTTCTTCCATTAACTGCCTTCTTGCGATTTCCTTGCTTGTTAGCACATTTCCATTTGGATGGTGATGGTACAAGATGGGAACACAGAAACACACTAAGCAACAACATAAATCTGTTAATTCTGAATAACCTGTTGAAATGAAAGGCAGGTTGGAGAATTGGGGCTCTTTCGTGGTGCTCCCTTACACTGTCTTCTCCTGCATTAAGAATTACTGCAGATATGGACCATACTATATTTTTTCCAAATACCTTTATTTGTTAGGGCTTCATAAGTTTGTTGCTTATCTCCCACAACCACCCTGGGAAATGAGCTGATAACATAATCTCATTGTGTAAGCAAGGGCAAGCATAGGGAGGACTGTGGTAACCTTTCTAAGGTCTAAGGTAACCTGGACCCTCAGCGGTTGAAGAAGCCTCCTGAGGACCATTTGTGCTACTCTATTAAGCCATGCTCTTACTTGCTAATCATTCATCCTCTTTTACCTCTAGGTAGCCTTGGATAACTTTAGTGATCTAGCATCATGCCAGTTTATCAAAGATTGCTCTTACATGTCACTTCCTCTGAGGTTGTGCCACTCACTTTCTCCTCAACCAAAGATCTGCTAAACCCACAGGATATTCTCAAACACCTGCCACTGATACTCCCTCAGTCAGCCTTGGACATTAATCATAGCCCCCAAGTTGTATAATGTTTTGAGATTGGGAAAGCCCTTTTATGTACTTTAATCTCACTCAATCCTCACAACAAGCCTGAGAGATAAGTGCTATCATTAGCCCCACATTATAGCTAGGGAGGCCAAGGCTTGAGAGGTCAAATGACCTGACCACAGTCCTACAGCTTTTAACTGTCAGAGATGGTATTCAAACCCAGATCTTCTTGACTCCAATTCTAGCTCTCTAGATAACACTGGATAGAATATGCCAAGTACTATGCTAAACATTGGTAATTCAAACAGAAAAGTTTGCTCTCCATTATAAAATGCAAAATGGATAATTTAGATTACATTAAATTGAAAAGCTTCTGCACAAACAAAGCCAATGTAACCAAGATCAAGAGGGAGGTGAGAAATTGGGAAAGAATTTTTACAACCTATGTCTCTGATAAAGGACTCGTTTCTAAAATATACAGAGAACTGAGTCAAATCTATAAGAAGACAAGTCATTCCCCAATTGATAAATGGTCAAAGGATAGGAACAGGCAGTTTTCAGAGAAAGAAATTAAAGATGTCTATAAGCATATGAAGAAATGCTCTAAATCACTATTGATTAGAGAAATGCAAATCAAAACAACTCTGAGGTACCACATCTCTCCAGTCAGAATGGCTAACATGACAAAACAGGAAAATGACAAATGCTGGAGAGGATGTGGACAAATTGGAACACTAATGCATTTTTAGTGGAGTTGTGAACTTATCCAACCATTCTGGAGAGCAATCTGGAATTATGCCCAAAGGGCTATAAATAATTTCATACCCTTTGACCCAGCAATACCACTTCTAGAGTTATATCCCAAAGAGATCATAGAAGTGGGAGGAAGACCCATATGTACAAAAATATTTATAGCAGCTTTTTTCGTGGTTGCAAAGAATTGGAAATTAGAGGGGTGCCCATCAATTGGGGAATGGTTAAACAAGTTGTGGCATATGCATGTAATGGAATATTATTGTGCTATAAGACATGAGGAGGAGACGGTTTTCATATTTACCTGGAGAGGCTTATACAAAGTGATGCTGAGTGAGAAGAGTAGAACCAGGAGAAATTTGTATACAATCACAGACACAACATATGTGTGATGACCAACTATGACAGACTGGACTCTTCTTAGCAATGCAGTGATAGAAGTCAATCCTGAAAGACTCATGTAGGAGAGAGATGCCTACATCCAGAGAAAGAACTAGAAAGAACTGTGCTTGAATCCTGATGGAAAAAATCTAATTGATCTTTTTCTTTTCATTGTTTGGTTTTATTTCTTCTTTACCATTTTTCATCTCATCTAGTACAATCCGCCTTTGTAACTTGACTAACGTCTAATGTGAAAGTATTTGCAGATCCTATACTGGACTATATGCCGTCGTGGGTTGTGGGGGGAGGAAGGGAAGGGAAGGGAAATCTGAAACTCAAGGAACTATGGAATTGAATCTTGTAAACTAAAAATAAACAAATTTTTTTTTTAAAAAAAGAAAAGTTTGCTCTCAAGGATCTCATCCTAATTGGCGGAGACTATATGTGGCAGAATTCAGTGGTAGGGTACTAGAAATACCCAATGATGTTTAAAGAGCAGCGGTAGATCAGACAGCAAGGCCCTGGTATCCTTGAACTAGATTTAAGGACAAGACAAAAAGGGGTATGTCTCTCTTATCAATTGTATTAATTCAATGCATAAGTGGCAGAGGCTTTTCTTCACCTGCCCCCCTTTTTAAGCTGAAACTATCCCTTATGGATTTATATGTAGTAGTGACTGTTCATCAAGCAAATAACTCATGTGTCTTCATGGGGAAAATTTACTATGAAAAAACTTTGAATAGTTAATCATAATAGAAGCAGCTAGGTTACTGGTGTCATCTTAACAAACTAAAATTAAATAGTGTATTTGAAAAGATGGCTTATGGTGACCAAAGAGAAGGGTTTTTCACATCTAGAAGGGAAACTGAGGTACAGTTGGTTTAGTAATTGAAACCAAGAATCCCAAATCATCTGCCTTGGTGAAAAGAGTGTTGCTTGCTAAGGAGGTCACAGGTCTTCCAGAAGATCAAAGTGAACATTTTTTTTTGTACAGAAGCTCATTGGGTTAGAGCTAGAAGGACTTTACAGGCCATCTTCTAATCCAATGCCCTCATTTTACGTTTGAAGAAACTGAGCTCTAGAGAAGTGAAATGACTTGCCCAAGATCACCAAGGTAGTAAGTAGCAGAGACAGGATTAAACTCAAGTTTTCCTCATTCTAAGGCCATGTAATTAACTACATGTTGCCTCCCCACATAGCTCACCTTATACAAATGTACTGGTTTAATTAAATTTTACTTTAAAACCTAATGGGATATAGGAAAATAATTTGTTTTCTGTGAATGTGTTGATTAGGAATATGTGCATCTGGGGGTATACAGGCCTACATGATGCACAATAGCCAATTTGGAGGGGGGCAGTTTTTCTATATAGGGTTGACAAAACAAAAATGCACCACAAGTTCCCTGTGGTTCCCGGATAAGCCACAGAAACAGAAATGTTGGGGAAGCTTGAAAATAACAGCTTGGTCAAAACCCAACGCAGTTAGTAACACTTTCAAGATAAAATGCAGTCCTACGACAGGACTCCAAAGCCTGTCCACAGTTGTCAAATCTCTTTCCACCTCAATACACCTGCATGTAAAATGAGATGAAATGAATGCTATTTTTACAAAGCTGACTGCCTTAACAACCTAACAAAGGCTGGTTTCTGGCCTGAGCCTGTGTCTACATTGCAGGAAATTACCTGTGTGATCAAGCAGAAGGTACAGCTGGAGCTCAGCATCTTGTCTGCCCAATCAAACCAGAGCTTCCCAATGGAAGATTTTCTTAGACTAGGTCGGGGAAGGACCTCAGTTCAGTTGCAATATGGGGAAATTTCTAGTTATTGTTTGTCTGCTGAGCATTCCATTCTCCTTCCATCCCTGTACTTAGCATCCTAGGCCATTCCAGATGGCACATCACAGAGAAGATATGTCCAGATAGAAGGATGGAGGGTGCTCCCATAACCAACCAACTGACCAGTCCCAAAGCATTTATCAAGCACTATGTTCTGGTGATTCTGCTAAGCCTTAAGGATATAGAAAAAGGGTCAAAACAAAACAAAACAACACATTAGACCCTTCAGTCAAGGAGCTCACATTTCATTCATTTCCCTTTGGATGATGTTTTCCTTTCCTCCATATCGGTTTTAAAATTCCAGACACAATGTGGGGTGGAGCCAAGATGGCAGAGTAGAAACAAGACTTCCATGTGGCTCCTGCTCCCACCACCTCAATACATGTAAAAAAAATGACCCTAAACAAATTTTAGAGCTACAGAACCCACAAAGTGACAGAGAGAAACAAATCTCCTGCTGAAGTAGCATGGCAAGCTGGCAGGAAGGGTCTGTCACACAGGGCTGGGAGCCAAGCACAGTCCCATGTGAGCCATATGGTTCTGGCTATGGGTGGCCCAGACCAGTCAGAGAAGACTTCAGGACAGTGAATCACCAGCAGCTGTGGTGGTTTCCAGGCTTCTCAACCCACAAACACAAAAGTAAAAAGTAAGTCAGGAAATCTGTTGGAAGAGAGGGGTCAGAAGAGCATGGTCAAGCCCCTGCCCCCCGGGGTGAGAAGTGGCAGCAGTGTGGTGGTTGCAGCTACTGCTACCTGGCTGCTTCTAGAGCTCCTGGCCTGCAGATTGTACGGGGACCAAGTGATCATTCAGAGGGTAATCTCTCTTGCTTTGACCGGCTTGGATCCGGTTTGTGGTCTTGAGTGGGGGTACTGGGGTTTGTGGCCAATGTGCCAGAGCTTGTGAGGGCTTCAGAGAGAGTGCTTTCCTAATAGCTTAGGCAGCTGCAAAAACCCCAGCGATTTGAGACAAAGCTCTCTCCATTCTGAAAGCAGAGTTTTACTGTGGCAAAGAGCTCAAAAGTCAAGTAATTGGCTGGCAATATAGGCAAGCAGAGGAAACTCAATAGTACCATAGATTCCATTTTGTGGACAAAAAGAATCAAAGCATGGAATAACAGGAAGACAATGAGCTCAGAACTCTTGAATCAGAAGCTCCCAAGAAAAACACGAGCTGGTTCTAGGCCATGGAGGACCTCAAGAAGGATTTTGAAAATCAAGTAAGAGAAGTGGAGGAAAAATTGGGAAAAGAAATGATAATGATCCAAGAAAAGCAAGAAAAGCAAATCAACAAGCCTGACTGAGGAAAATAACACCTTAAAAAATAGACTAACTCAAATGGCAGAAGAGGCTCAAAAAGCCAATGAGGAGAAAAATGCCTTAAAAAAGTCAAATTTGCCAGATGGAAAAAGAATCTCAAAAGCTCACTGAAGAGAATAAATTCCTTCAGAATTAGATTGGAGCAGATGGAAGCTAATGACTTTATGAGAACTCAAGATACTATAAAACAGATCCAAACAAATGAAAAAAATAGAAGGCAATGTGAAATATCTCATTGGAAAGACCACTGACCTGGAAAATAGACCCAGGAGAGATCATTTAAAAGTGATTGGACTACCTGAAAGCCATGATCTAAAAAAGAGCCTAAACACCATCTTTTAAGAAATTATCAAGCAAAACTACCTTGATATTTTAGAACCAGTGGGCAAAAAAGGAATTGAAAGAATTCACTGATCACCTCTTGAATGAAAACTCCTAGGAATATTATAACCAAATTCGAGATTTCCCGGGTCAAGGAGAAAATACTGCAAGCAGTCAGTTAGAAACAATTTGAGTATTGTGGAAACACAATCAGGACAACACAAGACCTAGCAGCTTCTACATTAAGGGATCAAAGGACTCAGAATATAATATTCTGGAGGGCAAAGGAGATAGGATTAAAACCAAGAATCACCTTAAAATTAAATGTTTCAAGTATATATATAAATACTATTATTAATACTCTTTTGCTTGTAATTGGGAGATAAGATGTGCAGGCATTGGGGCACAGAGATTCACCTTCCTCTAATGGAAAAGTCAAAGGGGGTATGGGAGAAGATATGGGAAAGAGCAGATTGGAGGAAGCAATATCTTATGGGACTGCTATTCTGGGAGGGTGGGTAGGGGAAAAATGGGGGAAAAAATTGTAACTCAAAATCTGGCAGAAATGAATGATGTAAAACAGAAGTTAATAAAGCATTTGTTTTAAAAAAAGAAGAAGCAAGAGAAGCATGAGAAGGTAAACAGGGAAAAGAAATCATAAGGAACTTATTAAAGTTGAACTATTTATATTCCTACATGGAAAATGATAATCGTAATTCATAAAACTTTTCTCAGTATGAGGATAGCTGAAGGGAATATATATGTCTATACATATATATATGTCTATACATATACAAATATATGTATATATACATATATATGTATGTATAGGAGGGTGTATGTGTAAATATATGTGTGAGTATGTACCTATGTATGTACATGTATACATAGACAGAGGGCACAGGATCAGTTGAACAGGAAGGGATATCTAAAAAAATAAAATTAAGAGGTGAGAGAGGAATACATTGGGAGAAGGAGAAAGGGAGAGATAGACTAGGGTAAATTGTCTCATATAAAAGAGACAAGAGAAAACTGTTACAATGGAGGGGAAGAGCAGGAAGGTGAAAGGGAACAGGTCAACCTTACTCCCATTGTATTTGGCTTAAGGAGGGTATAACATACACACTCAATTGGGTATCCTACCCTACAGGAAAATAGGGGTAAGGGGATAAGAGGGGAGATGATAGAAGGGAGGGCAAATTGCGGAAGAGGGTAGTTAGAAGCAAATACTTTTGAAAAGGGACAGGGTCAAAGGAGAAAATGGAATAAGTGCAGGGTGAGATAGGATGGAGGGAATTATAGTTAGTCTTTCCCAATATAACTACTATGGAAATGTTTTGCATAACTACATATGTACAACCTATGTTGAAATTGCTTATCTTCCCAGTGGGGGTGGGTGAGGAAGGAAGAAGGGAAAGAAATCTGGAACACAAAGTTTTAAAAACAAATGTTTAAAAAAAACATTTTTACATGCAACTGGGAAATAAGATATACAGGCACTGGGGTATTGAAATCCATCTTGCTCTACTAGAAAATTTGGGGGGCAATGGGGGAGGATATAAGAGAACAGATTAGGCAAAGGGGTATTCAGTAGGCTCAGTATTTTGGGATGGGTAGGTAGGAGAAAGATGGGGAAAACATTTGTAACTCAGAATCTTGTGGAAATGAATTTTGATAACTAAAATTAAATAAATTGGGAAAAAAAGGAAAAAATTCCAGACACAATGCAAAGAATCAAGAGAGAGACTTTTTTCTCTCTCTCTTACTTTTGTTTTTGTTGTTAAAAAAGAGCATTCCTTCCTAATCAAGGAATTCCATTTATCTAGGTGGTGAAACTTAAGCATCTCTAGAGAAGCATCCTACCGGGTCATCTGCAACCATAATGCTGAGAGTATGTTTTCAGCATTTCCTGGGGGTGTGGTGGGGGTGGGGATGGTGTTTATCTCTGCTTGATTGCTTAATGATAGAATTTCCTGCTTGAGAAGCACGTCATTGATTCAGGATTTTTTTTATTGTCAAATAACAACTATTACAACCTAGTTAGAAAGGATACTTCACATTTGAGCGTTTTCATTCCAATGGAGGACCACAAGATGGCATGGAAGGTGGCTGAGAAGTCTTACCACCATTCCTAAGTGAAAGTAAAGTACTGTCCCCCATCTGAAGGGACCCATCTGAAGGCATGGCTGTCTATATTGCAAAAATTCCTCTGGGACACTGACCCTATTTGCTGAATGAATCGTAGAGAATGAAATCAGTAAGTTTGCCAGGAGGGATTGCATTGTAACCCCCAAAGTGAAGACATCAAACAAAGAAAAGGTTGTGTTTTGTCAGAGATAATATTTAGAAAGTTGGTACAAGATATCTTTGTAGCTGCAAAATGTTTTTGCAAACTGAGTGCATCCTTTAAAATACCAGGCCTTTGGAGACCTCCTTAAAACTAATTAATCAACTTTGCAAAATTCATAGCCTTCTTCTGAGCAGTACCCACAATCCTTCCACCTTGGGGAATAATTTTCTTATTTTCCTAGCATTTTCCCAATCTAATTATTGTACCTCTAAATAGAAGGTTTGTTATTATACAAGCTGATTAATTAGATAAGTTATTTCTATATCCAGTAAGAAATCACCGAAGGATTGATGATAAGCTTAAGAAATCAAGAAAGACTGTAGAAGGCAAAATACAATTACTTCCCAATTAAAAAGCCATTTGACATATTTAAGAGATTAATAAAAACATTCAATGTTGTTAAGAAAAATAATTAGAATTTCTAAGGAAGGAATCAATATGTTTATTTGATATAGCTGAACAGTAGTTTTCAATGATATGCATATAAATTAAGAGGTTGTATCTTCTTTATAAAATGGCTTACTGAAGTTTTTTCCTAGTACTTTTCCCTAGCAGTGTGTCTGGGTCCTCTCTGATAAGACCCATTACATAAACTGTGGGGCAAGTAAGGAATTTAAATCAGATATAAAGTTCTTTTCTTGAGATCTATATCTAAGTACTTGTGTGGGGACAAGAAGTTTTAATTATTTTTCAGACAGTTAATGAATGTAAATAGTTTGTATGTTAAGATTTCTTGACTATGAGTTGTTGAAATATACTTGAAAAGGCATGTTACTCTGAGCTCATGAAGGGAGAAGAATGGCAACACACCCCTGCTGGAAGAGCCATAAACCAAGTTCTTAGTATGTTTGACGTGTCTGATCTAGGCAATAGGTGATCCAGGGCCTGAACTTGGGCTTTGGCACTCATAGGATATTTCAGAGTTTACAAAGCCTTTTATATATTTCCTCTCCTTTGAGCCACACAACAACCTTGTGAGATGAGTGTTTCTATTATCCCCATGTTACAGGAGAAAAAACTGATCTGGAGAGCAATTAAGTGACTCATCCACGGTCACAGTGCTAGTAAATGATTGAAGTAGGATTTGAACTTGCATTTTCCTGACTCCCAAGTTGAACACTCCACTATACCGAGCTGCCTCTGAGGGAGCAGAGAGAAGGGGACAGATGAAAAATGCTACAGAAGTCAGATAGCCAGAAGTTGGCTTAATGCAACCATAGAAGATGATTTGAGTGTCACAGCTTCCCACAAGCTGAGTATGAGGCAGATCTGCAGTGCCATCTATCATGGGAAAAGCCACCAATAGATCCAGGAATATTTCCATGTCTAAGGGCAATGAGTTTTCTGTCTGACCTCAGCCGGACCTTTTCCAGAGTATAGTATTGACCACCCCTCTGGAAAAGGGAAACAGACAAGTGGACGTTGATGTAGAGAAGAGGAAAGCAAAGAATGCAGAATTGGTCTCCTGTAGTTAAATAACAAGGAATGAAGGTTATTTAACAGGGGCAATGGAAAGGGAGTCTTGATTGCTATTCTTGTTTTTTTTTTTTTTTTTTTTAGGGCAATTGGGGTTAAGTAACTTGCCCAAGGTCACACATCTAGATTTTTGTTTGTGTGTGTTAAGTGTGTGAGGCCGGATCCGAACTCAGGTCCTTCTGACTCCAGGGCTGACGCTCTACTCACTGCACCACCTAGCCACCCCCTTGATTGCTATTCTTATGTCGATATTCTTTTGAAAATGTTTTTGAAAAGGGGCTAACTATGAAGTTGTTCTTAAGATTTGATAGATGGTGGTCAAATAAGATAAAAATGGGCTCACATTTTTTTAAAAGCAGAAACTTCTCTTAGACAATAAGGGTTTTGTAACTTAGGAACTAGCTCCAGCAGCGGCAGAATGAGATTTTCTGAGAGGTGGTGGAGCCTTTGGCCCAGCTGATTTCCAGAAATCTGTCTGCTCCCTCTTCTCTGAGAAGATTTGAGCTTGGCTACCTAGGCACCTTTGCTTGATCATCCACAAACATAGCATACCTCTGCTACCCTCTTCCCTCATTCAGCATATGCCCTATCACCTTCAGAAACTCTTCCTGACCCTCCTGGCCCCTTCTGATCTTTGAATCCTTGTAGCAGTGACTCCACCCCCTTCACTCTACTCAGTCCTTTTGCATTTCATTCTTCTATAGAAACCAGTATATTGATCCACTTGGGTAAATCTCTTCCCAACCAGACTGGCAGTTTATGAGGGCGAAGATTTTGTCTATGAATCTCCTTCAGTAACTAACCAGTGCCTCTGTAAAAATTTCATCAGATCCTGGCTCTAGATCTGAAGGGGCCTTTAGATGACATCTAAGAACCACTTCATTTTATAGATGGTCATGTTATAGAGGCCAAGAGAAATAAATAAAGTGACTTAAGCCAGGTTATACAAGTAGTAAGCATCTGAACCTGGATTTGAACTCGGGTCCGATGACTCCATGTTCATTGCTCTTTCCATGGCATCAAACTGTCTCCCTCTGTCAACTGACTAGTCAAATAGACAACTATGTGGCCTAGATGATTGAATTCTCACCTGCCTTGGAGGTAAGGGGCTGATTCCTTCCAGCTCCATGAGTCTGTGATTGTCGGGAAGAATTTGCTAGACTGAGAAATTGGCAGCAGAGGTATATTTTTGCCAGTAGACAGATTGGGCTGGCAACAGGCAGAGGACACAAAGAAGAGGCTTCTCTCTCCTCTGGCCTCAGGAGTATGTGGTCCACTGGCCTTTGGAGTTAAAAGGAGAGGAGCCAGCTGATTAGTTGCCTTTCACCAATTAATTTCATAAGGTTTGGAAATCCCACTTTATTTTCCTAATGCCAGAAGTCCCAGAGGTTGGCAACCTTCTGAAAGAGATGTGCCAAAGTGCCAACTGCTTTTGATTAGGCAGGCTGTCGGGGAGTGGAGGCTGCTGGGACAATGCTGGTCATTAAGTGAGGGGTTTTGGAGGAAGGGATCCAGGACAATGAAAAATTCTAGCCCTAGAATTTGAAGGAAGACAGTGCTACTAGAGTATCCTGCTGGCCAAGTTTCAGGGCTAGTGGTGGCTATCTGTGGTAATGGGAGGAGAGAAGGAAGTGACTCCAGCAGGGACACTGCTAAAGCAACAAAGAAAATTGGCCCATCCACAGTGTTTGGTGCATGGGCCTGGAGTAGGGGGAGGTCAAGAGGGTTTGTTATGCAGTCTTTCAAGCTTTTCCCAGTCTTTTCCTTATGGTGGCCATCATATTATCCATACTCTATTTTCCAGGAAGAAATTAATAATACATGCCCACCCTTTAAGGGGTCATATCTCTTTTGTATATTTCACCCAAGAAATCAATGTTTTTTCACAGCCTAAGAATATGTAGCTAGGGGGTGGCTAGGTGGCGCAGTGAGTAGAGCGCCAGCCCTGGAGTCAGAAGGACCTGAGTTCAGATCCGGCCTTAGACACTTAACACACACAAACAAAAAACCTAGCTGTGTGACCTTGGGCAAGTTACTTAACCCTAATTGCCCTCCAAAAAAAAGCAAAAAAAAAATAATATGTAGCTAGGTGGTACAGTGGACAGAGCACTGAACCTGGAATCAGGAAAACCAGAGTTTAAATTCAGCCTTGGATACTTACTAGCTGTTTGATCCTGGGCATCTTGTTTGCCTCAGTTTTTCTTAACTGTAAAATGGGTATAACAAAAGCACCTACTTTATAGGGTTACTGTGAGGATAAAATGAGATGATATTTTTAAAACATTTAGCACAGTACTTGGCACATAGTAGGCACTATATAAATACTTATTCCCTTCCATACCCCCCAATAAGAACTACCGCTCTGCCCTGGGATCAATGTGAGAATTCAAGTTAAGATATCTTTAATTATTGATGAAAATCTGTTTGGGGGAAGAGCTGCAGCTGTGGGCCCTGGATCTCCCCCTAAACCGCAGTACACAGTCTTTTGGGATATAAAGGGCTAGTATGTTAGCCCTGCTTCACTTCTCCCCTCTCCATTCTGCCCCCACCATTGTGTGACCTGGATTTCTTTTAGGACAGGGTTCATATCTATATTCTAGTCTGTGCCCAGTTCACTGGGGTGGCTGACTGAGGATTTTTGGGGGGGGGGGTTTAAATTGTAGCCAAATGCTCACAGAAGAGCCATCAGGGGCTGCAGTTTAATGCAGTTGTTCTTTATTGAGCTGTTTTAGGCCTATTTTTGATAACTTTTGCTCAGCCTCCCAAAGAATCCACTCAGGGGGACAATCTCTTTTTTTAATTTCTTCTTTCTTTTCCATTTTTCTCATTTACTTACCTTATTCCATATATAGCACATGGCTAGAAAGTAACAAGAAACACTGTGGGCTTTAAGGAAACAAATCTCATTACTTTCCAGTTATGTCTCATAACAACAACAACAACAATCACCAATAACAATAATAATAATGCCAAGCATTTATTTAGGACTTTAAGATTTACAAAGCTCATTATGACTATTATCACATTTACCTCACAACAACCCTGGGAGGTAGGTGCCATTATTATTATCCTGATTTTACATTTGGGGAAATTGAGACAGACTTAGATTAAGTGACTTGCCCAGGTAGTAGTGTTTAGCTAGTAAGTGTTTAAGGCTCAGTTTGAACTCAGGGCTTCTTGACTTGAGGTCTAGTCCTCTATCAGTAGATAGTGGTGCAACCTACCTGCTTGGTTGTCTCCTCTATACAAGAAGGATCTACGTGTAGGTATATGAAGAATAATGTGTAAATCTAACTGCTTTAGCATAATGGACAAAGTACTGTTCCAGTGGCCAAGAAGACCTGGATGGCTTTCTTTCCTGCCTCTGACATCTACTAGCTGTGTGACCTTGAGAAAGATATTTAATTTCTCAGAGGTCTGGGCAGTTGTGATGATAAACCGCAGAGAAAGTACACTCCTGCATTGGTAGAGGAAGTGCCCCATATCAAGGAGTCAATCACCAAGTACTTCTTAAATGTCTACTATGTGCCAGACCTTGTGCCAAGTCAAAAAATGAAATACTACTTGAGCTTGCCAGTCCAGTCCTTCTCCCTCTCCATGATAAGTTTTCCTCCATTTCTTGTTTGTTACTACTTCTCCATGAAATGTATGCTATTTGTAAGAGTAGACAAAACATTGGTATTTGGAAGAGGCTGAGTTGGGGGAGCATCCACATAGATGAAATCAATTAGTCGACCACTCAACAAGCATTTATTAAATATCTACAAAACTATGAGGTAGGGGCTAGGTTACAAAGACAAAAGGTAACTGTTCCTGTCCTCAAGGAACTTATATTCTACTAGAGATCACTGGGTCACTGAAGTGGCAGAATCATTCAAAGACTCAATTCCAGATCTGTTAGTTCCATAACTTAGGGACAGTTCTGGAAAAAATATTCAAAAGAGATGATTTATTTTTTTTATTTGACTAAACATGTTTAGACAGGTTATGGAAATGGAATTTTTAAACTTTCAAATTGGACAGAATTGATCATGTGTGGCTAATATGTGACAGATCTTTTTCTGCTTAGCAATTACTTTAAAATGCATCTAAATCTCTGAAGAAAATCCAGTACCCTATGGTTAGCAGTTCTACCGAAAGAATTCCTTACATATGGGGCAGAAGAGGAACTTCAATCACTTAGAAAATCCCTGTAGTTTTCCATACATGTCTTATGGCTCTCAGGAGTGAGAGTGATGAGGAAATATATTAATAGCAATGTAATTCCATTTATGTGGACTTTAAATATCATGAGCCGGTCTTGAACAAATAAGAGTCGAGGCAAGGCAAAGCTCCTCTCATCAGAATTAACAGCATGAAAGCACAGGTCAAAATTCAACACAATTCCCATGATTACCTTGAACATATACTAGGCACCTACTATAGGCAAGCACTGTCCATCCTGGGCAGTGATTGATTACCAAGGTAGCATATTACAGAAAATGTGAAGATCACAGGTCAAAGACTGAACTTAAGAGGACCTTAGAGACAGAGTACAGCTGGATGGTGCTACTGTGGATAGACCACTAAGCCTGGAGTCGGGAAGATCTGAGTTCAGATTTGTCCTCACATACTTTCTAGGTATGTTACTGACCCTAGGCCTGTCTCTTCAACTCTGTTGCCTTCATCCACTGGAAAAAGAAATCGCAAGCTACTCCAGTATCTTTGCCAGGAAAACTCCATGGACGGCATTGGCATGCTGTGTTCTACAGGGTCACAAAGAGTTGGACACGACAGAACAACAACAACAACAATAGCACACTTCCCTCATTTTAGGGATAACACAAAACACATGATGAGACATCAAAATGAGCCTAATTTGATGATGTTGTAAATGATGTCAGTGACCAAAAATAATTTTTTGGGCTAAGACACATCAAACCACTGAGACAGACAGAAACTGTCCCGAGTTTTCAAATGTAAACATTCACCTTGTTTGTGGGCAACATCTGCATGCCGCAGGTCTGTCCCAGTATACCCCACTGTACTTTATAGTGCTAACTATTATGGCAATATACATCTAGCCATATGGCACATGGACCCACAGAAGGAGAGAACAGACAAAATGCTTTGTCTGCCTTCAGAACTCCCTTTCACCGTACCCAATATGTTGTGATTTAATGTGACTTGATGGAAGTAGAACAACTGCTGCTTGTTGCTATCACAAGAAGGAGACAATTTGATTCAAATGCGCTCAAGACATGGAGGACAGAGTAAGAATTGGTTCTTCTAACTGCGTACTCTTAGGCAGGTATCTGTGGGGCAGTATCATGACAATAACTTAGGGAGTCAGCCACAATTTGAAATCAGAATCAATTGTTTGGTTAATTTGGGTTGTATAGGCAATACAGATAGTTCAAACCCAAGTTATCCTTCAAGTAGCCTGTAAAGATGGGTTTGGAGGCAGTGGAGTAGAGAACAAATTGGTCCAAATTAAGACCCCAACTGCCATTCAATGGTCTAAAACAGATTCTTTACTTTTTGGGTGCTATGGACCCCTTCTGGCAATCAATCTAGTGAAATCTATCCACCCCTTCTCCAATTGACATTTTTAATGCATAAAATGAAATATATAGAATTACAAAGGAAACCAATTATATTGAAATAGTTATCAAAATAATAAGGAAACAAATCCATGGACCCCTGGTATGTGGAACAGAGAGGAGAGAGGGGAGCAAACAGCAGGGGAGAATGAGGTGCTTAGCCCATGTCTGGTGGGGGCAAAGAGAAGAAAATGATCCAAGTCCTTTGCCCTCCCACCAGCCCTTCCTGGGCAGGCACCCACAGGTCCTCTTTCTGCTGGCATGCTTCCTTCCATCCCTCTTCGTTGACAATCCATTGGTTTGTATTCCCAACCTTTGCTTCAGAGGGATCATCAGGCTGCAATGCAGAACTCTACCTTTGCCTACCTCTTTAAAGGGAATGCGAGAGAAGGGGCATATGTATGTCCGGAGCCTCTGCTGCTGGAGATGAAAATATAGCTCCCAGAACAAAAGCATATTTATGAAAGAATTTCCAAAGTACTTACTAACTTATTGAGTAAGAAGGGATTAGAGGTGCCCGGAGCAGGAAACAACAAAGAACATACAGAAAAATAAAGCATATTTTTAAAGTTGCACACAAGCCGACAAAAGGGAATTTTCCATTCCTTTCAATCAAACCTCTCCTTATGGCTTTCTTTGCCCAGAAAGATAAGGCAAGTCTGCTTGTATTTACTGTTTTCATTCTATTACCCAACACATTTTTAACTGTTGTGCAATTTTATGATCTCCTAAGAGCATATCATAGAAATATATTTTAGAAAGGCAAGATGCAGTACAGTAGGGGACTCAATGCACAATTCTAATAAATTCTTTCCAGTTCTGGTACATAATTAATTCCTGAAAGAAATATAAATACAATTTTCAGTTCTTCGGTTATTTTCATCCATAAAAAGAATGAAATACCCAGTTCACTTACATTCCATATTTATGTATTTCCTGAAATCATGATCAAATTCTTTCTATAATAACAATGTCAAAAATGAATGAAATATAACATGTCATAGGAACCTCAGTTTCCTCCTCCATAAAGCAGAGGGAGGAAAAGAGGAGAAAAGACTAGCTTTTGGCAAGTTCTTTTCTAGCTCTAACATTCCATGTTCTTTGATTCTACCTATAGTGACCAAGGTCTACCTGTGACCTTCTATCCCAGAAGAGCACTATAATTCCTAATGAATAGCCAACTATACTTTTTTTAAATGAATTCAACAGAGGGTAAGGCTAGAGAAAATATTAAGTATATGGGAATCCCAGAGCATTACTCTTGCCAACCCCAAACATAGTTGCTATGGAAAGGTGGCTGTGTCTCTAAAATATCAGATGTTTGCAGCAAGTGACCAAATGGATATTAGCAAACCAAAGGCTGCGTAGGACTCTCTATGACCTCCCACATATTGAGGCTAAGATATCAGAAAATTTTCAGAGTTAATAGATTTGTCTCTGAAAGGGATTAGGGTTACGGTTCTGAACTCATTTTTTTTCAAACTAAAGAAAATTTATTTCAATAAAAAGCCTTTAGAGTAAACATAACTTTTGAAAAAAATTTCCTAGGAAAAAATATGTAAACAAAATATTTTCTAACCCTTTTTCTCCACTTTGAACTAAAAAGGGCCTGTTGGAAAAGTGGAGCATCTCAAAGCTCCCATAGAGATTAGCAGTGGGATTAATCCATGAGTCCTGTACGCCAGGCTGAGTGAGATATGGAGACTTGGTAATATTAAATTAAATGAAACCAAAACTCAAGTTTTAATTTGATTATGCATATTGTGTATGAGTACTGGAGAAGACCCTGGACCTGTGATTTCAATGATATAGGGAATTCCCATGTAAGGAAACTCCCGTTACCAATGAATTCTGGCACCTTCTCTGCAGTTTAAATCCATTTGAAAAAGGAATTGCTTTGAAAGACTACTTTCTCTTTTTTGTTTTGTTTTTTCTTTCTCATGGTTTCTCCCATTTGTTATAATTCTTTTATACAACACGACTAATGTGAAAATAGGTTTAATAGGAATGTATACATAGAGCCTATATCAGATTGTATGTCCTCTTAGGGAGGGAGGAGTGAAGAGAGGGGGAGAAAATTTGAAACTTATGAAAGTAAATGTTGAAAACTATAAATAAATATTTTTTAAAAAAAGAGTTGCTTTGAGTATGAGAGTTTCAATGCTTTATTGAGATGTGATTTGGTAACTTTGAATTGGGGAGGATTGCCTACTAGAACAATGGAAGGGCAGGTCACTTAGGAAATATCACACAGCCAGTAGAGAGTAGAGGCCAACTCTTCAGCCAGTACTCCAAGCAGATCTCACTTTTAAACTGAATCAGCATTCTTATAGTCAAAATTCCAGAAAAAAGCCTATGGCTATAATATAAACAAAGGGAAACCATTATCACATTCCCTCAGAAAAGCTTTTGTTTCCAGATCTGAGAAGGTCTAAGGGTCACCCATCATAATCAAAGTTACAAGACATAAATTTCCTATGGGCTTTGGGGAGAGGTCCTGGCAACTAGAATGGGAGAGTTAGGTATACAACTAGAATTGCCCAAAGATCATCTGGCCTCAATGTGGACTGGATTTCTTCCAACAGAGACTTGCTCAGTTCCATTTCAAAGCTTTACTGTTGAACCTTATTTCAAGCTTTGGCCTACTTTATGGGGCCATGAAACAGATGGCCTTCCTTACATCAGCCAGTTATTAAAATGAAAGGTAACAGACAACAATTTTTCTTTTGGATTTTACTTGACAATGCCTTCCAAATAGGCCAGGTTTAAAAGGAAAATTTCAAAGGACAGCTAGACCTGGCAAGAAAAAACTCAGAAAATCCAGGCTGAATATAAAGGTCCTACTTAAAAGAGACAAAGACAGGAAGAAAACATTGTTTAAATATATTAGATGTCAGATGTAGCTTGACAAAGGGGATAGCCCCTTTGTAGACAGTGAGAGAAAGGTAAGAACTGGTAGACAGAGGACCCTAATCATCAAAACCCCAAGAAAGAATTTGATCCACTTGAACTTCAAGACCTCTCCCAAAAGGCAAAGGTGACCAGGAAATCACCCGAGATGGGAGCTGAAGCAGCCTAGGCAGAATAAATCAGTCACACAGTGCTTTGAAAATCTCTAGTCCAAGCAGAAACGTTAGATTACCTATGCCCTAGGGCACATAGGGAAAATAACTGCAGTCACAGGGGGTCTCTGATTCAGAGGTGGAGGGGATTGTAGGAGTCATCTAGTCCAGCCCTGGCATTTTCCATGTGAGGAAACCAAAGTGCAGAATAGGATGTAACTTATTTACCCAATGTTAGAAGTGGAGAAAGTAACAGAGCCAGTATTTGAACTTGGGGCCTTGGACTCAAAATGCAAGATCACCATCATAATCAGAACTCTCACTAAAATAGGGCTTGGAGTTTTGTAATGTGCTTTACATACCGATTTAAACCTCACAACAACAATGTGAGGAAGAGATGGCAGGCCTTATTACCCCACGTTATATAGATTAGGAAACTGAGGCTCAAAGAAGTGAGGGGCTAGCCCAGGGTAACAGAACTAGGAAGCACAGGAGGCAAGATTGGAACCCAACTCTTCCTGACTTCACAGCCAGCATTTTCTCCAGTCTCATACGCTCCATCTCTACACTTTGATATTCATTTCTGAAAACTCACAAAGAGTAGCTGAGGTGTCCAGAATACAGTATGGGAAAAACATCAAGCCTGCATTTTGTTTTGTTTAAGGACAAGACCAGCCATCCCTGTCTCAGAACTCTGGAGCCAGAAAGACACCAGAAAAGATCATTTAACAATCCAGTGCCAGCCATCTTAAAGATTGGAGTGGGGGAAGATGAACATCAGTAATTGGATGCTTTAGGTCCAGTCCACCCGAAGGTTAAAGTAACCTTTCCAAATCCTTCCCAGACTCATTATTCTCTTATCGATAAAAGAAATAAGTTCCGTTATTCCAACACATTATCTGCCCACGAATTTGGGTGAATGTGTTAGCAGTATATTAAGGGCCTGAGGCAGGATCTTGAAGTTTGGAGTGGTGATAAAGGGCTAGTCTACAGGGAGTTGATTGTTATTATTGTCCACCTTCATTTATTACTCAATTTTATCATCCTTGCAAATGGCGACTTCTTTTTCTGCCAGCGCAGGCCACCTGTGGTATTTGTCAGAAGAGGTGAGCAGTTAGATCTCAAGATGACCATCTGAGCCAGTTTTCAGGGAAAGGACCAGTGCAGAGTGGGGAGTGGAGGGCAAAGGGCAAAGATGTCCCCTCAGTCCAGCAGTAAACCAGAATTTGGGGAATGCTGATAATGTGCATCCTTGGCAGATGGTCAAAATACTTAACCTGGATGACACACTCAAAAGCCTACAGCCCAAATGAGAGAGGGCCCATTTCTCTGCTCAGTAGATCAAACACTGGACTTTGAGTCAATGAGACCTGCTTTGGAACTACCATCTAGATGCTGTGTGGTCATGGCCAAGTCACTGCACTTCTGAATTCCAGTATCATTGTCTGTGAATTCAGGGTAACAATAGCATCCTCTTCACAGAATTGTTCCAAGGATTAGGTCAAAGTTTTTTTTTTTACATCTTAAAGTCCAGTCCTGTGATTTCATTTGCTAAAGAACTCCCAATGTGGATATAGCTATGGATGGACACCTTCTCTGCAACTTACGGACTTGGATAGTTGCCCAGAGTCATGCCAGGTTCAGTGATTTGCCCAGGGTCATACAACCATCATGTGTCAAAAGTAGGACTTGAACCCAAGACTTTCTGGTTTCAAGACCAGCTTTCTACCCACTATCCTACATTACCTCTCCAATATAAATCTCAGTTATATACAAAAATGTCGGTTATTACTATAATTATTACTTTCAACCCTCTATTCTTTTACGTTTAGGTTTTTTTTTTTCCTTAACAAAGTGGCTGAATTGAATTCAATTATTTATTAAACATGTCTTCTTTAAAAAAGTTAAAGGCAGGGGCAGCTAGGTGGCGCAGTGAGTAAAATCACTGGCCCCAGAGTCGGGAGGACCAGGGATCGGTTCTGGCCTCAGAAAATGAGCACCGCACATAAAAATGACTTGCCATGTAACCTTGAACAAGTTACTTAACCCCAATTGCTTTAAAAAATAGTGAAAGGCAACATGACGTAGCCAGAATTGAGAAGTTTAATGTTTAGGTCTTACTTTGAACCCACACTAGTTGAATGACCACTACTCATTTACTTCACCTCTTCACCTCCCCCAGTCCCAGGCAACTGTCTCAGACAATAAGTTCTACTTAAGTTGCCAGCCTGCATTGGTGGAGGGAGATTACACACCAGGAGTTCTTTACACAGAGTAGAAAAAATATGAAAAGGAAGACTATGCTAAATGTCAGTATGGGTAAGGACCTTTCATATGAAATATTCTGTAATTAATGTAGAATCAATAGAATTCAAACTGTAGCCAGATAACAAAAATAACCACACAATACAAATCTCTATACTTATTTCTGTTGACTTGGCAACCATTTGCCAAGATGGTAGCAAATACCAGGTCTGCTATGCCATAGACAAGGAACTTTATATAGATATAGCTTTAGTCTGTGTTCAATATTTACATTTATATTTAGTCTTAGAGAGTTGTCTGAAGCCCTTCTGGGTTACACAGCTAGGAGATTTCTGAGGCAGGATTCAGAGTGTATAGGATGTTCAAGTGGACTGACACCTCTGGTGCAAGGGCTTGCCAAGCCCTTTTCAGCTTTTGGTGTCCACCTGATTCACCCAACTCACTTGTGCTCCAAGAAGCTGTATCACGCGCAACAGCCACACCCCAACATGCCCCTTGGCAAATGGACTAAACCAAGTTGAGAGTAACCAACAGTCCTCAAACCTCTCTGTGAGTTGGGAGGTTGCCTACCCCAAGCATGTGAAGACTTTCCCGCTGGAATGGGCAGCTGAGAACAATTCGTCCCAACGTCCATGAAGGGGGGTGAAGCAGACCCTGTGGAGTCCTTAGAGCTTGTTCAGGCATCATAGACACTAAGGTCATCCATGAATCCTGGGCCATCACCAAGATGCCAAGGTCATCCATGAATCCTGGGCCATCACCAATCATCTTGACTTTTATCCTGCCACTGGACTTTGCTGACTCAGGAAAAAAGAGTGAGGCTGATGACTCTGCACAATACTGCCTCAGTAAATCTAATTCATGCTGTCACAAGTCAGGATATTACCCATGATGTCATTGATCCTCTTCAGAAATGAAGGACAAGTATCAACAACTTTCTTTTTTTGCTTTTTGGAGGGTGGAAGGCAAGGCAAGAGGGGTTAAGTGACTTGCCCAAGGTCACACAGCTAGTAAGTGTTTACTGTCTAAGGCTGGATTTGAACTCGGGCCCTCCTGATTCCAGGACTGGTGCTCTATTCACTGAGCCACCTAGCCAGCCCAACAACAACTTCTAATTGGAAATTAATAATTCTTGACCGTTTTTTTTTACTATTTGGCTTTTCCCCCACCAATCAAAATCATTTGATAAGCACATTTGGAACACTCCACTTAAATGTTAACAAGCCTATTCTAATAATTCAATTAACAAACATTTATTGAGTATCTGCCACATGCAAGGCTTGGTGGTAGGCCCTTTGGAGACAAAGAAAATATGGCATAGTTCCTGCCTTCAAGAACCTAACTTTCCTAGGGTGTGTGTGTGTGTGTGAGGCAGGAAGAGGACAGGGAGGAGGGGAACGGGGATGTTTAGGAAGAATGTGCCATGTATTCAGATAGAGCATAGGGTGATGAGGGGGAGAAATTTCTGGGAAAATGTGAGGAGAAAGAATGCTTTAACCTGGGGGATAATTCATCAAAAAATAGATTTTTTAAAAAAATTTTGCTGGGTATATATTTTTGTCATTGCTTATCCTATGTTGACTGTAGTCAGAAACTATCTCTGTAGATCTTGAGAACAAAACAGTTACAGAGATTACTTCAATCTTGCCAAAGATCCCTGAAGTCATCAATGCAGGTGACCCTTCCAACTTATTTCCTCTCTCTGGGACTTAGTTTCCTTACCTGTAAAATGAAGGGGTCACATCACATGGTCTTCTATAAAGGTCCTGCCTAGACCTCATCTTTGATCCTGTGCTTGATTCTCTGTAAGATCCTATCATGATCAAGAGGCAGTTGGAAGTCAGCCCCACTGATCCTGCTGCTAGATCAGTGGGCTGTAGCCAATTGGTTCAGTTGCTATAACTGGCAGTTACAATCAGGAAAATGAGTTTGAGAATAGGGCTCTGAAAAATGTAGTTCCAGAAACATCCTGATACATTTTGGAGGAAAGGGAAATCAATACTTGCTTCAACACTGCAAGGATCTGGGATTTTACATGTATAATGTCCTCTCTCTACCAACACAGATTGCAGTTCTTCTGCCCGTTAGTAGATGCTCTCTGGGTATTCTGTCACTGAAACATGTTGTCACCCTGCAGCCAACTTGTGGGTATTTCTGACCTTAGCTAGGCTAGTCTTCTAATGACACATATTCAAGCCATCACAAGAACTTTTCTAACTCAGTAGGACCTGAAAGAGCTTGCATTACACAGGCGTACCCAGAGGTTTTCTCCATACTTCAATGAAGTATTTTGGAGTAGGACTTTGATAAAGGAGGGGGAATTGACGAATGAGCTAATTTCTCCAAAAGCACATACTTAAATTTTCATCAGGATTGCAAAATTTCGAAGGAAATTGGCTCCTAAGAGCCCCTTCCGATTGAGCCTGCATTATAACAAATGAACCTACCATGCGACCAATGGGACTCAAGTGGAGCCAAGGCAGTGCAGATGCAGAACAGATGGAAAAATACTCTCCAGAAACATACATCATTCCTCAGATCACTACAAGCCAACTATTTCAGAAAATAGAGTTTTTCACTTAACACATTCACTGTGGATGGAAACAAATTTGGCAAAAGCTTGGTAGAAATACTAGAAGTAGCTCTACCAGAGCACAACATCCCCATGCCCCAAGACATCATCCAGTCCTTTTCTGAAGATCTCAAGGGAAAGGGACCCAGTTTCTCCTGAGGTAACAACCCATCCCACTTTTGGGTAGTTAGGAAATCCTCTCTTAGGTCAAAGCTTAATGTCATATTTCTGCTGTCAAATCTTGTATTTCTAATCTCTCTTCCATTATTGGCCTTCTAGTGCTTAGATGCTGCTATGATGGAAACCTTCTCTATTTTCTTCCTCAGTCTAAACATCTCCATTTCCTTTCATTTATCCTCATTTGGCATGTTCCCTGGGACCCTCACCATCCTGTTCACTCTCTTCTAGGCATTCCAAAATACCCTCCCTAAAATGTGGCATCCAGAATTGAATCCAACAAATCAGATTTATATAATAACTTTACATAGATTATTGCAGTTGATCCTCACAAGCATCCTGTGAGATAGATACTACTCTTATCACCATTCTACAGATGAAGAAACTG
The DNA here is from genome assembly GCA_011680675.1 of Gymnobelideus leadbeateri. Taxonomy (NCBI): domain Eukaryota; kingdom Metazoa; phylum Chordata; class Mammalia; order Diprotodontia; family Petauridae; genus Gymnobelideus; species Gymnobelideus leadbeateri. The sequence continues at coordinate 125,436 of WOXC01008716.1, read as the reverse complement.
ACTAAGTCTGAGAGGTTGAATGACTTATAAAAGCTAACACAACCAGTAAGTGTCTGAGGCAGGACATTCTGACTCCTAGCATACCATAAGGTAGAATGGAATGATGGTGCTCATCTTCTTACAAGCTTTTCAAATATGGGTCTAACCTTTTTCTGATTTTACATAATAAGAAAATAGTAGACTCCTTTTAAAAACAGGAGTTTCTGTTAATATAACCACTGAGGCTCTGTGTGAAAAGTTACATTGAAGAGGTCTCTAATTCTCACATAAAAGCCAATATAAATGTAGCTAGGGCTAGGATGTTTTCTCCTCATATCTGGATAACTTCTGAAAAATAAAGTGTATGCCTTAGTGTGCACGGTGATGGGTATGATAACAGTGAGGAAAGGAGAAAGGTGTTGGTTGGAAGACAGCATTGACAGTTAAGAAAGAAGGACCCAGGAAATTCTTTTAAAAAAATAGATTGTTACTTATATATTATGTTTGTAAGGGAAAACAGTTTAGCAGAAAAGATTAATAGATTGAAAAAATCAGACATAATATACAATATTCCATATGCATGGACTGCCCTTCCCTACCCCTGAAAAGGAGTAGGGGCTTTATCTTCTCCTATCTCTCCTATTTGGACAAGACTGCTTTGTGTAATTTCACAGCATCCATTTTCCTCCTTTGTTTTGTGGTGGCTTTTATATTCATTCACATTGTTATTGTATATATTGTTTTCTTGGTTCTGCTTATTTCACGTTGCATCAGCTCATATAAGTCTTTCTATACTTCTCCAAATTTAAGATATTCATCATTTCTTAAAGCATACTAACATTTCCTTACATGAATGTTCTGCAATTTGTTTCACCATTCCTCAATAAGTGGACGCTTAGTTTGATTCCAGTATTTTGCACTGACATTTTGGCAACTTTGTATAACCAGGAGATGGGTCCAAAAATTTGTAGAATTCTATAGTTAATTATCCTGGCTAGCTTAAGATAGTAGAGACTTGGTAGCTGGGAGAAACAATAAGGGCAACAAAAAGAGGGGAAATAGAGGGGGGCTTTGAGGTGACTACTGCTGGCCTGTCCTCTTTAAGGTGCAATGATAAGACCTGGCGAGAGGGCTCCAAGTGAACCACCTTACTGAGAACTGTAAGGGACACTCTGAGCCATTAACATATAGTTGGAGGATCATGGGCTCATAGATTTAGAACTAGAAGGAACTTTTGTGTGCAAGACCTTCATGTTATAAAGAAGACTGAGGCACAGAGAAGATAAGTGACTTGCCCAGGCTCACACAACTAGATGCCTAGGGAAGGATTTGAACCCAAATCTTCCTGATTTCGTGCCCAGTGGTCCTATCCATTATACCATGCTGACTCTTTTGCTACTTGGTCATTATAAGATTTCACAGATCTCCACCATTACAGAATCCATTTTCCATTTGATTACAAGGTCTTAGAGAACTTATTTCCTGAAAAGAAGAGGAAGAGCTCTTGGGCTCTGCTGAGTTCTTGAGCCATGGAGGAGCTGGAGCCGAGGCACACCGAGAGACAGAGCCAAGTTGTAAAGGACCAAGCCTGGATCTTCTCTATCCTTAGCGCTCGATTCAGCTCTGAGTCACATGCCAGTGGTCTCGGGAGAAGCCCTCGGTGAAATAGGAGCCAAAGAAAGTGATTGTTGGGCCTTCTCCATTCAAGATTGACTACAATCCATGTAAACACAGAGCTGGGTTTCTAGGACACATGTTGCAGTACTTATTAAGTTCCATCATTTCCAAAGTACTTTCACATTCATCAGCTCATGGATTCTTAGAGAGCTAAGTTGTCTGTGTTCTCTACCTCTTCGGATTATCTTTTTGTATCATTATGTTGTATCTCCTCCCATAGAAGTTATGTTCCTTAATTTTTGTCCCTAGGCCCACAGCATGAAACACAACATGGCTTCAGTGACTAGAGAACCAGCCTTAAAGCCAGGGAGAACTGAGTTCAACTCTCCCCTCTGACACATATTGGCTGTGTCACTCCAGGCACATTACCTAGACCCTCACTGCTTTTATTAGTTCTTAACGTTGAAAGTAGCAGAGAAGATGCTGACCTGCATTAGGAGAGGGAATTTCCTCACCTTGATGTTCCCTCTGTCAAAGTCACAGTTCCAGTCCCTAATCAAATCCCCAATGCCTTAAATATAGTAGACATTTAATTAATTCTTATTGGGTTAGATAGAGTAGAAAGTTCTTACACTGAAATTAAAAGTCATTGTACTTAGAGATTTGATTGAGGGAAACAAAACAATATCTCAAAGAATTTTTTCAAGCCCAGTTTCTAGATAAAAAGTTATCTTTGTCTCTTCTTCTAAAGTATACAAGACTCCTTGGCAGAACGAATTATATTGAGAAATTGGGCTTGAAAACTCCCATCTAGAAAATTTTTGGCTTTAGATCTATCACTTATGTTCTGATGGATGCATTGTTTGAGATAAGGCCTCATCAAAATCTGGTTTTAGTATACAAAAGCAATAGGCCATATCTGAAAAGTGGAACATTTAGACTGTGAATCTCATAACTGACACCATATATTTGCAAATGGAGAGTAGGTATATTTGTGTGTTTCTTAAAGGGGAGTTTGAGTAACTTCATCTCCAACTTGTAACTTCTTTATGCCCAAAGCCACAGGAATTGGGAAGCATTCTCTATGGACTTTATGGGATGATAAGTGTTTGATGTTTTTGTTCTTTTTTTTGAAAGGCAATATTAAATTCATTAAAGAACATTTTCTTTTTTTCTCAATCAACACAATTTATGTACATCATTTATGTACAGAAGGGATTATATAAATTTATACCACATAAAAGACAAATTTAAGGTTAGGTGCCAAGGTTGCTCCTAGTCATTCATTATTCCTAAATGTTTGCTGATAGACAGTTCTATCTAGCCAATATAAGGGATTTTAATTTCCTGCACTTGAGATTTGTTATTTATTTTCAGAGACACAACTTTCAATTATACTACATTTTAAATGGCATGGGTTTTGAAGGTACAAAGGAAAACACTATGAGAAACTCTGTAGTGTCTCAGCTTCCCTAACATCAACATCCTTCCGAGAGAGCACTGATTCTTTCCAGAAGTAGTAAAATATAGTATCAGGAACGAGAAAATGCAGGAGATAAAACCAACCAACCAATCAGACTTTGTGGTCTCTCCCTACTATGCCTTCAAATTTACTGGTGATTTCATGAAAATATCTTTTCAATTCCATTTCAATCTAATGTCAGTTAAAACTACATCCATTTTGCAGATTAAAAATGTAGATGGGGACGGGTCAAAACAAATAGGATTTGGGGAAAGGATGTCAGTTACTGCCCAACAAAGGGTTTATACTGATTTCCCTCTGGCCTGAGAAATAACTTTAATGTGGAATCGTACAACAAAATTTGACTCCCTGGAGAAACGTTACTTGGTTGAATAATTATTTCTTCCTGCAATATCTATAACTGCTCAAAGAAAGCAATCTCCTGCACTGGTCATAGGCGGATGTTGCCAAGAGCTATGTCAGGCAGGCTAGCCAAGTTCGCAGTTATTTTAAGGTAGTATTTTATTTTAAGGTTACTACCAAAAGAGCCTATCACTTGGGGCGGGGGGGGGGGTGAAGCTCTTCAAAGGTGCTGTTTCCCAGCTTGGGGTTTGAGGTAGAGGTACCAAAAGCTAATTCGCTTCCTGAAAGTGCTGCAGGGACAACAGCCACAGAGCTGAGCCACAGGAGAACTCCCCCCCTACCCGTTGTTGGCCTGACTGCGCATGCGCGTGCCCATTACTCCCAGGTTCTGGGGCTTTGGCTCCCTAGGTTCCATTATGGAACACATATTGTTAGGCGAGAGCTCACTGAGTTCTAGGTTGCTAGGGGATGTCTTATTTGTTTGAGGCACTCGGCACCAAGTAGTCATTCGCTACTCTTCCCACTGCGGGTCCGGTTTCCACTCCTGTGCTGTGTCCAGATCCGGCCCCAAATCCCATTTTTTCTCCAGCTCCTACCGGCAGCTCAGAGCTCAGGCCTCGAACATGGTTTGGCCACATCGGTTAAGAGCTGTAGGGCCCTTATTTCCCCAGTGCTTTCTTAGCCACTTGGTGGTGTTTGCGCTAACCTTCTCCAGTTACGCCCTCTACCACACTTCTAGAAAGACCTTCAGCAACATTAAAATGACTATCATTGATCACTGGATGCCATTTGATCCTCCCAGGTTGCCTCTGAATAGCACTTACCCTTTTTTCCTGAATACAATGCAAGCCATTCTTGTGTGGGGATATTTGGATACCATCTTCCTCTTTTCCTATGCGTTGGGGCTTTACATCACTGGCGTAATTGGAAAGTGGATCAGTCTACGGCTGGTCTTGGCCATGGGTATGTGCTTCTCAGGTCTAGTATCCTTATGCTTTGGCACCCTAACCAAGTTCCCCTACTTTTACAACAAGTGGTTCTACTACTCGATGTCGGTGCTCACTGGCTTGCTTGAATCCACCAGCTGGCCCTGTGTGGTGGCCATCATGGACAGTTGGTTTGGCATAACTCATCAGGGCTTTGTATTTGGACTTTGGAGTGCCTGTGCCTCTACGGGCAACATCTTGGGAGTACATCTGTCATCTTTGCTTCTACAGTATGGCTATGAATACACCTTCTTCGTAATTGCATCCATGCAGCTTGGTTCGGGCTTAATCATCTTCTTTACCCTTTGGATATTACCTCAGGAACCTGGCCCCATCTATGCAGAGCCCAGAGATAGTTTTGAAGAAGACTTTGAAAGTCTGCTAATGTACTATGACAATGGTGAGATTAACCACATGCAAGAAATTGAGCAGTATGACTTTGTTGAGGTGGACAGGCAAGGAGATTATATATTCCTTCAGCCAGAAGTCTTTTCTGAGGCATTTAGTGTCCCTGGAGTTTTACTATATTCCCTGGCTAATGCCAGCAGAAAACTAGTGAATTGTTCCTTCTTTTTATGGTTGCCCTTTTATATGAACAGAAGCTTTGGGTGGGGGAAAGTTCGGGTCAGTCAGTTTTCCGTCTGGTATGATATTGAAGGAATTTTAGATGGGACATTTCAGGGCTTCCCCTTAGGTATGCTCCACAACAGATCTGTTTTAGCTGTTTGTGTGCTTCTGGCCTTTGGGTCCCTGATTGGGTATCACCATAGTTCCCCAAACAAGATTTTCAATGCACTGCTGATGACAATTACAGGGCTTTTCATTGCTGGACCCTCAGATATAAGGAGTTTTGCCATCTTGAGTGATCTAGGTTTCCAGGAGCAGATGCGAGTGAGCAGAGAGGCCTTAGCCACAGTTATAGGCATCATAGACAGCACAGTTAGCATGGGCACAACATTGGGACTGTATTTAGTATCTTTGATCCAAGACAAACTAGGATGGATGTGGCTTTTCTATTTTTTGGCGCTCATGTCAGTTTATAGAATTCTCTTAATTTCCATACTATTACTGAGGGAAATAAGAGATTTTGTACAAAAAAAGAGAACCCTGTACATTTAGAGAATAACTGATTTCTCCTCAGAGAGAGGCTACCCAGAACAACAGGGAGCAAGAAAATCAATTCTCTTTTCATTTATTTTCATTCATTAAATGGGACTGGGGGTGGGGTGGAGGGTTATGGGTGTACAACTTGCATCAACACCAGCAATGTGAGTCATCTGAGAAGCAGACAGACCAGCAAGCAAGATGGAACATCAGAACTGTACATACTACAAAACTGTACTGAAAACGCCTTTTGTTTTAATTCCCACTCTTTTCTTGAATTTGTGGACTACTTATTACTTTTGATTCCTACTTCATATAGGCTCTTCATCTAGCCTCTCATTCTTATTTCTGTGTACAATGGCATGATTAAAGAAGAAAAACTGTGATTTGTATTAGTTGTCTGCTAATAATAAAACAAAAATTAAAAAAAAACATGTCGTTATTGTTTGCCATTATTCTTTGTTTTTGTTTTGTGTGGTAGTGAATTAAAGGAATAAATGATTTGTCCATCAGTTAGATTGGCATTTTCCTTGAACTCCACCTTCCCTGAAAAATGATACTACCCCCTTAATTCTTGTGGGAAAAATCATATTTCATGATTAAAAATGGAACTTCTTGTCCATCTGGCCTTCCTTCATTGTTTTTTTTACAAATGCTTTATTAACTTTTGGTTTACATCATTCATTTCTGCCAGATTTTGAGTTACAATTTTTCCCCACTTTTCCCCTACACACCACCCCAGAATAGCAGTCCCACAGGATATCCCCTCATCCAATCTGCTCTCTCCCACATCTTCTCCCATACCTCCTTCGACTTTTCCATTACAACAAGGTGAATCTCTGTGCCCCAATGCCTGCACATCTTATCTCCCAGTTACATGCGAAATAGTATTACTAATAGTATTTATATATATTTGAAACATTTAATTGTAAAACTTTGAATTCCAGATCCATTCCCTTCATCCCTTGTCACCCACTCCTGCTGGGAAGATAAGCAATTCAGTATATGTTGTACATGTATAGCTATGCAAAACATTACCATAGTAGATATATTGTAGAAGACTGACTATATTTCCCTCCCACCCATCCCACTCCTCATCTGGTCCATTCCCTACTTTGATCATGTCCCTCTTCAAAAGTGGGTGCCTCCAACCTCCCCCCCCCAGCATGCCCTCCCCTCCATCATCCCCCTTCTCATCCCCCTCCCCCCTACTCAACTGCAGGGTGAGATATCCCATTTAGTATGTCTCTCCCTGAGCCAAATTCAATGAGAATATGGTTTTGCCTTTTTGCCTTCCTATTCTTCCCCTCCCCTGCAACTACTCCCCCTTGCCTCTTCTACATGAGATAGTTTATCACCCACTGTCTCTCCCCATCTCCTCTTGCCACATTCCTCTCTCACTTCTTAACTTCACCCCTTAAGTATCTTCCCTTCCCACCAAATTCAGCCTGTGCATTCTGTCCATGTATACCTGTAATCATATATACACACATTCACATATGTATTCATATGCCCATATACCCTTCTTCAATTATTTTCATACTGAGAAAAGTTTCATCAGTCACAGTTATTGTTTTTCCATGTAGGGATATAAATAGTTCAACTTTGATAAGTCCCTTTTGATTTCTTTTCCCTGATTACCTTCTCAAGCATCTCTTGCTTCTTGTGTCTGAATGTCAAATTTTCTATTCAACTCTGTTTTTTTTTCTCAAGAATGCTTGAAAGTCCTCTATTCCACTCAATGACCATATTTTCCCCTGAAACAAAATACTCAGTTTTGCTGGGTAAGTGATTCTCGGTTTTAATCCCAGGTCCTTTGCCCTGTGGAATATTGTGTTCCATTCCCTTCAGTCCCTCAGTGTAGAAGCTGCCAGATCCTGTGCTATTCTGATCGTGTTTCCACAATATTGAAATTGTTTCTTCCTGGCTGCTTGGAGTATTTTCTCCTTGATCTGGGAATTCTGGAACCTGGGTATAATATTCCTAGGAGTTTTCTTTTGGGGATCTTTTTCAGGAGGAGATCAGGGGATTCTTTTAACCTCTATTTCCCCCTCTGGGTCTAAAATATCAGGGCAACTTTCCTTGAGAATTTCTTGAAGGATGATTTCTAGGTTCTCTCTTTGATCATGGCTTTCAAGTAGTCCAATAATTTTTAAATTATCTCTGCTGGATCTATTTTCCAGGTCAGTGGTTTTTCCCCATGAGATTTTTCACATTGCCTTCTATTCTTTCAATTGCTTGGATCTGTTTAACAGCATCTTGTTTTCTCATAAAGTCACTAGCTTCCATTTGCTCCAGTCTAACTCTGAAGGAATGAATCTCCTCAGTGAGCTTTTGAGATTCTTTTTCCATCTGGCAAATTCAGGTTTTTAAGGCATTCTTCTCCTCATTGCCCTGTTGAGCCTCCTTTGCCATTTGAGTTAGTCTATTTTAAGGTGTTATTTTCCTCAGTCAGGCTGTTGACTCTCATTTCATACTTTTCCTGCATCCTTCTCATTTCTCTTCCCAATTTTTCCTCCACTTCTTTTATTTGGTTTTTAAAATCCTTCTTAAGGTCCTCTATGGCCTGTAACCAGCTCATATTTTCATTTGGGGCTTTTGGTGCAGGAGTTCTGACCTCACAGTCCTCCTCCATGCTTTGAGCCTCTTTGCCCCTAAAATAGGAGTCCAGTGTTGAGCTTTTCTGTTTATTTTGTTTCGTTTGCCTAGGCATGTTGCCACTTAATTACTTGACTTTTGGGCTTGTTGCCACAATAGGACTCTGCCACCAGACAGTCTAGCTTCTGTCCCAAATGTTCGGTCTTCTCAACTGCCAGAGGTATTAATTTGGTGCCGTCCCTGAAGCCCCCACACACTCTGGCAAGCTGGACACACACCCCAAGACCTCCACCCCAGACAGCAATCCAGATCCAGGGAGGTTAAAGCAAGAGTGATTACCCCCAAGACTGATCGACAGATACCCTTACATTTCGAAGGCCAAGAGCTGAAGTTGTAACTGAAGCTGCAAAATGGTGGCTGTGCTATGGCTCCTCTGAGGCTTCTCGCCCCCAGGGGAAGAAGCTGACAAGTTCCCAAATACTGGTCCCAAAGTCCATAGGGCACTAACCTCTCACTTTGTGCTAGGCATATCTGTGTTGATAATTCTGGAAAAGCCACAGCTGCTGGTGTTCTGGGGTTCCTCCAGCTGGCTGCTGGTCTGGCCACCCTGGCAATAAAACCTCCGACTCATGGGAGCCTAGGCTAGGCTCCCAGAACACTGTGCTGGCCCCTCCCTGCCAGGCTGCCGGGCTGTCTTCAGCAGGAAGTTAGCTTCTCTGTGTTGTTCTGTGGGTGCTGGAGCTCCAGTGGTTGTTCAGAGTCCCCCTTTTACATAATTTTGAAGTGGTGTGGGCTGGAGTGCTGTGAAAGTACTGTTTCTACTCATCCATCTTGGCTCTGTCCCCCCCTTCCTTCATTCTTACTTAATGCCAATCTTTTCATTCACCACCTCTGACTCCTGGAAGTACTTATTAGCCGTCCTTTTCAAAGGATAAACATGGTAGATAAATTACTTTGATGATGGTGACTAAAGTAGGCAGTGACCCAGACGTTGTTTGCGTGGACTTAAATGGTGAATGGGAATGAGTTAGCATCCTTGGCCCTGTTTTTAGTGGCTTGATCTCTGTTCTAAGTCAGTTTCCTAAGCAGTTTCATTGAAGACCTAGAATTGGGGGAGGGAAGGAAGTGACTTTGCCCAAGAGAGAAGGGTAGATTACATTTGAAAATTATATTAGCAAAGGGGTCAGACCTGGGAAGTCCCCATTCTGTAGAAAAATTCAGACTTAGTCTCCAGACTATACATTCCCAATGCTAGACACCATCATTAAGGTTGCTTTGTGTTTATGAGTATATTTCAAATTATCGAAGCTAACTAGAAAAGGAAGCTAACTAGGAAAGAAAGTACAGTCTGGAAGTTTGTAGCCTCTTTCTATGATCTGCTACATTTATGTATATGGGGGCACAAATCAATATTATTTTTATCAATCTAGGTTTCAATCAGCTATTACTTACTGATAAAAAAAACAAACTTCGTGAACAAAGAGTCTAATCAGAGGATCCTAGGTCTGCAGAGATCATCTATTTTAATTTTCTCTTTTTTTTCACGTAAGAAAATTGAGGATAAGGGTGGTTTAGGGAGCTGACCCCCTGCCCCGCCCAGTAAGCATCAAAGGTGTGAATGCAAACTTCCCTGTTGGTTTTGTTTAGTCATTTCAGTCTGTCTGACTCTGTGACCCCATTTGATGTTTTCCTGGCAAAGATACTGGAGTGGTTTGCCATTTCTTCTCCAACTCATTTTACAAACAAGAAAACTGAGGCAAACAGGGTTAAGAGACTTGCCCAGGGTCAAACAGCTAGGAAGTGTCTGAGGCAGAATTTGAACTCAAGTCTTCCTGACTCTGGGCCTGGCTCTCTACCCACTGTACCACTTAGCTGATGAGAATGTTGGTCTTGTGATTTCAAGAATATGTAAAGGGCATAAGAAAGGAAAATAAATTGACTTTTATATATTTGGAAAGGAAATCTTTAAGAAATTTCTGTATATACCCATTTACCTGTGTGAGTTATGAAGATTAGGATCTTGCTTGTTGCCTAGTAAGGAGTCACAAATCTTGCTACTTTGGTCTCATTTACAGCTACCTCACTTACTAGCAACAAGCAGTGGTCTCACTTCTCTGATAGTATTTTAGAGACTTTGCTTTTCCCCTTTGTCTAATATTGTGCCTGTTTTCAACTAAGTTTAGACAAACTACACGGTTTGGGTTTAACTTCAGGTAGGTCAGCCTCAGTTTACCTCTCTCTAAACAGGTTTGTTTGGAATAATTGGCATTATCCCATTTTCTTAGCCAAGTAATCAAGCTCTTGTCAAGTTAAGACCAAGCAGAACTGAGGACATCCAGATCTATGGTTTCCTCTGTCCCAAACATGTCATTGAGAGAAGTTTTGTATTTTGGTCTGGAATGGTTCCATTGTTAGTTTGGCCCTGACAGTCTGAAGAGGGGGATAACAGTAAAAAAAAAATCCTCCAAGTTAATTTTATTTCTTTTCTATTGATTTTTCTCCCTTAAGGGAAAAATATATTCTCTAGGATAGTAAAGGCTAACTCAAAAATGCCTCCATCCATTTCTGTGCAGACAGCTCTTTGATGCCCACTAAGCTGAAACACAGAGAACTCTCCGCCTTTGCCTTTTATTTTTATAAATTGAAAGTAGTGCTGCCTTCTTCAAAGGGTCAGGTATGGGAGCCTTCTGACAATGTTCAAAAATGAGGCCACATGAATCAATTTTTTGATGACTAGAAAAAATGACTAAGGCTGTTATATTTCTGTATACAAGCATGTCACCAAAAATGCATTCAGATAAAAAGTCATTTTAGAAAAAAAATAACTATGGAATTCTTCAAATTCAAGTTCTAGAGCAGTAGGATCATAGATTTAGACGAGGGAAAGGACCTTAGAGACCACTGAGTCCAGCCCTCTCAATTTACAGATAAGAAAACTGAAGTCCAAAAGAATTAACAGTGACTTCTCCAGGGTCACTTAGCCAATTAGTTTCTAAAGTGGGCTTTAAGAGGAGGTCTTCATGGCTTCAGGTCCAATATTCTCTCTATGATACAACATTTCTTCTTATTTTCTCCTTGCTTCTGCCTTTATCCCAGACTACGTACTTTTTCTGAAACTAGTCACCTTTGGGTCCCCTCACCTGGAACTATGCTGGAAAATAGTAATGTCCCCCCCAGTCTAGTTATTAGTAGGAGCCACAATCCCTGAACCTCTCATCCCCTCCATTCTCCCATTCTCTTATCCTCTCCTCTAATTACTAGTGGAGGGAGGCAGGCAGGTAAATCAGAGTAAGGCCACAAGGAAGAGAGTTTACAACATTCACAGGACTCAAGGGCCAGGCCTCCCTCCAGTTTCTAGCTTAAAAGTGATTCCCTGGGCAGTGAGAGGAGGCTGGGGCAGGGGGAATGGCAAAGCCACTTCTTCCCCGAAGGCCTCTTACTGAGAGGTGAGAAAGGATCCCAGGTTATTAAAATGGCTGAAAATAACAGAGCAAATGTTTTCCTATCTGGCATTTTTCCTTGTATAAATACACTTTCAGCTTCACTGCTTTGTGGGGAAATCCTAAAGCAAAACAAGAGAACAGGATTGCATTGGTAAAGCATATACTTGGTAAAGGATATCTGTGCATCAATGTATCCAAGCACTGTACTGTATCACAAGCTTTCAGATGGCTTATGGATACAGTTGTGACCTACTAGGGTTCACGTCTAACTTCAAATACTTTCCCACTGTGTCCAATTGAGTTCAAATCCCAACTCCATCCACTTCCTACCTGTATGAGCCTGGGCAAATCACTTACTTCATTGGTCTTAGCCTCAATTCTCCATCTGTAAAATGGATATAATGGGGGTTTGAGCACTGTATGAAACAATATAGGGAAATTACTTTGAAATCTTCAAACTTTATAAATGGTAGTTATGAATTTTCCCAAAATGATCTTCTCAGGGCTAGGCAGGAATTCCCTTGGCTTAGATGAAGGGGTGGGTCAGGACCCTTCTGGCTCATACTAAGTAAGCTTTTACTAAATGCTTGCTGATTGATTTGCTGACAGATGCTCCTCCCCTTTTGCTGTCAGTTCTTAATCTTGATTTGGGACCTTCTGTTTGTGTGTTTCTCAGCGTGCCTCTCATCTTCCTACCTCCCAATCCTGACAGTTGGTTTTGAGTCCCTCCAACAGCTGACCTATAGGGGACTCTGGCTCTTGGCTGACCCCTGGTGGCTGCCTACACCTCTTCCCCACATGTTTGGCAGGTTGATGGTTTGCAGGGGGACCATTGCTAAGGGTCATGCTGTCTCCTTGGATTCAAGAGAGCACAGCCCAGCCTACAAAAGTCTGAGTCTCACTGGATTTCAGCAGGGGGCCAGAAAAGAGTTTGAAGCAAGACTGGCAGCCGTTAAAATGTAAAGCTTAATTGGGAAGCAGTCCAGTCCCTTGCTGGTGAATTTTTACCAATATTGACATGATGCCTGCAGAGTGAAAGGGCCTAATTCTAGTTAGGGTGTCTTTCATATAATTAGGGCAAAGGAACATATTTGATTTACCAAGCAAACTCTAGTTAAATGGTTGTTTTCCATTTCAGGGTCTCTAGGAACTGATTTCTGAGGGCAGTGACTGGAAAGCAGAAGGGCAAACTACATGGTGTGAGACTTGTACAGAAATCATTTTAAAGACAGCCTTTTTACTTAAGACAAAGAAATGAAATATGTAAGAACTGAAGAAGAATAGATCCTTTTTAGTAAACAAAGACAATTTCTTTGCCTTAATCCCAAGTGGCTGTAGAAGGACATCCCACCCAATATTTCCTCAGCCCAGGAAGTTTGGGGGCCAATTGTTGTTCAGTTGTTTCAGTCATGTTCGACTCTTTGTGACCCTGTTTGGAGTTTTTGTGGCAAAGATACTGGAGTGACTCCCTATTTCCTTCTCTAGTTCATTATACAGATGAGGAAACTGAGGCAAACAGGGTTAAGTGACTTGCCCAGGGTAGTACAGCTATTAAGTGCCTGAGGCCAGATTTGAATTCGGGAAGAGGAACCCTCCTGACTCCAAGCCCAGTGTTCTATGCACCGTGGTGCCACCTAGCTGCCCTTTGAGGGCTGATATTGAGGTGCACAGAGCCCAGACACAGCCCATACTTTGTCTGTTGGTGCTCAAATATTGACTGAACTGATGAACACAAGGGTGTCAAACTCAACCAATCACATAGGTCAAGTTCATTTGTATTCAGGGAGCAGGGATGAGGAGGAATAAGAATAATGAAAGAGCAGTGGGATGTTTCCAGTAGCCCACAAAAATGGAGCTATTTTTATTCCCCCAAATTCAGCTTGTAGGATGCCTGAAATAGGTCTCTCTCCCCATTTGAGTTTTCCATTTCTTCTTGCTCACCTCTCTGCCTACAGCTGCCTCGATGTGATACTTTTGGAAGCAAAAAACAAAAACAAAAACAAACAAAAAAAAACAATGCAATTGGGCTGATTTTGAGAGGAGAAAAATATGTAGCTACAGTAAATGTATAGTACATCCATGTCTGTTAGTGGAAGCATCTACAGATTATGTCACCATGGAAGGTCTGGGAAATTGGAAGTTTTCTTCATTAACCAGCTGTTTCAGTTAAGAGGAACCTTGGGGAAGAATTCTAAGGACAGCTTGGTCTGCATTCTGACCTTCAGAAGGACATCACGGTGAGGGATAGGATGGGGTGGTCTGTGGCACAGATTGTTGTAAACTCCCCATGGCCTCACAGCAGGCTGGGGTTGAAACCTATTTGGGGGTAAAGGGCTGCCTAATCCAGTTATTGGATGGATCCCTTTAACCTTCTGCTGAGTATGACCTTACCATTTCTGTTTAAATCATTTAAGTCAATAATCTGTTTTATATATACACACACACATATATATATGTGTATATACATATGTGTATATGTTTATACAGAAACATACATACATATACATACACATATGTGTTAAGAGAAATGCTTACAGCTTGGACAGGTTAAAGAACTTGCCCAAGGTCATAGCTAAGAAACATCAGAGAGTGAACTTGAACCCAGATCTTACAGAGTCAAAGTCCAGAATGTCAAGGCCCACACCAGGTTGCCTCTCGATAGTCATCTACGTAATAAAAAATGCATGGGGATTTTGAGCACAGGGTCTCCACCAAAGAAAGACATGGTGCCACATATTTCTTTGACATTTATCACTAGTAAAGTATGGCCATATAAAGGAGACAGTTTTTCAGGCCACAGTATACACCCAAATTTTGTGGTTGTTGTTCAGTCATGTCTGATTCAGGACCCCATGAACCATGATGGTCAGGGGATTTCCTGGGCAAAAACACGGTTTTGCCATTTCCTTCTCCAGTGGATTAAGGCGAACATGGATAAGTGACTTGCCCAGAATCACATAGCTAGTAAATGCCTGAGGCTGCATCTGAACTGAGGTCTTCCTGACTCCAGGCCCAGCACTCTATCCACTGTGAGCCACCTTGATATGGCAGAAATCAGAGTTCTTTTTGATTGCTCACAGATGTGTAGAACTAAGGCAAAAGTATGGGCTAGGAGAGTGGAGAACAGACCTTATATCCTTTCCTGACACCTTGCAGACATGTTTTTGTGTCTCCCTACATTCATGTTCCTGAAATAACTGAGACAACCCCACGGTCAATAATTCTGTAAATTAAAATAGATGAGAGACAATATGGATGAAGGAAGGAGATTAAAAAACATGGTGTGCTTTGCAACATGACTTGAAAAATGGAAAAAGTAATCGTATCTAGCCCTTTTGCACAAAATAATGTTAGTGAACTGAGAAATTAAATCTTTGTTGTGACTTCCTGCAAGTGCTTTTTGAAATACGATTTGATCACTCCTGTGTTGCAGAAAGCTTGTTAAAGTTCTTGTTTTTGTGTATGTACAGAAAACCCACTGACTACCACAATGCTTACCTTGTAGTGGAGTATAAGCTAGGCTACAGCTAGCTACAAAAAGCAACTTTTTAAATAGGTGAATGCAAAGAAGAAACAAGATACAGAGGCCAGGTTTCAGTAAGTCAGAAGACAGTATCGGCAAGGAAAGAGAAGGAAACTCCCAACAAACTTTAAGCAGATCTTTGTGGTGGGCCTTCAGATGTGTGGTTGAACTGAAAATGAATCTCCTTTCAATAGTATAAGCTCTTCAGACATTATTTGTACTTTCAGTTTTCTCAACTGCTTTTAGTTGTCAGTGGCCAATCACATAGGCCAGAGCTGTGATGATGCAATGATTTTGTCAAATCCCTTCTCTGGTCACTGGAGGAAGTTGACTTTCTTCTATAGGAAGGAGAGTTATGGTCCTCCTTGACATCTAGGAAAAGACCCAGGAGGCACCTTGGTAGTGAGAAAGGAAGGAAGGAAGGAAGGAAGGAAGGAAGGAAGGAAGGAAGGAAGGAAGGAAGGAAGGAAGGAAGGAAGGAAGGAAGGAGGAAAGAAGGAAGGAAGGAGGGAGGGAGGAGGGGAGGAAAGAAGGAAGGAAGGAGGGAGGGAAAAAAGGAAAGGAGGAAGGAGGGAGGAAATAAGCATTTGTTAAGCCCCTGCTATGTACCAGACTCTGTCCTAAGCACTTTACATGTATCATCTCATTTGAAGCTCACAAAAGCCCTGGGAGGTAAGCTTCAAATGAGATGATACACGTAATACTATTTTTCCTGTTTTATAAACCTGAGGCAGACAGATATTAAGTGATTTGCCCAAGATCACACAGCTAGTAAGTTTCTAGTAAGGCCCATTTTGAATTCAATTCTTCAGTGCTCCAGGCCCTGCACTTTATCCACTGTACCACCTAAATGCCTCAAGAAAGAGTAATGGCTCTGGAGTTCAAGGACCTGGGTTCTAATGCTGACTCTTACCATTTCCTGCTTGTGTGACTGGGGACAATTCATTTCACCTTTCCAATCCTCCGTTTCCTAATCTGCAATATGAGGAAGTTGTACTCTATGATCCCTAAGATTCCTTCCATTTCTGGAATCACATCTGAATCCAATGGGGAGGGATATTGCCTGGGCCAAGCAACCCCAACATATCTGGTGGGAGGGCGGGGCCAGAAGAAAGTCAGGTGGGAGAATAGGCGGGCTCTTCTGCTTTTCTCCCCTTTGCCCACTCGCCCCATATCAGAGGGGAACACATCACATTTTTCCTCATGAGGCTATTTAAGTATTCTTGACACAAACCCCTTTTACTCTATTCCCCTCAAGTCAACAATGAGCAATTTCTCATTTATCCTCCTTAAATTCATATCAGGAAATCATAGTGGACATGGGGAACAAGAATCTGAAAGTGTCGTGTTTGTTTTCAAATAAAGACTGGCATTTTAATCAAAAGAATAAGAGCCTCTGAATACATTTTAAAATCTACGAATGCCTCATTTAAAACATTTTTTTTTACTCCTGGATGGTGTTTATACAAGTCTAATAGATCTGATTAGAAATGAATTCATATTGGCTATTCTGATACAAATTGAAATCTTCACCAGTAGCAAGACTACATACTCTGTGACTTAGACCCCAGGATAGAAATGCTTGCCCACAACCAGGGGCGGCTCAAGGTCATTTCTGCATTGCCTCTCAGAGTGGCAATTTGGCTTACCAGGTCTGATGCTTGCATGGCTGAGGGAGGAAGGGACATGATGGCCACTACCATAATGGAAGGCAGGTCTGGGGGTAGGTGTTTGAGGCTATCTGCTGGCTTCTGCCACCTCCCACTCACTCTTTGAGCTCTGCAAGGTCTTCTCTCCCCACCACAGGTGTCGCTGTTCTTTCCAAGGTTACCAAAAACTTTTTAATTGCTAACTTTGGTGGCCATGTCTCAGCCTTCTCTGCAGCATTTGATCCTCCTGGCTTTGGCACCCAGATATCTCTTCCCTGGGTCTTTTGGGATGCTGCCCTCTCCTGGTTATCCCCCTAGCCATCTGACTGCTCTTCCTCAGTCTTCTATGGTGGATCATCTCCTATATCTTGCCCTACCTCCTGCTTCTCTCCTACATACAAGCGGAACTCCAGACTCTGTCCTGGACCCTCTTCTTTTCCTTCTTTCTAAATTCTCGGTGATCTTGTAACATCCCAATTATAATCTCTAGTGCAGGTCTCTTGCAGATCTATCTATCTATCTATCTAGACCTAGTGTCTCCTGAGTTCCAGTCCCACATCACCACTGCTAGCTCTACACATACACCTGGATAACTCATAGACATATGAAACTCAACATATCCAAAACAAGGTTCATTGTCTTTCCCCCCAAATTCACCCTTCTCCCAAATTTCCCTATCTCTGTTAAGGGCACAGCCATCCTTCCATTCTCCCAAGCATGCAACTTTGGCATTTTCCTTAATTTTTTCCTCTCACTACCAACCCAACCCCCTACCAATTAACACAAAACATTTATAGCAATACTTTTCTGTTACAAATAACTGGAAACAAAGCAAATGTCCACTGTTTGGGGGCTAAAGCAATTGTGGTACTTGAATATAATGGATCATGGGCAGTGAACAGAGCACTGGCCCTGGAGTCAGGAGGACCTAAGTTCAAAGCTGGCCTCAGACACTTAACACTTACTAGCCGTGTGACCTCATACAAGTTGTTTACCCCCAATTGCACTGCCTTCCCCCCTCCAAAAAGCAAAAAAAAAAAAAAAGAAATTGAACATAATGGAACATTATTGTGTCGTAAGAAATGATTATAAGGAATCCAGAGAAGCAAGGGAAGACATAGAAACTGATGCAAAGTAAGCAGAAACAAGAAAACAATATATGCACAATGGCTACAATAGTGTAAATGGGGAAAAAATCAATGATAAAATAACGGCAACTAAGTGCTATAAAATTATGACCTCAAAGCAAACGCATGAGAAGGTCCCTCCCACGTCTCTGCCAAAGGAGAGGGCAATCTGTGGAATGCTGCATTTGATGTCAGACTTTTTCTTTTGCTTTTTTGCCTTTTGGAGGGCAATTGGGGTTAAGTAACTTGCCCAAGGTCACACGGCTAGGTTTTTGTTTGTGTGTGCATTGTGTCTGAGGCCGGATCCGAACTCAGGTCCTTCTGACTCCAGGGCCAACGCTCTACTCACTGCGCCACCTAGCCACCCCTTGTCAGACTTTTTCAATGTGTTGAGTAGTTTTACTGAAGCGGATTTTTAGTCATTATTGTTTCTTCCGTTTACTCAGTTATAAAGAGATGGGATAGGAGAAGAAAATGTTTGGGAATGCAGGGAATGTTAAAAAAAAAGATATCAACTTTTTAAAAAATTTTATTTAGTTTTGCTTTTTTGAAGGGGGAAGGCAGGGCAGTTGGGGTTAAGTGACTTGCCCAAGGTCTCATGGCTAGTTTTGTGTTAAGTGTCTGAGGCCAGATTTGAACTCAGTTCCTACTGCCTCCAGGGCCAGTGCTCTATTCACTGCACCACCTATTCGCCCCAAGATATCAACTTTTAAAGAGTATCCTAAGATGAGGTTTAGAATTGACTTGTATAGCGTAATACGAAGTAAGTTATGTGCTATGTGGGCAGTTTGGGCTGCCTGAACAGCATGAGAGAAAAGCCAGTCTCATAGAAACGCTGCATATAGGAAGGATTGAGATTCTGAGCCTAATCCTGAGCTAGAAAAGGATTACAGAGCCATCCATTGCAGTATTCTAATGGCAGACACTGCTGTATGGTGGTGCCTGCAAGATAATGAGCCATATTCTCCCAATTTGTTAATTGCTCCTTGGGTATATCTTAGGCATGTGGGGAAGTTGCATTAACTCTTTACAGCTCTCATGATGCTCCTCATTCTTGTCCTGAAAATGCTGGAATCTGGCCTAGATCAAGGGCCCAGATTCAATAGAAAGAGTCCTAAAAGATGCCTAATGAGTTGATTTTACCTCTTCCTAAATGCATGCCAGATTTACCTCTCTTTTCATATCTCACTGGAAAAAGCATTCTGGCCACTGATTTTAGCATCATATGTTTCATTTCACCTCAGAGTGAGATCTTCCCAATTGATATTACCACATAAATATTCTGATGTGCTGTTAAACAACTGGGGATTTTTTCATTAAAAATGTAATACCAAAAAAATCCTATAATCAAAAACTTGGAAATTATCTTGGGATATCACTTCAAACATATCCCAGTCTTTGGAAATGATCCCTTTGGAATTGTCCAGGAAAGAGAATACATCTTATTTTAAGAGGACTTCAGGGATAAAAAAAATGTAAGCCTTTCAAGGGCATTCATTCACTTACTCATTCTCAGTATGGGTGAACAAGTGAAAGAATAAAAAAAAAACTTGTTCTACAGGCTTACGATATACCAAGTACCATGCTAAGCTCCAGTGATAAAAATTTTAACAATGAGATGGTTCTTGCCCTTGAGATGTTTACATTCTTTTTTTAAAATTCAGTTTTATTTTCAGTTTCAGATTCTCTTCTCTGACTCATTAGGAAGGCAAGAAATACAAAACCCATTAGAAATATGAAGTCATATGCATGACAAATTTCTGTATTAGCCACGTTACAAAAAAAAAAGGACAAGAAAGAAAAAGAAAAAAAAAACCTCTTCATTCTTCCCTCTGAATCCACGAGTTCCCTATCTGAAGATGAATAACAGGAGTCCTTTGGAATGGTTGTGGATCATTTTATTCATCAGAGTAGCTAAGTTTTTCACAGTTGATTATCTTTACAATATTGCTGTTACTTTATAACTTGTTCTCCCAATTTTGCTTCTTTGACTTTGCATCAGTTTATATGTTTGCCTAGGTTTTTTTGGAAAACATTCTCTTCATCAGTTCTTACAACACAATAATATTGCATCACATGCATATCCCATAACTTGTTCAGACATTCCCCAGATGATAGGCATAACCTCAGTTTCTAATTCTTTGCCTCCCCAAAAGAGCTGCTATAAATATTTTTGCACCTATGAGTCCTTTTCCTCTTACTTTCATCTCTTTGTGTTTATAGCCCTAGTACTAGTATTGTTATAATCAAAGGATATGCACAGTACAATAGACTTTTGGCCATAGTTCTAAATTGCTTTCTAGAATTGTTGGACTAGTTCACAGCTTCACGGACAGTGCATTAGTGTACCTATTTTCGCATATCCCCTTCAGTATTTGTCATTTTCCTTTTCTGTCATTTTAGCCAATCTGATGTGTAAGAGGTGTTACCTCCAAATAGTTTTATTTTGTATTTCTCTAATTATTAATGATTTAGAACATTTCTTCTTTGATATTTTCATCTGAAAACTGCCTGTTTATATCGCTTGACCAATTATCAGTTGGAGAATGGATTTAATTCACACACATTTGGCTCAGTTACCTATATATTTGGGAAATAAAACCGTTTTCCAAAGAAAGTTGCTGCAAATAATTTTTCCCAGTTTCCTGTTTTGTTTCTTTTGTAATGCTTTATTAACTTTTAGTTTACATCATAAATTTCCACAAAATTTTGAGTTACAAATTTTCTCCCCATTTTTCCCCCTAGCCACCACCCCAAAAGAGCAATCCTACTGGATATCCCCTCCTCCAATCTATTCTCTCCCATGTCTTCACCCATACCCCCTCCAACTTTCCAGTAGGGCACGGTGGATCTCTATGCCCCAGTGCCTGTATATCATATTTCCCAGTTACATGTAAAATAATATTAATAATTGTATACGTGTGTATATATATGAAACGTTTGATTTTAAAGCTTTGAATTCCAGATTCATTCCCTTCCTCCCTTGTCACTCACCCTTACTGGGAAGATAAATAATTCAATATAGGTTATATATGTGTAGCTCTGCAAAACATTTTCATAGTGGATATATTGTAAAAGACTGACTATATTTCCCTCCTCTTATCCCAACTCCCACTTGTTCTATTCTCTACTTTGATCCTGTCCCTTTTCCAAAAGTGGGTGCTTCTAACTTCCCTACCCCCCAGCCTGCCCTCCCTTCCATCACCCCCCTTTCTTCTCCTTACCCCCTACTCTCCTATAGGGTAAGATACCCTATTAAGAGTGTATGTCATTCCCTCCCTAAGCCAAATTCAATGAAAATAAGGTTGACCCATTCCCTTTTGCCTTCCTGTTCTTCCCCTCCATTGTGACCATTTTCCCTTGCCTCTTCTATATGAGATAGTTTACCTCATTCTGTCTCTCCCCCATCTCCTCCTATTATATTCCCCTCTCACCTCTTAATTTCACCTTTTAAGTAACATCCCTTCCTATTAAATTGGTCCTGTGCCCTCTATCTATATATACCTATACACATATGTACACACATACACATATGTATTGCTACACCCATATAACTTCCTATATAGATGTATACATGTATGTATGTATGTGAATATATATATATGTATATATATATATATATATATGCATACACATATCTATTCCCTTCAACTTTTTTCATACTGAGAAGTTTCATAAGTTACAATTATTGTTTTTCCATGTAGGAATGTAAATAGTTCAACTTGATAAGTTCCTTATGATTTCTTTTCCTGTTTACCTTATCATGCTTCTCTTGCTTCTTGCATCCAAATGTTAAATTTTCTATTCAACTCTGTTTCAAGAATGCTTGAAAGTCCTCTATTCTACACAATGACCATATTTTCCCTTAAAACATTCTACTCAGTTTTGCTGGGTAGGTGATTCTTGGTTTTAATCCCAACTCTTTTGCCCTCCAGAATATTATATTCCATGCCCTTTGATACCTCAATGTAGAAGCTGCCAGATCCCGTGTTATCCTGATTGTTTTTTCCAGGCCACTTCTAAAATTTTTTCCTTGATCTGGGAATTCTGGAACCTGGCTATAATATTCCTAGGAGTTTTCTTTTTGGGATCTTTTTCAGGAGGTGATCTATGGATTCTTTCAACCTCTATTTTGCCCTCTGTTTCTAAAATATCAGGGCAATTTTCCTGGAGAATTTCTTGAAAGATGATTTCTAAGTTTTTTTTTTAATTTATCTGTTTATTTTTAGTTAACAAGATTCAATTCCATAGTTCCTTGATTTTCAAATTTATTTAGCTCCCTTCCCCCACCCGCCACAACAGCATATAGTCCAGTATCATATCTGCAAATACTTTCATATTAGACATTAGTCAAGTTACAAAGGCGTATTGTACTAGGTGGGATGAAAAATGGTAAAGAATCTAGGTTCTTTTTTTGATCGTGGCTTTCAGGTAGTCCAATAATTTTTAAATTATCTCTCCTGAATCTATATTTCAGGTCAATGGTTTTTCCAATGAGATATTTCACATTGCCTTCTATTCTTTCCTTTGTTTGGATCTGTTTAATAGTATCTTGATTTCTCATAAAGTTACTAGCTTCCATTTGCTCCAGTCTGATTCTGAGAGAATGATTCTCTTCAGTGAACTTTTGAGATTCTTTTTCCATCTGAAAAATTCAGTTTTTTAAGGCATTCTTCTCCTCATTGCCTTTTTTGATCCTCTTTTGCCATTTGACTTAGTCTATTTTTAAGGTGTTACTTTCTTCAGTCAGGTTGCTGACTCTCATTTCATAATTTTCTTGCATCATTCTCATTTCTCTTCCCAATTTTTCCTCCACTTCTCATATTTGGTTTTCAAAATCCTTCTTAAGGTCCTCTATGGCTTGTACCCAGCTCGTATTTTTCTTGGAAGCTTTTGTTGCAGAAGTTCTGACTTCACTGTCTTCCTCCTCTTCCATGCTTTGATCCGTTTTGTCCCCAAAATAGAAGTGTAAAGTTGGGTTGCTCTATTTGCTTTGCTTCCTTTGCCTGCTCTTGTTGCCACTCAATTACTTGCCTTTTGCGGTTTTTGCCACAGTAGGATTCTGTCACCAGACAGGGGAGCTTCTTTGCAAATGCTGGGGTTTTCTCAGCTGCTGGAGGTATTAGTTGGGTGCACTCTCTGAAGCCTCCACATGCTCTGGCAATCTGGTTGCACACCCCAAGACCTCCACCCTAGACTGCAATCCAGATCCAAGCAGGTTAAAACAAGAGTGATTACCCCTCAGACTGGTCACTTGGTCCCCCTACAATCTGCAGACCAGGAGCTGAAGCAGCCATGTGCAGGAAGCTGCATGGCCCCAGCACCTCAGCACCTTCTCACCCCAGGGGCAAATGCTAACCCCACTCCCAAACTACCATATCCCAAAGTCCACACTGCACTGACCTCTCACTTTGTCTCTAACATCTACAGGTTGATAATTCTGGAAACTGCCACAGCTGCTGGTGATCTGAAGTCCCTCCAGCCAGTGGCTAATCAGGCCCACCATGAGGCTAAAACCTCTGGCTGTAGCTGGGCTGGGATCGGCTCCCAAAGTGTTGCGCTGGCCACTTACTGCAGGCCTGCAGGGCTTTCCTCAGCAAGAGGCTAGTTTCTCTTTGTCCTTTTGTGGGTTCTGTAGTTCCAAAGTTTGTTCAGAGTCACCTTTTACACAAATTGGAGGAGGTGGGAGCCAGAGCTCCATGGAAGTCCTGTTTCTACTCCACCGTATTGACTCTACCCCCCACCCCTTCTTGTTTTTTTCTAATTTTAGATGTATACATTTTACCACTGTGAATCTCTCTATTTCTTATTTGGTCATGAACTCTTCCCTTGTCAACAGAATCATAGGTGATTATTCCAATACCAATACTCAATTAATCTGCCTCTGATATTACTCTTTATGTTGAAATTATGTAAACATTTTGAGCTTATCTTGGTATATGGTGTGAGATGTTCATCTGTGTTCAGTTTCTGCCAGACTACTTTCCTGTTTTCCTAGCATTTTTATCAAACAGGGAGTTGCTGTCCCAGTAGCTCAGATCTTTGGGTTTATCAAATACCAGGTTACTGTGCTCATTTGTTTCTGTATATTGTGTACCTAATCTATTCCACTATCAACCACTCTATTTCTTACCCAGTGCTAAATTGTTTTGATGATTATAGCTTTGTAATACAGTTTGAGATCTGGTACTACTAGGTACTGCCTCCTTCATTCCCACTTTTTCATTGATTTCCTAGATATTATTTTTTACCTTTTGTTCCTTTAGATTAACTTTGTTATTATTTTTTCTAACTCTATAAAATAATTAGTTTGATTGTTGGCACTTTATAAATAAATATAGGTAGTATTGTCATCTTCACTCTATTAGTTTGGCCTACCCACAAGCAACTAATGTTTTCCCATATATGTCTTTATTTATGTGAAGTATTTTGTAATTGTGTTCATATAGTTTCTTTGTGTCTTGGCAGGCATTTTCTATTATCTGCAGTTATTTTAAATGGAATTTGTCTTTATATCTCTTGCTGGGTTTTTTGGTAATATATAGAAAATGCTGTTGATTTGCGTGGGATTGTTTTAAATCCTCCAACTTTGCTGAAGTTCTTCACTGTTTTGACTAGTTTTTTTTTAGTTGACTCTCTAGGGTTCTCTAAGTAAACCATCATTACTTCATCTACAAAAAGTTATAGTCTATTGTCTATGCTCATTCCTTCAAAGCTGAAGTTTACATTCTATTAAGAGAAGGTGACATACAGAGGGAAAGAGTAGGCAGTGTGGGTTTTATGGGGTTTTGTTTTGGAGGGATTTTTTAGTTAAGGAAATCATAGGGACAGTAATTTGAACTCTAAGTGAGCTGATTAAGGGGGTGAAGTGGAAAAGGGTACCATGATAGAGTTAGGTGGTAAGAAGATGGCTGACATGGAATATGAAGTATGGCTAGGGCAGGATAGATGTAATGGATCGTGAATTTGCCTTCACATACTCACTAATCAGGGTAGTGAGGACACAAGGGTCGGAGTTCTAAAACAGTGTAGCTTAGGGGACCCACGGTATGGTCTCTGGAGGTCCATTTGAAGGGCAGATAGAAAGAAAACTGCCCTCACTTATTCTAGGGTTTTAACAACCCTCCATTCACCTTCTTCATAGCAACTCTAAATTCCTCCTGGTGTCATTGAAATCCCAAAGAAAATGGGAAATGTATAGTATTCATATAATAGCAAATGGGGATGGACACAGGGACAAGGAAGTGATCAGGCTCAAAATAATGTTGACCATCCTTATTAGCATGGTATAGTGGAAAATGTTCTGGCTTGAACTTCAGGAGGCCCAGATTGCACAGGATAGCTCAGTCAACTAATGATCTGTGTGACAATGAGCAAGTCACTGCTCTTTGGACCTCAGGTTTCTATCCAAAGTGAGAGGTATGGTCTAAATGACTTCTGACATCTCTCTTCGTTCCAAAAAACATATAATTCTATAAAAATCTGTCCTACACTTAAGGCATAAGGTCATCCTTTGACTTTCTCTTTGAGGCCAAAGAGCCCCAGGTTCTTTAACCCTTTCTTCAATTTCTTATTTTAATAAGAATTTCTGTGATGGAAAGGATACAAAGCACTTAAAATATGTGTGTTGTCTCCTCAGATCCTCACAATGATGCTGTGAGGGAGACTTGATAGTCATTATTATCTGTGTTCCACACATTAGGAACCAAGCTCAGAGAAAGCTGGGTATAAAAACTACTGTGAACTCTGTGACTCTCCTTTCAATCAATTCTTTACCTAAGCTGCTGTTATATCCTAAAGTGGACCATGTAGTTTGGTGAGTGTGAGACTTCAAAAGTCAATAACCTCACAGCTTCATAAAGCTAATGAAATTGGGGCCATACAGAACAGATCAGGAGGGTGAATGGATGACTGAATCAATCAACAAGGACTTACTGAGCACTGCTTTGTATCTGGCATAGAATCACAGAATGTAAGAAAAGGGACCCTGAAGACCACTCAATCCAATCCAGCCCTGACCAAGAATCCTTCCTACAATGTCTGCAATTAGTAGTAATCCAGCCAGTGCTAGTAAAAACCCATCACATCCCCAAGTAGGCCATTCCACTTTGGGGCAGTCCTGATTGTGAGGAAGTTTATCTGGTCATCTCACCTAAATGTGGCTCTTTATAACTCCCAATCTTTGCTCCTAGTTCTGCCCTCCAATCCTTCTCTTTCCCACTTCCCTCTTCTGAATAATGGGCATAATTATCACAGGGCTGTTGTGAAGATGAAGTAAGAGACACTAAGTGTTAAGTGCTTTGCAGAGTTCTCACACCTCCAGGTCTTTCACCTGATTGGTGTATTCTTTGAAATCCAGGCCCTTAATCATCACGGTTGTCCTGCAGCTTGTCAGGATACTTGCTAAAATGTGGTGCCCAGAAAGAGACCTTCCTCTCTATCAGACTAAGTCAGTGGGACTATTGCTACCCTCAGCCTGAGCACCATGGCCCTTTTAATGCAACCTAAGACTGCAAAGGCTTTTGGGGTGGCCATCATTGATCTATATTGAGCTTGCAGTCCACTGAAACTACCAGATCTTTTTCAGATAAAGTGCTATATACCTGGACCTCTTGCCTCCAGCATTTATAACAGCAACTGTTTGCATCCAAGCATAAGACTTTACATTTTTCCCTATTAACTTTCATTTTATCTAAATCAATCTAGTGTTCTAGGCTGCTAAATTTTTTTGCTAAAATCTGAATATGTTATACAAAGAATACGAACCCCTTGTTCTAAAGAAGCACACAGACACACAAAAATGGAGAATAACAGAATCAGTAATTTTTTAGAGCAATAGGACATTAGAGAAGGGAGACCCCAGTGGGGGTTGGAGTTGTCAAATTGGAAGGAGAATATTTCTTTATCTATTTGATGATCCTGGTTGCAACCCTACCTGCTTAGCTTTCAATCTCTGAGCTCAGTTAACAAGAAAGGAGACCAACGAATACCTATGTTAACTAGAGATATCTCACTTGAATAAATAAAGAAATTCAGGAAAATAAAAATAATTATTTATTGTAACCAAGAAACTATTTTCCTGCCCATCTAGACCACTGCATGAAACCAGTAGAGATACAATTAAAATTCTTCCTGATCTAAAGAAACTAATGTGGGTGTTCCTACCTAAAGCAATGCAATCCTTGACATGTTTTCTTGCCTATTGTCTTAGGTATGAAACAACAACAAATTATTCATTGATCCCAATGTGTAGTGCTAAACACACACATCAAAAGCAGTCTTCAAATAATTACCTGCAAGGGAGTCTATTTTAGAGCTGCCACCATCATTCCATGCCCCAAATGAAACCTGACTCTTGCATGACAGAGCTGGAGAGTTATTCTGATCAATTATTTATTTTTCATATTCTATAATGTCAAATTAACTTAGGGAGTAGCTAGGTAATATTTATTATTTTGGAAAATTGATACAGAAATTTAATTTTGCATAATAAAGAGTTGTGAAGAAGCCGCCCTGATGATGAAGCCTGACCCCATGGGGAGGGCAGAGGAATCCTACCCTCAAGAAGCTTTGACCAGTATGGGCTTTGGAGGGAGTTGGGGAGACATGGAGAAGATAAAATTGGGGCAGGAAAGCAGTATTTTTCAATACAGGACATGTGTTCCTCATCAGAAAGAATTCTGCACATTGCAAAGTTAGGTGTTTTGGTCATCAAGTATTAAACCAGAGACTGACTGCTGGACAGCCTGCAAGAAAATCTGGCTCAAAACATATCAGAGTTGGAAGAGTCCTGTGAAGTTATCTAGTCTAAACCCCTCATTTGTCAGGGGAGGAAACTGAGGCCTATTTTTGCCTTTGAATCCCCTTGAAATCCAGGCCCTTAATCATCAGGGTTGTCCTGCAGCTTGTCAGGATACTTCCTAAAATATGGTGCCCAGAATGAGACCTACATGCTCAGAGATGGGCCTGATACACAGTAGGTACTCTGACTGATATCAGAACATTTTATTTCCAACATCCATTCAACTCTACCACTGAATGAGTGGTACAGAAGTGCTTAGAGCTTTCTTCAGTCTAGGGCTATGGATTTGTGTCCCCGCTAATCAAATAGCTCAGCTTTCTGTGGCCTTTATTCTAGTTACCCCCATCCACCAGCAGCTCTGTCTCATCGAGTTGCCTCTATCATTGGCATAATTATTGAAAAGCATTGATCACGGTGATAAAATAAACATAAGTTATCAACTGCAAATCCCAAGCCATGGCATTCCCAGCATGATGCTCTTCCAGCCTTTCATTAATCACCTCAAACCTGGGGCAAAGACAAAAGCACCAAAGTGCAGTTCTGTGGTGTTTCAAGACGGGAGCAGAGCAAGGACTTTCATTCAGGGTTTTTCATTCTCAAACTCCTGGTGTGGGTCAATTGATTTAGGAATGCAGAGCATTCTGGAGGCCTCTCTGGAAGATGGCACAGGTGGAACAAACAGGATTATACCAGATGCTGATCACATTTCCACTTCCTCAGTTTCCTGCTTCCCTTCTTGCCTCACTGTGTTCATTTAACTCTATCCTTCTCTCTTTACTACCAGATAAATCTGTGTGGGCTTCTCCCACAGGACATAAGTTGTCTTCATATCACAGTCCTGCCAAGGCCGATGGAGAGACGTCACATGGGTTGTCAAGAGCTAAAACACCATTTCTCCAATCTCTCTCCTCACATTGAATGAATGGCTGAAGAAATAGATGGATGAATGAATAAATAAATGAAAAATTATGTAAGTGTTTAATATGTGTGAAATATATCGTTAAGTGCTAGAGAGACAAATGGAAAAGCAGAGACTGCTCCTGCCCTCAAGGAGCTCATAGTCTAACGGGGGACCCAACTTCAGCAGCCAAGTAAGACAGAAATTTTCCACGGTCTTTATGGTACAGTAGCAAAGCAGGTAGTGATACACCTTCTTTGGCATCATTTTCAATGATAAAATCATATTCATCTGTCTTATTGAGCTTTTGAAGGTGCCAAGGACATTTGTGGCAAGAACTTTCTTTTCCAGGCTGTTAATAGCTATGGCTGCCAAGGTGGTGCTTTCAAAAAGCAGAGCAAGATCACATCTCAGTGGGGTTGATCCTCTGGAGGTTGGCTTGTAGGGTCAGTTGTCTGCTCTTCCTGGGGCCTTTGGGCTAAAGTTCTTGGGGTAGGTGGTAGTGGTTTGACTGGGCTGAAACATGCCATCTAAATGTTTCTCCCTTCGTTCAAAGTTGGCAGGGACCTTGGAGCTCTGCTATCTTGCAATCACACATGCCTTTCTCATGAAGTATTCTAGATATTAATTTCCTCTTCTCTAAAATGTTGCAGTTTGGCTCAGTTACCTCTAACTACTGTAGAGACACTAGTTATGTGACCCTGGACAATTCATTTAACCTCTGTCTGGTTGAGTTTCTTCAAATGTAAATTAGGGACAATAATAGCACCTACATCCCAGGGTTGTTGTGAGGTTCAAATGAGATTACATTTGCAAAGTGTTTTGTAAACCTTAAAATGCTCTATAAATGGCAGTTATCATCACCATCATTATTCATGTTATATAGAATTTTAAAGGTGTTATTTCTTATTTGCAAATATATGATTAGAAAGATTTGGACAAGCTAATTGTGGTTACCAATCACTTTTCAATGGAAAAACAATCAAAAGAAAAAAGGCCAGTCAGTATTTGGGGAAAGACACTAGGTCAGAGAAAGGTTGGGTGCAACCTGAGTCTTTACATTTCCCTCTGATTGGTTGCAAAGCAACTCTGCTTACCCATTGGGGTCACTGTGACGCTCTACCCCTGATTCAGCTGCAGGTCAAGATAAGTGTGTTTCCTCTTAACATCTGCTGCTGCCCTGGAATTCTGTGGCATTGTCAATCATTTCTCCTGAAGGGATTCAGCATCATTCCTAGCACTGTTCAAACCAATTTCCATGTACACACATCCCATATAATTGCAATTCCAATGAATTGTTTGAAAAAGGGAACACTAATTCTGGCATAGGGTGTGAAATGTTTGCTTGTGTCCCAGCCTTTTTTCTTCCCTCTTCATATGCAAAAATACTCATCCATCTATTCAGATATAATTCTATTCTATACACACAGCTCCAAGATAGTAGCACATATCAGTTTCAGGAGGAATACTTTGTGGTTTTGTGTCTGAACTTTTTCCCCCTCTGGATGCTGTTTGTTAGTCATGTTTTATCCTATTAAACAATCCCTCATGCAATGCATGCCTTTATATAAGAAACTAAAAAGCGTAACAGAAATGTTTTCAATGTAGATGTTCAGTGGGAACATACTTTCTTGCCATCACAAAAGGCTCATCTTCTTTGCCATGACTACTCTATGAAACATGACACATGTGTCACAAAATTTACCTCTTTGAGGTAGTTCTCATCTGTAAAATGTCAAAAAAAAAACCTGTGTGAGTGTGTGTGTGTGTGTGTGTGTGTGTGTGTGTGTGTGTGTGTGTGTGTGTGTCGTGCACACACACGTGATTGACCCCTCTGGTCACCATCTGGTGAAGCCTATGGACCCCTTCTCAGAATCAGGTTTTTAAATGCATAAAATCAAATACATAAGACTACAATGGAAAGCAATTATCTTCAAATAAAGATGTAATTGATTTTTCCCATTCAGATTTATGGACTTCCTGAAAACTATCCATGGACCCCTTAGGGGCTGAAACACTTGGACTCAGTAGTCTTTGAAGTCTCTATTTTTCTGAATTGATGATCTTTTGACGAGACAATCATGGAGTCTTAGCAGGAAGGGACTTCAAAGACCATTTCAGTCCCACTCCCCCAGACCTAAACAGCATAGCTGACAAGTGGGCATCCATCTCTGCTTGAAGACCCCCCTCCACTCTCCCAGAGATGGGGAAGCTACTACCTCCCAGGGCAGCCCCTTCTACTTTGAGAAAGGTCTCATTGTCAGGAAATTTTTCATACCAGTTAATTAACTAATGCAGCATTGCTCATGAGCCTCTGTGGTCAGTGTGATTGCTGTAGCAGATACCACAACTGAATTTCAATTCAATTCAATTTGTGACATTTTACTTGAAAAGTATAAGGGATAGTCTGGGTACTGGACAAATGGGAGCTGTACTTCTCTATGGGGTTTGCTGGGGAAAAGATTCAAAGTCACTAGGTCCTAGCTAAAAGAGCAAAACCAATAAATTCTTTGGCCTTATCTCCCTCCTTTCCTGAACTCTTTTGTTCACTCCTCTCGGGACTCTTACTTTCTCCTTTCCACCCACACTATGGTACACAAACTTTTTCCCTGAAAAAAAAAAAATGGAGAGAACTATGATCACTGTATTTCTTTCCAAGTTTTGATCCAAGTTTTCCTTTCTTCTTTGTCATTTTTAATATTTGTCCAGGCTCACTTGGAAAGGGCCCCACTGTACTTGGGCCTTCACATCTGGATGTGTTCAGTCCTAGTTGCTGAGTTTAAAGAGACATCACAAGTTATAGTCCATCTGGAAAAGATGACCAAGTGAACATCAATAATTGCTGAACCATATGCTTATTTCCCTACTTATATCAATTTCAGGACATTATCTATATGTGCATTAAGAGCATTCAAAAGGAAGTTATTTATTAGAAGGGAACAAGCAGGCTTCCACAAGCAATATTCCACAACAAACCACATCTTTAGCATCAAGTTGACTGACAGATGGGACAAGATCTCACTGGTCTTATGGTTTGTTCAACATAACCCATTTGCTTCAGTAGCGTAAAATCTCTCTGTAATGACAAGGTATCTTCCATGCATATTTCACAGTTACATACAATTCCTTGAAATATATAAAAAGAGAGCTAGAACCTTGATCAATGGCCCTCTGATCATTAGCACCAAGTAAGGCACAAAATGGGGACATAACACTTGCTCACTGTTATGGAGGAAATCCAACCAGAGGTGAAGTTAAGGAGGGCTTATCTGTACTTGGTGAGGTCATATACATTCTCCTATTTATAGATGATATTGTGCTAATTGCATCACAGCCTGGAATGTTGTGAAAACTTCTAAATGAAATCCATAACCATGCTAAAGAGTTCAGCCTAATTGATCACACAGGAAAACCAAGTGGTTCAAGAATGTCTATTGCCCAGACTGTAGTGTAACTGGCAGCCAATGAGCTTGTCCAGCAGTGTATATCAGGCAGATACTGCAAGGGGACAATGTGTCAGACCCAGTAAGAGAAGAAGGCTGAATTGCCTTGGGGAAACTGCGAAGTTCTTTTAATGGGCCCAAGCTTCTCCCTGAATCAACAGCCCCCATTTTTAGTGTCAATATTCTTCTGGCAGTATCTGTGAGGGATGAAACACTGCAGTCTTTGAAGAATAAAAATTGAGAATCAGAGCAATGGAGAGGTGCAGGCTGCAAGCCATTATAAAGAAGGAGGAGGGAGATAAAGAAACGTCAACATGTGGAAGGAGCTGCTTCAGTAGCCAGTGGATGCTCCATCAATCAAGCTCAGATGGGAAAGAGGAATGGACTGAGAGGTCTCTGAGGTCCAGCTTTGTCTTAAAGCAGATGCTCGACGACCCCTCAGGGGATATCTTATGGTATTCTTGTTCAGGTATAGGTGAGACAAGAAGGCCTCTGAGGTACTTTTTACCTCTGAGATTCTGTAAGGAAATGGGGAAGAGGAAGAGGAAGAAGGAGGAGGAGATGATGATAATGACAATGACAGTGATGACAACAACTTGGTTATGAGGCTAGAGTAAGAAATAATGGTTGGACTGTCCATGTGTCCCATCAGTATCCTGGTGATATCAAAGAAAATAGAGGACAGTTGCCCCAAATGTTGTATGGACTCCTTGTGGTGAGAATTATGGGAGGACCTGAACAACAGTCACACAGGATAGGCAGTCGTGGATGGGCTGTGATAACTATAAATGAAGATCTAAGGGGATCATTGAATTTTTTGAGAATTGAGTATTATCAGGTATTTTCCAACT
This sequence comes from Gymnobelideus leadbeateri, assembly GCA_011680675.1. NCBI lineage: Eukaryota > Metazoa > Chordata > Mammalia > Diprotodontia > Petauridae > Gymnobelideus > Gymnobelideus leadbeateri. The sequence continues at coordinate 92,591 of WOXC01008716.1, read as the reverse complement.
AAAGTAGGTAATGCTATTAGTAATATTTTGTACTTCCTTGATTTAAATGGTTAATCCTAGAAGGTTTTATTAAATAACAAATAGTAACAACAAAAATACCCATTATTAGCAGAGTCCTGGGGAGCTTGAAGAATAGAAGATCTGGGAACTATGCTTACTGCTGGGTGTCATCAATTTCAATAATACAACACTTACAGAAGCTCTTATGAAGCCTTCAGGGCTTGGAAGTCTTATTGACAACTGGGAGCACACCAGAGATGATGTTATGGGAAGGGGGTGGGCCAAACAACAACAGCAACAACAATCGTAGCAGCAGCAGCCACTCTGAGAGTCTGTCCTTCTTTGGTATGATCTAGTTGGGCACAAGATGGCAGGGACTTAGACATCCTGACTTGATGATGTACACCTACCATCCCTGGTCTTTTCCAAATATTTGTTTCCACTGCTACCTTTAGGTTCCCTTTGCTTAGTTCCCTTTGGTGATTCTTCAACCCCACATCTCAGGTCCCTTCACCTGCTCTCCAGAAATTGTACATTTCACTTTAGACATTTTCTCACTCCCTGGAAACCCCTGCCACCAAATGAAGGCAAAGGGGAAGGAGCAAGAAGGAGGTTTGTAGAAGCTTGTTAACAAGTGTATCCTTCCTGTAATCAAAGTCTGCAGCCTGTGGAAATATGGTTTTAATTTCTTCCTTTGAAAAGCAGATCAAGAGTGGGACAGTAGATAGCACAGGCTTTCATGTCAGTGATTTCACGGATTCGGCAGTCTTTAGACAGCTTAAAAGCTCTTTTCCTGCCAATGTTCCTCTAGCAAGTGTCCTTTGCTATTGCAGAGTGTATATGTTGGCTACACAGATCTCATGCCGCAGCAAAAATGTTCTGAAAAGTGCCTAGGCTGGCTTTAAAGATGGATACTCAGTGCAAATATTTTAAGACACTATCTCAAACAGGTGAACACCAGTGACTACTTGGACTTATAGACTTCCAAGAGGCAAGAAGACCAATCTTTACCATCACTATGACTCCAACCCCCCCACACACACTCCACACCACACACAGGGTATGTGTCATTTCTCTAAGAACTACAATGAGAACCCAGTTCCTTTGTTTCGTGATTCACCAGAGATGCTTGGAACTGACTCATCCTGCTGAAAGGGATGCTTTTGAACATTATTGAGACAAGAATGGAATGTCCGTGAATGGAACATTTTTTAAAGTTTCAACTAGTTAGTTAGAAATATACCTAACTTTTGGCTCCTCTAGGGTAAAGGGGGGGCTGTTTGTCTCTATTGAAGAAAAAGGAGAAAGCTGGAAAAGCTCAGCCACTAAGAGGATGCCATGCTTGTTGGTATTCCTATTGTCTTCCATTTAAATGCCATGCACACAGGGGTTCTGGGAAGAAAGATGAGCCAACACACTGAGAATCACATTCATTCTCACTAAATCCCAGTGAAGGAGGGCAGGCAGGTTTATTCCCCTGCTACAAGCAGAGAAATTTAGGGGCAGAGTAAGACAGTCAATCATTCCTTTTTTCATTCAACAGGCACATACCAAATGCTACTATGTGCTGTAGGGGATACAAGAAAAGCCAGTGTCTCTGTCCCAAGAAACTCACACCCTGAAGGGACACAAGACATATATGTGGAGGCAATTAGGGGGTGCAGTATGTGGGCTCAGGATCAGACACTTATTAGCTGTGTGAACCTGGGCAAGTCATTTTATATCTCTGATTGTTTCCTCACCAATAGTGCTTACCTTATAGGATTATTGTGACGCTCAACTGAGATGTGAAGTTCTTTGCAAACTTTGCAGTATTACCTAAATGTTAGTGAACTAAGAGTGCACAGAACTTGGAGTCAAGTAGCCCTAGCTATGAATTCTGCCTCTGAAACTTACTAACCACATTGTTAGGCGCAAATCACTTCACTGCTCTGAGATTCAACTACCTTGTGTGAAAATGGAGGAAGGAAACAGCATTTATCTAGCACCTACTATGTGCCAGGTGCTCTGTTAAATCCTTTGCAAATATTGGCTCAATTGATACTCACAGTAGGGTTGCTATGAGGCTGGTGAGATAATGGCAGTCATAATGTTGCTGCTGCTGCAGTTGCTCCTGGAGAGAAGACTGTTCTCCAGCTGCTGCGATACAATACAGAAGGAAAAGAAGTAAACAGTTATTTTAAAGCATCTACTATGTGCCAAGCAACCCCAGCAGGTAGTTGCTATTATTATTCCCATTTTACAGATAAGGAAACTGAAGCAGAGGTGAAATGACTTGTCCAGAGTCACAGATGTATCTGAAGTTGGATTTGAACTCATCTTCCTCATTCTAGGCCCACAACTCTATTGACTGCAGCACCTAGCAGCCTAGCCAGAGAAGTGGCCAGGAATGTGTGTAAGTCAATAGGAAAATAAAGGCCTCACCCCACTGAGATAAGTGTGTTTTTTCCCCTTTGCTTTCCACTATTTATTTACATGATAGATCAAAATGATCTTAGGCTTGAGAAACAGGGTGGCCCTGAATTCAGAGATCCCTTGGCAGTTGGAAGGGGAGTCAGAAGGGGAGTCATCTATTTATGAAAGTTGAGTGTATGAAATGAAGCAATCAGATATTAAGCAGGGACTGCCAGGTCACATGGCCAACATGATTACCCAATGGTTGCCTTCTCCAGTACTTCTAACTCTCAAAAAAAAGGTATGTTCCATAGGTAGAGAAGAGGGAAGCCTGATGAAGAAAAATCCTTATGAATTCATCCCAGAGAACTCTAATTCAGAAAGCATTCCATCAAAAAGGCCCCACTAAACCCAAAGCAGGGACACTAGCTGACTAACAAATTGTAAGTGGGGCACATCAAAGGAACTGCCACCTCCCTTGCCACCCAGGCTATAAATCTTTTGTCAGCCTGATGAAAAAGGAGAAAACAAAATCAAATTAATAAAAATTTTAAAAATGAATGAGGTGAAATCACAACAGAGAAAAAAAGATGATTACAACCTATTATATTTAGCTATATACCAGTAAAACTTAGAATTTTTTTTTTAAACAGAGGATTACCCACAAAAATGTAAAATAACTGAGTTAGCAGGATATGACAGACAATGCTTTAAGGGGAAAGGTCTTGGGGCTTTCTCCCTTCTTAGGCTCTTGGCCCACTGAAAGAGAGTTGGTCCTTGTCCTCTGCATTTGTTTTGCATTATAAGAGGAGGGAGTGAAGTTTCTGTGAGACTTGAAAGGTTAGGAGGGCCTTACCACATCCTGGAATTTCACCATCTAGGTTTATAGCCAGCTTAGCATTGATTCTCCAAGGAGCAAGGAGTGACCTTCAGAACTACAGCCCAGCAGTAACTTCAACAAGGATTGATCTGTATCCTTGTCAAATATTATGGGCTCATTATAGAAACGTATGTGTATATATGTATATTCTACTTTTTAAAAAGGAAATTGAACTAACCTTAAAGGAACTACAAAGAAAAAAAAATCCCAGTCCAGATGGATCTATGTAAGAAATCTCTCAAAGTTTTAAAAAATAATTAATGCCCATACTATGCAAATTACTCTAAAAAATGAGAAAGGCAGGGGGTGGAGACAAGATGGCAGAAAGGAAGCAGTAACTTCTCTAAGCTCTTCTGTGAATCCTGTCACTAAACCTTAAAAAGTGAATCTGAACGGATTCTGGAGTGACAGAATCCACTGAGAGAAGGAGCAGGACAGAATCCAGCCCAGGAAAGTGCCCATGTGGGTCCGGACAGGGGGAGTGTGGAACACGTGGGGTCTGTAAAGCTCAGACTTGAGAGCAGACAAGCAGACTACACCAGAGAGAGAAACCCCAGCCAGCCGACTTACCCATCCCAAAGACGAATCCCAGTCATCTCACCAGCATCTCACCAGGGGACAGGAGGAATCATTGGAGCCAGGTAAGAGAGGGCTCAGGGCCCCCAGCAGAGACAGCAGCTTCTCCTGGGAATACCAGCCCCCAGCCTGGAAGTTTAGAAATCACCTGCCTGTTTATGAAGGGGCTAGAATGGCAAAGTAAACTCTAGCTGCTCTGATCCCTCCTTCATGAAGTAGAAAACCCAAAGCTAAGTGTCCAACCCAGAGTGAAATCCTAAGAGAGTGGAAATAGCCTCCGGCTTGGGAGATATCTAGAAGGGGTGTAACTGAGGCAGCTAGGAGTCTGAAAAGAAGAGGGGGAGGGGTCCCAACAAGTCCCATCTCACCTGATCAGCAAAAGCCTTCCCCAGCTGTAGCCCAGGGGTACAGAGGCAAAAACTCCACTCTCCTCCACAGATTACTCAGGGCACATCAGCATACTTCCCTGAGACTCCTGCCTTAGCCTCAAACAAGACACCCAGATGCTACAGCATTCGAAGTCAAGGACCAGGTCCTTAGCTCACAGCCTGAGAAATTAAGAAATAGGAAATCACAACGGGAAGGAAAGAGGCTGAAAAGGAGAAGGGGAAAGCAAGAAAATCGATCCGAGCTTATTATGTAGGTAAAGAACAACCAAATACAGAAGACAACATGGACTCTTTACCCATACCTGAGACCACAAAAGGAAATATGAACGGGTCTCAAGCCCAAATAGCATTCTTGGAGGAGCTTAAGAAAGATTTTAAAGACCAAATCAGGGAGGTAGTGACCAAATTGGAAAAAAGTTTCACTGAAGAAAACAAATCCTTAAAAAGCAAAATTAGTGAAGTAACTGGAGACAATACCTCCCTAAAAAGGACCTTCAACAACTAACCAAAGACTATAATTCGCTAAAAATTAGAATCAAACTGAAACTCAGAACTCTATGATGCAGCAAGAGTCAATCAAATAAAACATGAAGATTGAAAAATTGGAAGAAAGTGTAAAATATCTCACTGGAAAAACAACTGACCTATAGAACAGATCCAGGAGACACAACTTAAGAATTATTGGTCTACCAGAAAGCCATGATGTAAAAAGCAGCCTAGACAACATCTTTCAAGAGACTGTCAAAGGAAACTGTCCTGAAATCAGAAGATAAAATAGTTATCAAAAGAATTCACCAGAATCCTCCTGAAAGAGATCCCAAATTGAAAACTCCAAGAAATATAGTAGCCAAATTATGGAATAACAAGATTAAGGAAAAATACTGCAAGCAGTCAAAAAGAAACAATTCAAATATCACAGAACTACAGTCAGGATCACACAGGACCTAGCAGTTTCTACATTAAAAGATCTGAAGGATTGGGATTTGATATTTTGTAGGGCAAGAGAGCTAGGACTACAACCAAGGATTAACTACCCGGAAAAACTGAGCATAATCTTTCAGGAAAGGAGATGGTCGTTTAATGAAATAAGGGATTTACAGACTTTCCTGATGAAAAAGCCAGAGCTCAATGGAAAACCTGATCTCCAATTACAATACTCAAGAAAGACATGAAAAGGTAAACAAGGAAACCACAGACTCACACATACATATATGCACACACCCACACTCATGCACACATGCACAGAACTTGGGATGCAATAAGAGCAAAATGTTCACATCACTATATGAGGAGCTGATAATCGTCAATATTGAAATTTTTATGATTATCATGATCTTTAAAAGAACCCTTTTAACACATAGTTAAAGGGTGTGGGTGTGAATGAACTAACCTCAAGATTAAAAAAAAAAACCTATTAAGGGGATCAAAGGAACTGTAATGGGATAAAAGGAAAGGATGAGATAGAAAAAGGTAAAGTATGCTATTCGAAGAGGCATAAAAAACACACTATAGTAGAGGAGAAAGAAAGACGGAGAGGAACATCATTTAAACACTATTCTCACTCGTTCTGGTTCAAAGAGGGATCAACATAATCACTTAAGTTTAAGATTCTAAAGTGATTAGACATGAAAATTCATTAAGTAGAGGAAAAGGAGGGAGGAAGAGGAGCGCTGTTTGAAATTTATTCTCATTGGTTTGGAGTCAAATGGGGAGTAAAAAACTCTGATAGGTATAAAAATTGATTGTGTCCTATAGGCAGTAGGATAGTAAGGAGTGGGATAAAAAGGAGGAGAGTAAAGGGGGGGTATTAGAGGGCAGGGAAATAGTAGTAAGGGGAGAGGGTAGATTAAGAAGGGGGGTCACCAGGTGGGAAGACTGACATAGGGGGAAGTCAAAAGGGAAAACTTCAAGGAGGGGGAGGGAGAAGGAAGAAACAAAAACATAAACAGGGGAGGGAACAGGATGTTGGGGAAGAGACAGATAGTCATCATTACTGTGAATGTGAATGGGATGAACTCCCCAAAAAACAGAGGCAGATAGCAGAATGGATTAAAAACTATAATCCTACAATATGCTGTCTACAAGAAACACATTTGAAACAAAGGCATACCCACAGGGTAAAGGTAAAAGGCTGGAACAGAATTTATTATGCCTCAGCTAAAGTAAAAAAAGCAGGGGTAGCAATCCTTATCTCAGATAAAGCAAAAGCAAAAATAGATCTAATTAAAAGAGATAAGGAAGGAAACTATGTCCTGCTAAGGCACCATAGAGAATGAAGCAATATCATTACTTAATATATATGCACCAAATGGTATAGCATCCAAATTCCTAGAGGAGAAGTTAAAGGAATTAAAGGAAGAAATAGATAGCAAAACTCTACTAGTGGGGGACCTTAACCTCCTCTCTGAACTTGACAAATATAACCTCAAAATAAACAAGAAAGTAGTTAAGGAGGCGAATAGAATTTTAGAGAAACTAGATATGATAGATCTCTGGAGAAAACTCAAGGGGGATAAAAAGGAATTTACTTTCTTCTCAGCAGTGCATGGTACATACTCAAAAATAGACCATGTACTAGGGCATAAAAACCTCACAATTCAGTGCAGAAAGGTAGAGATAGTAAATGTATCATTCTCAGATCATGATGCAATAAAAATTATATGCAATAAAGGGCCATGTAAAGATAGACTAAAAACTAATTGGAAATGAAACAATTTAATCCTCAAGAATGAGTGGGTCAAACAAGAAATTATAGAAACAATCAGTAATTTCATTCAAGAGAATGATAATAATGAGACAATATACCAAAATTTGTGGGATGCATTAAAGGCAGTTCTTAGGGGAAGTTTTATATCCCTGAGTGCATACATGAAGGGATGTCAATGATTTGGACATGCAATTGAAAAAGCTAGAAAAAGAACAAATTGAAAAACCCCAATTTAGTAGTAAATTAGAAATATTGAAAACCAAAGGAGAGATTAATAAAACTGAAATTAAGAAAACTATTGAATTAATAAATAAAACTAAGAACTTATGAAAAAACCAATAAAATTAATAGACCCTTAGTCAATATGATAAAAAAACATAGAAGAAAACCAAATTATGAATATAATAAATGAAAAGGGTGAATCTACCTCCAATGGAGAGGAAATCAAAACAATAATTAGGAATTATTTTTCCCTATTGTATGCACATAAATTTGACAATCTTAATGAAATGGAAGAATATTTGCAAAATACATGTTGCCCAGATTAACTGAAGAGGAAGTAAATTACTTAAGTAACCCCATCTCAGAAAAAGAAATCAAACAAGCCATCAGTGAACTCCCTAGGAAAAAATCCCCGGGGCCAGATGGGTTTACTAGTGAATTCTATCAAACATTTAAAGAACAATTGATTCCAATACTCTACAAACTATTTGGGGAAATTACTGAAGAAGGAGTCCTACCAAATTCTTTCTATGACACAAATATAGTACTGATTCCTAAATCAGGAAAATACAAAACAGAGAAAGAAAATTATAGACCAATTTGCCTCATGAATTTAGATGCAAAATTTTTAAATAAAATATTAGCTAAAAGACTCCAACAACTTATCACAAAAATAATACACTTTGATCAGGTAGGATTTATTCCAGGAATGTAAGGATGGTTTAATATTAGGAAAACCATCAGTATAATTGATCATATAAACAATAAAAGTAGCAGAAACCACATGATTATCTCAGTAGATGAAGAAAAGGCTTTTGACAAAGTACAACATCCTTTCCTATTAAAAATATTAGAAAGTGAGTGACGAAGCCCAGTGGAAGACAGAGTGTGGCAGAATCCAGCCCAGGAGGTTGCCCAGAGTGTCCGCACAGGTGGAGTGCAGAGCTCGTGGGATCTGCACAGCTCAGACCTAAGAGCAGGCAAGCAGACTACACCAGAGAGAGAAAAAGCCCCAGCCTGCAGACTTACCAAGGACGAATCGCAGTCATCTCGCAGAGGGAACGGATCATTGGAGCCAGGTAGGAGAGTCGGGCCCCCAGTGGAGAGAGTGGCTTCTCAGGCTGCATTCAGCCCCCAGCCTGGAAATTTAGAAACTGCCTGCCTGTATGATACAGGGGCTGGAATGGCAAAGTAAATTCTAGCTGCTCCGATCCTCCCATCCCTCCTTCATGAAGCAGAAAACCCAAAGATAAGTCTCCCACCCAGACTGAAATCCCAAGTTAATGGAAATAGCCTCAGGCTTGAGAATCTCCAAGAAAGGGTGTAACTGAGACAGCCAGGAATCTGAAGAGAAGAGAGGGAGGGGACCCAACTAGCCCCACCTCACCTCACCAACAAAAGCCTACTTATAGCCCAGGGGTATAGAGGCAGAAATCTGAAGTGGTCAGACTCATCCCCACCTACACATCTACATTCCTCACTGACTTCCCTGACTTAGCCATAAACTAGCCACCCAGAGGTATTCAAAGTCAAGGATCAGGCCCTAAACTCATAGCCTGAGAAACTAAGAAACAGGAAGTCACAATGGGAAGGAAGGAAGCTGAGAAGGAGAAGGGGAAGGCAAAAAAGTCTATTGGAGCATACTATGCAGGGCAAGAACAACAAAACACACAGGACAATATAGACTCTCTGCCCACACCTGAGACCACAGAAGGAAACATGATCTGGTCTCAAGCCCAAATAGCATTCCTGGAGGAGCTTAAGAAAAATTTTAAAGACCAAATCAGGGAGGCAATGACCAACTTGGAAAAAGAAAATACCTCCCTAAAAAAGGAACTTCAAAAACTTACTGAAGACCATAATTCACTATAAATTAGATACAACCAAACTGAAACTCAGAACTCTATGATGCAGCAGGAGTCAATCGAAAAAAACAAGATGATCGAAAAATTGCAAGAAAATGTAAAATATCTCACTGGAAAAATAACTGACCTAGAGAACAGATCCAGGAGAGACAACCTAAGAATTATTGGTCTACCAGAAAGCCATGATGAGAAAAGCAGTCTAGACAACATCCTCCAAGAGATTGTCAAAGAAAACTGTCCTGAGGTCCTGGAATCAGAAGATAAAATAGCTATTGATAGAATTCACCGGACTCCTCCTGAAAGAGATCCCAAACTGAAAACTCCAAGAAATATAGTAGCCAAATTCCAGAATTATAAGATTAAAGAAAAAATTCTACAAGCAGCCAAAAAGAAACAATTCAAATATCGAGGAACTACAGTTAGGATCACACAGGACCTAGCAGCTTCTACATTAAAAGAGCGGAGGGACTGGAATTTGATATTTCGTAGGGCAAGAGAGCTAGGACTACAACCAAGGATTAACTACCCGGCAAAACTGAGCATAATATTTCAGGCAAGGAGATGGACGTTTAATGAAGTAAGGGACTTCCAGACTTTCCTAATGAAAAAGCCAGAGCTCAGTGGAAAATTTGATCTCCAATTACAAGACTCCAGAAGAACATAAAAAGGTAAACAAGGGTAACATAGACTCACACATGCAGAAGTGCACATACCCACACCCACAAACACAAGCTCATTACCTGGGATGCAACAAGAGCAAAATGTTCACATCCCTATATGTGGAGCTGATAACTGTCAATATTTGAAATCTTATGATTATCATGACCTGCAAAAGGGTTATACTTAGAGGGTGTGGGTATGAATGCACTAACATGGAGTCTAAAAAAAAAAAGACTATTAAGGGGATCAATGGTACTGTAATGGGAAAAAGGAAAGGATGAGCTAGGAAAAGGTAAAATATGCCATCTGAAGAGGCATCAAAACACACTATAGAAGAAGGGAAAGTAAGAGGGAGAGGAACATCATTTAAACACGATTCTCACTGGTTCCGGTTCAAAGAAGGATCAAATTAGTCAGTGAAGTTTAAGAATCTAACGTGAATAGACACATAAATTCATTAAATAGAGGAATTGGAGGGAGGGAGAGGAGCATTGTTTGAAATTTACTCTCATTGGTTTGGAATCAAATGGGGAGTAATTTACTCTGATAAGTATAAAAATTTGTTGTGTCCTATAGATAGTGGGAGGGTGGGGGGGGGTGAAAAGGAGGAGACTAAAGGGAGGGATTATAAGGGAGGGAAATAGTAGTAAGGGGAGAGGGTAGGTTAAGAAGGGGGGTCACTGGGTGGGAACACTGAGGGAGGGGGCGGTCAAAAAGGAAAACTTCAAGGAGGGGAAGGGAGAAGGAATAAACAAAAACATAAACAGGGGAGGGAATAGGATGGAAGGGAAGAGACAGATAGTCATCATTACTGTGAATGTGAATGGGATGAACTCTCCCATAAAACAGAGGCAGATAGCAGAATGGATTAAAAACTATAATCCTACAATATGCTGTCTTCAAGAAACACATTTGAAACAAAGGGATACCCACAGGGTAAAGGTAAAAGGTTGGAGTAAAATTTATTATGCCTCAGCTAAAGTAAAAAAAGCAGGGGTAGCAATACTTATCTCAGATAAAGCAAAAGCAAAAATAGATCTAATTAAAAGAGATAAGGAAGGAAACTATATCCTACTAAAAGGCACCATTGAGAATGAAGCAATATCACTACTTAATATATATGCACCAAGTGGTATAGCATCTAAATTCCTAGAGGAGAAGTTAAAGGAATTAGAGGAAGAAATAGATAGCAAAACTATACTAGTGGGGACCTTAATCTCCCCCTCTCTGAACTCGATAAATCTAACCTCAAAATAAACAAGAAAGAAGTTAAGGAGGTGAATAGAATCTTAGAGAGACTAGATATGATGGATCTCTGGAGAAAACTGAATGGGGATAAAAAGGAATTTACTTTCTTTTCAGCAGTGCATGGTACATACTCAAAAATAGACCATGTACTAGGGCATAAAAACCTCACAATCCAGTGCAGAAAGGCAGAAATAGTAAGTGCATCATTCTCAGATCATGATGCAATAAAAATTATATGCAATAAAGGGCCATGGAAAGATAGACTAAAAACTAATTGAAACTAAACAATTTAATCCTAAAAAATTGGTGGGTCAAAGAAGAAATTATAGAAACAATCAATAATTTCATTCAAGAGAATGATAATAATGAAACAACATACCAAAATTTGTGGGATGCACTAAAGGCAGTTCTCAGGGGAAGTTTTATATCCCTGAGTGCATACTTAATTAAAGCAGAGAGAAGGGAGGTCAATGAATTGGACATGCAATTGAAAAAGCTAGAAAAAGAACAAATTGAAAATCCCCAATTTAGTACTAAATTAGAAATATTGAAAACCAAAGGTGAGATTAATAAAATTGAAATTAAGAAAACCATTGAATTAATAAATAAAACCAAGAGCTGGTTTTATGAAAAAATCAACAAAATTGATAGACCCTTAGTCAATATGATAAAAAAAAAGAAAGAAGAAAACCAAATTATGAGTATCAAAAATAAAAAGGGTGAATCTACCTCCAATGAAGAGGAAATCAAAAAAATAATGAGGAATTATTTTTCCCAATTGTATGCACATAAATATGACAATCTTAGTGAAATGGATGAATATTTACAAAATCACAAATTGCCCAGATTAACTGAAGAGGAAGTGAATTACCTAAATAACCCCATCTCAGAAAAAGAAATCAAACAAGCCATCAATGAACTCCCTAGGAAAAAATCTCCAGGGCCAGATGGGTTCACTAGTGAATTCTATCAAACATTTAAAGAACAATTGATTCCAATACTCTACAAACTATTTGGGAAAATTAGTGAAGAAGGAGTCCTACCAAACTCTTTCTATGACACAAATATGGTACTGATTCCTAAATCAGGAAGAGATAAAACAGAGAAAGAAAATTATAGACCAATCTCCCTCATGAATTTAGACGCAAAAATTCTAAATAAAATATTAGCCAAAAGACTCCAACAACTTATCACAAAAATAATACACCCTGATCAGGTAGGATTCATTCCAGGAATGCAAGGATGGTTTAATATTAGGAAAACCATCAATATAATTGAGCATATCAACAACAAAACTAGCAAAAACCACATGATCATCTCAATAGATGCAGAAAAGGCTTTTGACAAAGTACAACATCCATTCCTATTAAAAACACTAGAAAGTATAGGAATAAATGGAGCCTTCCTTAAAATAGTTGCTAGCATCTATCTAAAACCATCAGCAAGTATTATATGCAATGGGGATAAACTAGAAGCCTTTCCAATAAGATCAGGAGTGAAACAAGGGTGTCCACTATCACCCCTCTTATTCAATCTGGTACTTGAAACGTTAGCAGTAGCAATTAGAGAAGAAAAAGAAATCAAAGGAATCAAATTAGGCAAAGAAGTGACCAAGCTATCACTCTTTGCAGATGATATGATGATATACTTAGAGAATCCTAGAGAATCAAGTAAAAAACTACTTGAGACAATAAATAAATTTGGCAAAGTTGCAGGATATAAAATAAACCCACATAAATCCTCAGCATTCCTGTACATCTCTAATAAAACTCAACAGCAAGAGATAGAAAGAGAAATCCCATTTAAAGTCACTGTAGACATTATAAAATATTTGGGAATCTACTTGCCAAAACAAACCCAGAATCTATATGATCAAAACTACAAAACACTTCTCACACAAATAAAAACAGATCTAAATAGTTGGAAAAATATCAATTGCTCGTGGCTAGGTCGAGCTAATATAATAAAAATGACAATTTTACCCAAACTAAATTATATATTTAGTGCCATTCCAATCAATTTACCAAAAAACTACTTTGTAGAGTTAGACAAAATAATAACAAAATTTATTTGGAAAAACAAACGGTCTAGAATATCAAGGGAATTAATGAAAAGAAATGCTAGGGAAGGTGGACTAGCTATGCCAGATCTTAATCTGTATTATACAGCAGCAGTCATCAAAACTGCTTGGTACTGGCAGAGGTGTAGAGTAGTGGATCAATGGAATAGATTAGGTGCAGGAGACCCAGCAGTTAATGAATATAGCAATCTATCGTTCGATAAACCCAAAGACCCCAGTTTTTGGGATAAAAATGCACTATTTGACAAAAACTGCTGGGAAAACTGGAATACAGTATGGCAGAAACTGGGCATAGATCACTATCTAACACCATATACCAAAATCAAGTCTAAATGGGTGCATGATCTAGGTGTAAAGGATGATACTGTAAGCAATTTGGGAAAGCAAGGAATAGTTTACCTGACAGATCTGTGGAGAGGGGAAGATTTTAGGACCAAACAAGAATTAGAGAGCATTATAAAATGCAAAATGGATAATTTTGATTACATTAAATTGAAAAGCTTCTGCACAAACAAAGCCAATGTAACCAAGATCAAGAGGGAGGTGGGAAATTGGGAAAGAATTTTTACAACCTGTGTCTCTGATAAAGGACTCATTTCTAAAATTTATAGAGAATTGAGCCAAATCTATATGAATACAAGTCATTCCCCAATTGAGAAATGGTCAAAGGATATGAATAGGAAGTTTTCAGAGAAAGAAATTAAAGATATCTATAAGCATATGAAGAAATGCTCTAAATCACTATTAATTAGAGAAATGCAAATCAAAACAACTCTGAGATACCACATCTCTCCAGTCAGATTGGCTAAGATGACAAAACAAGAAAGTGACAAATGCTGGAGAGGATGTGGGCAAATTGGAACGCTAATACATTGCTGGTGGAGTTGTGAACTTATCCAACCATTCTGGAGAGCAATCTGGAATTATGCCCAAAGGATTATAAATAATTTCATACCCTTTGACCCAGCCATACCACTCCTAGGGTTATATCCCAAAGAGATCATAGTAGTGGGAGGAAGAACCATATGTACAAAAATATTTTTAGCAGCCCTTTTTGTGGTTGCAAAGAATTGGAAACTAAAGGGGTGCCCATCAATTGGGGAATGGCTAAACAAGTTGTGGTATATGAATGTAATGGAATTTTATTGTGCTATAAGAAACGAGGAGGTGACGGATTTCATAATTACCTGGAGAGACTTATACAAACTGATGCTGAGCGAGAAGAGTAGAATCAGAAGAAATTTGTATACAATCACAGACATACCATATCTGTGACGACCAACTATGACAGACTGGACTCTTTTCAGCAATGCAGTGATATAAGTTAATCCCGAATGACTCAAGAAAGTGAGAAATGCGCCATCCAGAGATATAACTAGAAAGAACTGAGCCTGAATCCTGATGGAAGCAAACTAAATGATCTTGTTCTTCTCATTGTTTGGTTTTACTTCTTCCTTACCATCTTTCATCCCACCTAGTACAATATGCCTTTGTAATTGGAATAATGTTTAATATGAATGCATTTACAGACCCTATACTGTACTATATGATGTCATGAGGGGAGGGGGGAGGGAAGTAAAGGAAATTTGAAAATCAAGGAACTATGGAATTGAATCTTGTTAACTGAAACTAAACTAATAAATTAATTTTAAAAAATATTAGAAAGTATAGGAATAAATGGAACCTTCCTTAAAATAATAAGTAGCACCTCTTTAAAGCTATCAGCAAGCATTATATGTAATGGGGATAAGCTAGAAGCATTTCCAATAAGATCAGGGGTAAAACAAGGGTGTCCACTATCACCCCTCTTATTCAATCTGGTACTAGAAACGTTAGCAGTAGCAATTAGAGAAGAAAAAGAAATCAAAGGAATCGAATCAGGCAAAGAAGAGACCAAGCTATCACTCTTTGCAGGTAATATGATGATCTACTTAGAGAATCCTAGAGAATGAAGTAAAAAACTACTTGAGACAATAAATAAATTTGGCAAAGTTGCAGGATATAAAATAAACCCACATGAATCCTCGGCATTCCTATACATCTCTAATGAAACTCAACAGCAAGAGATACAAAGAGAAATCCCATTTAAAGTCATTGTAGACATTATAAAATATTTGGGAATCTAGCTACCAAAACAAACCCAGGACATATAAGATCACAACTACAAAACACTTCTCACACAAATAAAATCAGATCTAACTAATTGGAAAAATAACAATTGCTCATGGCTAGCTGGAGCTAATATAGTAAAAATGACAATTTTACCCAAACTAAATTATATATTTAGTGCCATACCAATCAATTTACCAAAAAACTACTTTATAGAGTTAGACAAAATAGTAACAAAATTTATTTGGAAGAACAAATGGTCTAGAATATCAAGGGAATTAATGAACAGGAATGCTAGGGAAGGTGGACTAGCTATACTGGATTTTAATCTGTACTACACAGCAGCAATCATCAAAAATGCTTGGTACTGGCTGAGGAATAGCGTAGTAGATCAATTGAATAGATTGGGTGCACGAGATCTACCATTTAATGAACATAGTAATCTATTGTTTGATAAACCCAGAGACCCCAGTTTTGGGGATAAGCACGTTCTATTTGACAAAAACTGCTGGGCAAACTGGAATACAGAAAGGCAGAAACTGGGCATAGACCATTATCTAACACCATATACCAAAATCAAGTCTAAATGGGTGCATGATCTAGGTATAAAGGATGATACTGTAATCAATCTGGGAAAGCAAAAAATAGTTTACCTGTCAGATTTGTGGAGACGGAAAGACTTTAGGACCAAACAAGTATTAGAGAGCATTATAAAATGCAAAATGGATAATTTTGATTACATTACATTCAAAGGCTTCTGTACAAAGCCAATGTAACCAAGATCAAGACGGAGGTGGGAAATTGGGAAAGAATTTTTACAACCTATGTCTCTGATAAAGGACTTATTTCTAAAATATACAGAGAATTGAGTCAAATCTATAAGAAGACAAGTCATACCCCTATTGGTAAATCGTCAAAGCATATGAGCAGGCATTTTTCAGAGAAAGAAATTAAAGATATCTATAAGCATATGAAGAAATGCTCCAAATCACTATTGATTACAGAAATGCAAATCAAAACAACTCTGAGGTACCACATCTCTTCAGTCAGATTGGCTAAGATGACAAAACAGGAAAATAACAAATGCTGGAGAGGATGTTGGCAAATTGGAATACCAATGTATTGCTGGTGGTGTGAACTTATCCAACCATTCTGGAAAGCAATCTGGAATTATGCTCAAAGGGCTATAAATAATTTCATACCCTTTGACCCAGCAATACCACTTCTAGAGTTATATCCCAAAGAGATCATAGAAGTGGGAGGAAGACCCATATGTACAAAAATATTTATAGTAGCTTTTTTCATGGTTGCAAAGAATTGGAAATTAGAGGGATGCCCATCAATTGGGGAATGGTTAAAGAAGTTGTGGTATATGCATGTAATGGAATACTGTTGTGCTATAAGAAACAAGGAAGAGACAGTTTTCATATTTACCTGGAGAGGCTTATACAAAGTGATGCTGAGTGAGAAAAGTAGAACCAGGAGAAATTTGTATATAATCACAGACACAATATATGTGCGATGACCAAGTATGACAGACTGCATTCTTCTCAGCAATGCAGTGATAAAAGTCAATCCCAAAAGACTCAGTAAGGAGAGAGATGTCTACATCCAGAGAAATAACTAAGAAGAACTGAGTTTGAAACCTGATGGAAGCAAACTACTTGATCTTTTTCTTTTTATTGTTTGGTTTTATTTCCTCTTTAACATTTTTCATTCCATCTAGTACAATATGCCTTTGTAACCTGACTAATGTCTAATGTGAAAGTATTTTCAGATCCTATACTGGACTATATGCTGTTGTGGGGTATGGGGGGAGAGAGGGAAGGGAAATTTGAAACTCAAGGAACTATGGAATTGAATCCTGTAAACTAAAAACAAACAAAACAAATTAATAAAAAAAATGAGAAAGGCACATCCTATCAAATGCTTTTTATGAGACAAGTATAGTCCTTATACCTAAACCAGGGAAAGTAGTAAAGAACTATAGACTCATGCCAGTAATGAATAATAATTTAAAAATTTTAAATAAAATCTTGTCATAGGACTTCAACAAGTAATATAAAAAAATAATTAACTATGACCAAGTTGAATTCTTACCAGGGACACAAGGATGGTTCAACATTAGGAAAACAAGTAACAATTCATCACATTAAAAACAAAATATCCTAAACCACATAATTATACCAATAGATGCAGGAAACGCCTTAGACAAAGGACAACACTCATTTACATGTAGCAAGTACTGTCTACCCTTTCTTGCCTGAAGCCAGGTTACTCCATCTCCCCATCAGATTTCTAGGGTACCCAGAGGATTTTGGAGTTGTCTCTCTTCAGCTGTGTTCTCCTCACTGTTAGCATTTAGTGAATAATGTCCCACTTCCAATTTCCTTTAGCCCTTAACCATCAATTAGCCAAAAGAATTACAAAGGAATATTTACTTCAAAGATATTGCAAGAACAAAGTACAAACACTTCTCCTAATGCCTTAGAGCTCCCTTCTTCCATAGCACTGGTCCCCCTAAGTTCATCACATCCAAAGATAGCAATGCTACCAGATGAATTCTTCTCTCCATTACTGCTGGGCTGTGGTTCTGAAGGTTACTCCTTCCTCCTTGGGGAGTTGATGCTCAGCTGGTTATAAACCTGGACAATGAAATTCCAGGTGGTGGTGGTGCCCTCAACCTTTCAAAATTCACCAAAACCCCACTCTCTTCACTCATAATAGAAAACAAATGGCGAAGAAAAGGACCAAGGCACTTTCAGTGTTTTTCCCCTACCCACCACCCCAAAATAGCAATCCTACTGGATATCCCCTCCTCCAATCTGTTCTCTCCCATGTATTCACCCATACACCCTCCAACTTTCCAGTAGGGCACAGTGGATCTCTATGCCCCAGTGCCTGTATATTATATTTCCCACTTACATGTAAAATAATATTGATAATGGACCAAGGCACTTTCAGTGGGCCAAGTGCCTAAGAAGGGAGAAAGCTCCAAGAAGCATTGCCTATTACCTGGTTCTATGAACAAAGGAATCACCATGATCCTTCATAAGCACAGCCCTAGAAATTAGACAAAATGTCCTATGCTGAGGCTGACAGGTTAGTTTGAATCCCTTTACAATCAAAGAGTCTCTTCTTCACTACATGGTCAGCCAACTAAAAACAACTAAAGAATGTCCATGCAGGGTCCATAATATTTCCAAGGCACTTTTATTCCACACCATCACATCCATCCTAGAAGCAGGCCCCCTAGTATCTCCAGGTAGAGAACAACTGTACTCTACAATGCATAGGCATAGAAGGGCCTCTAAAAATAATATCTAAAAATGAGTGTCATTGCTTGCCTTCTCCATGGTTGGGGGACAGGACAGAGAGCAAGAATTTGGAACTAAAAAAAAAAGAATGTTAAAAAATAAGCTTGGGGGGGCAGCTAGGTGGTACAGTGAATACATCAACAGCCCTGGAGTCAAGAGGACCTGAGTTCAAATCTGGCCTCAGACACTTGACACACTTATAGCCATGTGACTTTGGGCAAGTCACTTAACCCTAAATGCTCGCCCCCCCCCCAAATAAAAAGCTTGGGTGAAAATATTATCTATCTAAAACTTAAAGAGCTAGCATCATAAGAGGGAAATACTAGAAGGTTTTTCAATAAATACAGGTAGAAATCAAAGATACCCCCATTCCCTATGTTATTTGACGTAATTCTAAAAATGTTAGCAACAACAAAAAAGAGAAAGAAATTAAAAGCATAAAAATAGACAAAGAGGAGACAGATGACATGATGGTTCACTTAGACACTCCTAGGGAATCAGCAAAGAAATATAACTGAAACAAGGAAAGTAGAGGGATACAAAATAGTGCACAAAAAGAAATGATATTTTTATATAGCAACAACAAAATCCAGACGGGAATCATAGGAGAGGAAGTCCCATTAAAAAACACCTTCACCATACATAAAAATGGCTGGGAGTCAATCTACTAAGCACAGTCCCTACTTACATACATATAATCACAAAACACTCTTTAAAGAAATAAAAACAACAAATAACTGGAAGAATATTCCAGGCTCACAGCTAGGCCATACCAATATATTAAAAATGGCCATCCTATGGAAATTAATGTCCAGATTTAATGCTTTACCAATCAAACTACCAGGGGATATCTTATAGAGTTAAACAACATGATAATAAAATTGTCTCAGGAGAACAAAAGAGTTAGAATCTCAAGGGAAACAATGAAAAAAACGAGGAAGAGAGTGAGAATAAAACTCCCCGATTCCAAATTATATTGTAAAACAGTAATCACCAAAACTTTGGTGCTGGTTAAAAAAAATAGAAGTTAATCAGTGGAACAGACTATACAAGGACAAATCAGAAAAAACTGAACTCAATAAACCAGTATATTATCAACATATGTGTATAATATATAAATTACCTGAGAAAGACCTCTCAGTATGACATGAATTTCTGGGTAAACTGGAAAGCATTATGGCAGAAATTGGGTTTAGACCAACATCTTACATCATGTGTCACAATAAATTCAAAATGGCTATGTAATCTAAGTATTTAACATAATAGCACAAAATTAGAACACAATAATATCATTTAACAGCTGTGGTTAGGGGCTGGATTCTCTCTCTTTTTTTTTGCCTTTCGGAGGGCAGTTGGGGTTAAGTAAATTGCTCAAGGTTACACAGCTAGGTTTTTTGTTTTGTTTTGTTTTGTTTTGGTTAAGTGTCTGAGGCTGGATCCAAACTCAGGTCCTCCTGACTCCAGGGCTAGTGCTTTACTCA
Organism: Gymnobelideus leadbeateri; assembly: GCA_011680675.1. Classification (NCBI taxonomy): domain Eukaryota; kingdom Metazoa; phylum Chordata; class Mammalia; order Diprotodontia; family Petauridae; genus Gymnobelideus; species Gymnobelideus leadbeateri. The sequence goes on along the minus strand of WOXC01008716.1, from coordinate 72,663 downwards.
CTGTGCCACCTACCACCACAAGGGGCTGGATTCTCAACCAAAAAAGAGGCATATGTGATTCTAAAACATAAAAGAAATAATTTCAATTAGTGATATTATTTCATTAATTTTTTTTGTTGTTGTTTTGTTAAGTAACTTGCCCAAGGCCACATGGCTAGGTTTTTTATTTGTGTGTGCATTAAGTGTCTGAGTCCAGATCTGAACTCAGATCCTTCTGACTCCAGGACAGTCACTCTACTCGCTGCGCCACCAAGCCGCCCCCTATTTCATTAATTTTAAAAATAATTTAGGGGCGGCTAGGTGGTGCAGTGAGTAGAGCGTCGGCCCTGGAGTCAGAAGGACCTGAGTTCGGATCCGGCCTCAGACACTTAACGCACACCCAAACGAAAAAACCTAGCCATGTGACCTTGGGCAAGTTACTTAACCCCAACTGCCCTCCAAAAATTGCAAAAAAAAAAAATTTAAAATAATAAAGTAAACAATTTGAAATTTAAAACTGATAAGTCTGATATCTGAGACATGTAGGTAACTAGCAGAGATATATCATACTAAATGCCATTCTCCAATAGATAAGTGGTTAAAGGATGTAATGAACAATTCTGAAAAGAATTGCAGAGTTTTATTATCATATGAAATAACTCTCCAAATCACATAATAAAAATAATGCAGATCAAGGCAACTCTGAGGTTTGACCTCACTCCCAGCAAATTAGCAAAGGTGAAAAAATATGGCAATAGTCAATGTTGGAGAGGTTGTGGGAAGATGAGTGGTTAATAAACTCTTGGAAGAGTTGTGGATTGGTTCATCTCTTCTGTAAAACAATTTGAAAGAATGTGAAGAAAGTGACTAAAATATCCATACCTTTTGACCAAGAGAGTTGCCGCTAAGAACATTTCCCTAAGAAGTCAATGAAAAGAAAGGGGAGGAGGAATCATTATGGCAGAGAGGCCTACCTTCCTTATTACCACAAGCAGTACCTGCTAAACAATTGTCACCCAAAATCAGGTAGTTTTAGGAGACTAGCCTACTGGTCCTACTTCTAGGCCAGTCATTACTCTTTGACCTGGTCCCATGGATGGTTGTATGAGGTCTCATCTTTCTAAAAGAGCTGTAGCAAAAGGCCTCAGGCCTTTTGAGAAAAAGCAAGGTCTACTAATTCCCCATAAAGAAGAAGGGATTAGAAGTGAAGGTAGGAGCCGAAAGAAGCTTCAGACCTTGGTGCTCAGTGAATCTGGACCTGGCAGGTCTGTGGAGGAAGAAGGGTCTATTGATCTTGATAAGATGACTGACCTGAAAAGTCCAGGAATCTAATTGATTTTAATCCAACAAACATGTCATAAGTGACTACAGTGAACATGATGAAGTGCTAGACTTGTGGGATACAAAGACAGAAGGAAAAACAGCCCTCATCCCCAAAGACCTTCTGTTTGGAGGGAGGGGTGGGTTACGGCAAGTAAATACACAATTATGCATGAGCCTTTGAGTAGGAAGAAAAGGACTTGAAAAACCCAAGGAGGAAAGGCTTGACCCAAGAGATTGATGAGCATGGCCCCAAAGGGAGCTCGAAGTTCCGAAAAGGGGAGCTGAGTGGGGGAGGGGTATACCCCATGCTTGGGAGAGGCATCACAAGGGGACAGAAGCTCTGAGTAAATGCATAAAGTAACAAGAGGCACGGAGGATGGGGTAGCTGGCAGGGCCACATTACTGTGTGTGGATGGTCCTTCCATGCATGTGCTGGGGCAGCTGCCGCAGGCACACAGGAAATCAACTCCGGCTAAATCTCAGCTGGCATCATTACTGGGCAGCTGCCTCTCTGGGGTGCTGTTCTTGGCTGGCTATTCAAGTTGTCATTGTGACTATTTGTTATCAACACAGGGCTAGGGGAAGTTTTTTGCTGCCACCACTTGCCTGGCCTCTCCCTGAACCCTTCTAATCCTTCTCACCCACCTGGCACATGGGAGATAGTCTGTGAGAGGAGATGGCCAGAAGAGAGCCCCAGACTACAGTACAAAGGATTTGGAATCAGAGGATAACACAGATAGAGTAAATATAAGGCCTGTGGTGCCCATCTGATAAAGCTCCTGTGGGGCTCAGCTAGGTGGCACAGTGAATGGAGTCAGGAAGACTTAAGTTCAAATCAAGCCTCAGACAACTAGTTGTGTGACCCTGGGCAAGTCACTTAACTACTTGCCTCAGTTTCCTTACCTGTAAAATGGGCTGGAGAAAGAAAGGGCAAACCAATCCAGTGTTGTTGCCAAGTTAACCCTAAATAAAATAATTTTACATGATTGGAAAAATGACTAAACAAAAACATGTGTGTACACACACACACACACACACACAGACACACAGACACACACACACACACACACACACGCGCGCGCGCGCGCCAATAGGAAAACATGTTTTTCCCTTACATTCTCATAGCATCACAGATCTCAAGTAGGAAGGAATCACTTGTAACCCTAATCTCTCATTTTACAGAGGAAACTGAGGTAGAGATGTCATGTTCACAATCACCTAGGTAGTAAATATCAGAAGCAGAACTTGAACTATGACCTCTGACTCCAGAGGCAGGATTGCTCTGCTCTCCCAGTCAGTGTCCAGAGACACAAAGAATCCACAGGACACTGTTGCTGCCTCCCCCCCCGCCCCCATCCTGCCTCAGAAACAGGAGAATCATGAATTCTGGTACATCAGAAAGTACTGCCTGAAATATCCCGTTTCTAGGCTCCAGTTAGTAATGCTTCAATGCTTTTCTCTTCTTTTTCCTCCAAAGGAATTCTTAGAATGTTAAGTTGTTAATGGCATTTCTAGCCTTTTGAGAACAGTGGGGGAAACCTGCTGGCATTTCAATATACAGCCCTTCCGGGGAGGCAGAGAAAATCCCTGCCTTATGCTATATGCACCTGATAACTGCTCTGTCCCTTAGAATCACTTGATTTCTCTACTTTTCTTTTAAAATCAAGTGGGCTCTTCCCTCCTTTAGATAGAAATTCCTTCTTTACAGGATGTTTGGTGAAAACCGCCTTTCTCTATTGACATTGTAAAAGCCATTTTAGCACTAATAGAGGCTTAAGATACACAGTATATGAAGACATTTCTTTCAGTTAAAGCAGATGTATAGTTAGCTGAAGGGTTTGCACAGGGCAGGGAGGTACTTCAGTTAATACAGAAGGGAAGTTAAGGAGGCTTACCTGTGTATTTCAAAAGAAAGGAATAGCTTTTGCCCTCCTTCCCCCATACCCCTGCCCCTCAAGCAGTGAGTGACCAAACATTTTCATGAACTACCCATCTCTACCATGTGCCAGTAGCTAGAGAAATAAAGCTAAATTAGGCCCTATCATCAATGAGTTCCCAGTCTACTGGACCAAAGCCCATGCATGCATGCATAAAAGTAAATAGGTTGTTTTTGTTGTTGTCATTTCAATCCTGTCCTTCTCTTCGTGACCCTACATGGGGTTTTCTTATCAAACATACTACAGTGGTTTGCTATTTTCTTCTCCAGCTCATTTTACAGTTGAGGAAGCTGAGGCCAACAGTGATAAATGACTTGCCCAGGGTCACACAGCTAGTGTCTGTGGACCGAATGGAACTCAGGAAGATGAGTCTTCCTGACTCTAGGACTGACACTCTAGACACTGTGAACAACAACTACATACTTTTAGAAATATAATCTCATTTGATCCTCACAACAACCATAGGAGAAAAGCGCTATTATTTTCATCCCCATTTTAGACTTGAGGAAACAGACACATAGCAATGGTGTGATTTGCCCAAGGTCACAGAGCTAGTTAGCATCCAAGACTGAATTTGAACTCAGATCTTCCTGACTCTGTATATAGCACTCTATCCAGTGTGCCATCTAGCCGCCTCTGAAAGAAGAGAGACATAGAACAATTCCTCAAGAGAATGGCAGGGGTAAGTGAAAGTTTGTGAAGGATGGGAGAGATCTGAGCCAGTGTATAGATTTGTTTTTGTTTTTGCATAGTCAGCAGGATACTAACCTGCAAAGGGATACCCCCATGGGTGGGCCAGTACATATAGAATCAGTTCCAAAGTTGTTTTGATTTGATGTCCAAACACATAATCTCAGACTTTTATTCAACCACTATCCTGGTTTCACCTGCATTACTGCAATACCCTAATCAGTCTACCTGCTTACAGTCTCCCCCCTCCACAACCTGTCTTCTATACAGCAGCCAAATTTGTATTCCTAAGGTCAGACTGTGCTACATCACTGCTCAAATATCTTCAAGGGCTCCCTATTAACAGAATGAAATACAAATGTCATGTCCTTTCAAACTTCTCTGCTTATACACACTGCATTCCATTCGAACTCTCTGGCTAGCTGTACCTTGGCAATGCATACTGTACCTCCATGCCCTTGGTAAGGGACAGGGCTGTCATTTATCAATGGAATGCACTCCCTCCCCTCTCCCCCTTATTGCCCTAAGGATCCCTTGTTTCAAAGGGAGCCACTTCTGACTTAAGGCCTTTCTTCATGTATAAAGCTTTTAGTTCTCTCCTTATCTTCAAATGCTCTATCCTTTACTCTTCAATTTAAATACCACTTAAATGATTCCCTCTCCTGTTTCCACTCCTGACTCTCTGAACTTCCTTATCTCCACCTAAGGACCCTCCTAATTTTAGAAGAGGCTTCCAATCTCTCCTTCTATTGACAGTTCCTCCGTGGTACCTCCCTTGAGTAACTGTTCCTGATTGGTTCCCTTTGTTCCCATTAAGGTAGTGCTCTACCCCTTTATGGCTTCTCAGAGCAGGAACTGGCTTTCTTTCTGCTTGCACACTTATCCCTTCTCCATTGCAGTTTCAATATATGTGGGTAGGAATAAGAAATTGCATGGGAATTTTTTTCGGGGGGGGGGGGACTTCTGAGGAAGCCACAGATGAAAGTGAAGGCCAGCAAATGACACAGAAAAAAGTTTAAAAATTCAGAAATACATAAAATATATGTATGGTATTACATAGTATAAATATATTTTTTCTTCCAATACCACAACAATTCACACTTCTTCTCTGGTACAAAGGTAGAGTCAAAAAATGTTACATGGATTTCCTAGATCCTGGGGCACCCCCATGATGTAATATGAAAGGGATAACGGTGTTTTTCTTCCCATGGTAGAAACACCATGCATGGTACATAGTAAGCACTTAATAAATGTCCTCAGTCTCTGTCTTTCTTTTCTATTGAACTCATTGAGGACAAGGACTATGCCATCTTAGCTTGGCTAGTACCTTGGATGGAATCACTGGTGGCTGCACTGGATTGGAGGGCCAGTCCAATTCACTACCATCTTCTTACCCCCAAGCCAGTTCCCCGCCTCCCTCCAGGGCTCTAAGGGACATATATGAGCCAATGTCTTACAGCTGCCCTCATATGGCTTTCTAAGTTTTCATGGTCCCATGGCAGGCTCTTTCTCGAAATGTGAATACTTCTCTTAATTACTTGTAACTTAACATCTGATTTCCCATCAGGCAAAAAACAGCCAGGAAATCCAAACTTTTTTGAGAAATACAGCTAAGCAGGGGGAAGGCCACTTTGTAGAACTAGGAAATTCACCTCTAAAAAGTATTTCTTAAGTAGGTTTATATCAAAGAAATATATACAGTTTCCTCTCAGCATGCTTCCTGCAGGGTTTTAAGAGGTAGGTAGGCCATTTCTTTTCTGTTGTTGTTTTTCTCCTCTCTCTCAAGATGCTTCCTACTAGGGGAAAAGTTTTCAAAATGAAACATTTAATGTACCTAACGTCGCACTATTTTCCCCAAAACGAACCTTGCAGGCAGTTATTCCAGTGTCTAAGCTATCCCTGAAATACTCTTTTTACATCTTCCTCTCTCATTTTATTCTTGTCTTCTGGAATGCTTCTCTCTTCCTTATGGCCTACACAAATCTTCAATGTCTTTCAAGCCCAACTGAAGTCCCATCACTTCAACAAAGCAATTCCTGGGAACTCTCATTCATAGAGAGTCTTGATTTCTCCAGAAGGTTTGGGCAATGGAGTGTAGGAAATAAAAGCATGAGACTAGGAATAAGGTGAGGCCCGAGTTGAAATCCTGCTTCTTATTCTTACAAGTTATTCAACTAAGGGACGACTATCACTTCAACCTGACTGGGCCTTGGTTTTCTATCTGGGAAATAAGGATGATAAAATATCTGATGATAAGATATCATCTCACACACCTCACAGGAGTGTGAGATGCTATCTGTCAAGTGCATGGCCTTCTTTCCTAGAGGGCCGCTCATTTCTCTGGATACTATGGGGAAGACTGAAGTCTGTCTTGTTATCTGACCAGTGACTATAGCTCTTTTCAGCAGAGCCCTGAACTCCAGAGAAAGGTGGGAAATAAGCATTTATAGACCATCTATTATCTGCTGGGCACTGGATTAAGGGCTTCACAATTGTCATCTCATTGGATCCTCACAACAATCCTGAGAAGTAGGTGCTATTATCTCCCATTTTACAGATGAGGAAACTGAGGCAAATGGAGGTTTAAGTGACTTGCTCAGGGTCACACAGCTTATAAGTGTGTGAGGCTGTATTTTAATTCTGGTCTTCCTGACTCTAGGCCTCATCATTCCATTCATTATACCACATATGGAGTTTCCCATAAATGGAGGGCAGGGTGGGACTTACTTTTCTATCACTTAAAGTCACTCCCTACATAGTCTCCTTGTAAATAATTCCAGTGAAACATTTTTCCCTGAACTTACTGTAATGTTTTGAGCTAAAATATATGAGCTACATAGTTGCCAGTCTCCCTCATCACCCTAGGGAAATCATACTGTCTTGCTTAAGGACCAGTTACTCTCATTACTTTTGTGGCAATTCCATGATCACTTGGAACCACTACGTCTCTCCAGTCTTTGTAACAGAGCAGAAGCCCTGTGGCTCATTGGGAGCTACATCCCCAATTCTTGACCTATAAAAGGACTAGAGAGTATGATGTCTTCTCTACCTCCAGCATTTTGTCTTAGGACCTGCAAAACTGGAGTAGTTGGTAACCCCTTTCCCCTTGTCTAGGGAGATACCTTCCTCAGAATGATAACTTTCATGATTCCCTAGTGGTGGATTTAAATTCAACATCCTCTGAATTCAAGTACAAGTAGTAGTACTAGTACTAGTAGTCATAGTACAGGAGGAGGAGGAGTACCACTGTTGTTATTCTCTAGGGCCAACTATCTAGCTACCATCTGGTGGATTGTAGTACAGTAGTAGAGTGGACAAAGTGTTAGATTCCTGGAGTTAGGAAGACACAAGTTCAAATATTGACTCAGGCACTTCGGTGCTGTATCTCCTTGGTTGAATCATTTAAACTCTCTTGATCTCAGTTTTCTCATTTGTAAAGTGGGGAAAATAATAGCCCTTACCTCAGAGAGTTGTTGTCAGTATCAAATGATTTACCATATGTTAAGTGCTCTGCAGACCTTACAGTGTTACATATAGCTGTTATTATTGCTGTTGCTACCATTATTGTTATTAAGGCTTGCTTCCTCAGCTCTCCCATGCTCCTGTCCTCCTGTTTGATGGGGATTCTGACCATCTTATCTCTGGGCAACCCACAATGACTCCATTTCAACATTTTTGATTAGCCCCATAAATTCAGATAATCATCTCAAACTCCCTGTTCAGCTGTGAGTGTGTAGGCCTAGCCTAAAGGTTAACAGGAAGAGAAGAAGTCAATTCCTTTACTTCGGAATCAATTCCCTTCGGCCAGAGCACGACAGACACACCAACAAATAGCACTCTCTGAAGAAAACATTTGATCTCATGTACGGACCTCTATTCCTTTCAGGATGATTTAACATGTTCAAATGTTCTAATTATGCTTGACTCAATTTGGTAGCTCGATATATAAGACACAATATATTTATAGAACATAATGTTGCACTGGAGGGAATTGGTTTGCTGCTTAATCCTCTCATGAATTAGGTTCTGACCGGAACTTTTAATTTTGAATTAATGTAATGGGCAGGAAGAGAGGTGCTAAGATAATCTGGCAGGAAAATTAAAAAAAAAAAAGATTGTGGGAAACCTTAGCAGGAACTTCAAGAAAAGTTGCTGCTGATAAGGTTAATTAAGGGATAGCCATATTTCGTACTTTGGTTATCTGTTCTATAGCTTGGAAGGGGAAAAAAAGGTTATACCACAAAGACAAAGGGCTCTTAAGACAGGCCTGATTCATCTGCTTTCTTTGTGTTTCCATTGGAAGAAATGACCAGAGCAGTTAACAGCTGACATTGCCCTTGGCTTCATCTACTCCAACAGAGTCCAATACTGCTGAAAAGTTTGCAAATGATACTTGAGATTCAGCAGATGAAGAAGCTTCTAGACAGTGTGATGTCCCATCAGGCCCAGGAAGATGTCTGTATTTTTCTGGAGAGAGACCATATTTGACTTCAGTTTTGGGATCTTTTGCTTTCTTTTGTCCTACAAGTCCAAATCTAAAGAAATGGGCTGAAAACAGCATGCACTCCAGGGTCACACAGCTAGTAAGCATCTGAGGTCAGATCTGAACTGAGGTCCTCCTGACTTCAGGGCTGGTATTCTAGTCACTGTACCACTTAGCTGCCCCAGCATGCACTCCTTAAGACAGACTGAAGGTTATTAGTGTCCTGAAGAATGTGGGGTGGGCAGGGAAAATAGGAATAAGACATGGCCACAATTAACTATTTCGTGTGTGTGTGTGTGTGTGTGTGTGTGTGTGTGTGTGTGTGTGTTTATGATAAGAGCATTAGAAAGTTGCCAAAGAGAGTGACATGTGAGGTTCAAAGAGGAAGGATGTTTCTGACAGGCAGGATCATGGAGGGCTTCATGGATGAGGTGGCATCTGAATTGGACTTTCTGAGAGAGGAAGGCATTTAATAGGAAAAAAAAAGATGGAAAGGGGCAACATTTCAGGTAGAGTGTTCCCTCTGTTATCTTCTGGTTCACGCACTCCTATTTTTTTTGGAGGGCAATTGGGATTAAGTAACTTGCCCCAGGTCACATGGCTAGGTTTTTTTATTTGTGTGTGTGTTAAGTGTCTGAGGCCAGATCCGAACTCAGGTCCTTCTGACTCCAGGGCTGACGCTCTACTCACTGCGCCACCTAGCTGCCCCAGCGCACTCCTATTTAAGATTTTGGGGGTTATGTTTCTAACCCCTGGGCCTTCTCCAAACTTTCATCATTATAAATATATTAGAATGCCTTGGTATCTGCTCCCACCCTCCCAGACTTCCCACGGATTGCTAGCAAATTTCCAATACTTCAAGTTACTGAAATTCTATCCCATCCAGAATTTGTTAAAAGGGAGTTCACCACTTCATTGCCTCAACCTATTAGACCCAGAGGTGTCATGGCTAGCCTTCTTACTTCCCATCATCCTTTTTTTCCAGCGTGCCTCCAGGGACTCACATATTCCTTGAGACTAGAGCTCTACACTAGGCTTAAAGACTAACTAGAGTAGGGGCCTCAAATACTAGTGTTTGGTAGAAAGTCAGTTCCTTTCCCTAGCACCTGCACAATCTATAGCTCACAGTTCCAAGGAAGGACAAGGCCTGCATTTGTTCCTGCATGTCATGGCTCTATCCTTCACTGTCTTTGCCTATGGCTCCAGTTTGGTCCTAGAGACCTTTTCTTGATCCAAGAAGTTTAGTGTAGGGATTCCTTTGCTAGACCAGGACTCAAATGTCATTCTACTACTGCTCTTGGCTCATGACTCTACTGCTAATGGGTAGAAAAAAAATCTGGTCCAACACCTTCATTTTACAGATGAGGAAACTGAGGCCCAACGCCAAGGAGAAATGACTTCCCTAAGGTCACATACAGGATCATAGCTCTAGAGCTGGAAGGAACCCTAAAAATCCTTCATGAAAAATACTAAGACTCAGGTAGGGTAAGTGACTTTCTGTAGCTTGCACAGTTAGTAAGTAGCAGAGCTGAGATGTGAAACCAGGTCCTTTGATTCCCAAATGAGGTCTCTTTCTACTGCTAAATGTTACCCAGTATGATTGTATGGCTTTTACTAGCTATACAAAGAATTTGATCAAATGACCCAGACAAGAATAAACCAAACCTCCCTTTGCATTTCTAGGCATAGAAATGTAACTGAGACCATTGAGAAGCCAAAGCAGAAAAAAGAGGGGGCCCTTTGCAGGAGGCAGGGGGTCTAGGCAAGCAGAAGGGGCCAAGGGAAAGAAGGCAGGAGAGCAGAATTAACTGTGTATTGTAAATATAAACACAAGACAGCCCATTATCCTTTCCTAATCTGTGAGGGAAGCACATGGCTTAATTGAGTATACTTTCCTTCTCATTACTCACACTACAGCACTGCCTTAGAGTGAGGCAGCAAGGAGAGAAAATGGGAGTTTCTCCCACTGCAAGGCTGTAGTCCCAACGTCAAACAGAGATCGATCTGTATGTACTGCTTGCAATGTTTCACCTCCCTTATACTTTCTTTGTTTCCAATGGAAATTCTACAAATATCTAACTTTCCTACTAGTTCAAGTATGGCACAATTCTCTGGGTACTCTCTGTGTATATGCCAAGCAATTAATCCGATGTTTTGGCTAAATGTTTTAACCTTTTTTATGCTCCATTTCACCCTCAAAGGTACAATTCCATACATTAAATAGACATCAGGTTAATGGACTTTGGCAATCTGAAAATTACATCTCTAAATCTACTTTGCAGTTAGTGAAAAGGCAAAAAGAACCATATTAACACTCAAGTTTCATATTAAGATGATAGTGGTATATTTCAAATGCTCATTATGCTTATAATATTTTCTACTGTGGTTATCTAAATGGATAAAGCAACGGCAACTCTTTCACATAGGAAATAAGAATCAATCATTTTTGGAATAGGAGTGACTGGTTTCTATTCTCCACCTTAAACACTACTGAATGCATTTTCACTTTCTGTATTCAATGAGTGAAGTCACAGAAGATAAATGGACCACAGACCCTTTCCAAAGTTGGAAGCTGCTTCTCTGGGTTTCAGTTATTCCCTCCTCATTTGCCTATGTAGAGATGTTCACAGTAGGGGATTAGAATATGGCAGTGAGTTTATCAGTGTGCTTAGTATAGCACTATAACACAAGACATGTGTACCCACAGTCCCAAGGAACAAGTCATTATGGATGAGTCTCCAATAGCACTTTTCCCAACTGGCCTGGCCTGTCAGCTAAGCATCGAGTAACACCATTAAGAGTTTACCTCCCTACCTACTACCTCTAACTATCCCTAACTACCTCCCTTACCAACTAGGCTTGGGCCCAGAATGCTGATGTTCAAGGTATTTCTTTCAACAAGGACACAATCTCACTAAGAGCCCTGATCAGATTTATATCTGCTACTTGGTTGGAGAGGGATGAGAGTGGAAGTTTACCCTGGTAACACATCACCACCTTGGAAAGCAGAAGGAACATAGAATTGGAACATGGACAGGGACATTCTGATGAAGGATAAGGGAAGAAAGGGAGAATGGGATATCATACTGAGAGGCCCTAGTTATCCACAGGCAGCAGGAGGCCAGTGGTCACCTGAGGAATAAGACCCATAGGAAAAGGGAGTAGAAGACAAAGTTTACATACTATGCCTTTTGCCAGCCTTCAACCCTCCCAAAAAAGGAGATTCCATGCCTTTTAGGCAGGAGAGGGGTAGGAAAAGAATGTGTTCAGTGACACCAGGGTTAGGTACCCAAAGGCTCTGAGCCTCTCACCTTTCATACCAGAATACCTGGCATCTCTCCAGGATTGTTACCCTTGGATGTTAATCCTCAACAAGTATGACTATACATAACTAAGGGCACAAATTGGTTGGAGTTGTATGCAGAAAAGGCGATCAGCTGGACTCCAGCAAAAGTTCAAATAAATATAGCAATCTACCAGTGAGAAAGGCTACTTCTGTTACTAGAGACCTTCTAGTAGAGGCCAGATAATCCATGGTCAGCATTTTGCAGAGGCAAGAGAATACAAGTTTAAGTTTCAGTTGAGTGAGATACTCTGTAAAGCCTCTTCCAACTCTCAGCTGCCATGGTTCTGTGATAGCTGTTGTTTGTATGGGTCTTATGTATGTCAGGCAATGGACAGAACAGGAGCTTCAGAAACAAAGATGTGAATTTGAAGCCTAGCTCTGCTTCCATCTCTGTGACTTTGGGCATGTCACTTACCCTGTCTGGTCTTCAGTTTCTTTCTCTGTAAAATAAGGGGGGGGACAGGTGAAATGATCTCAAAGGTCCTTCCCAGCTCTAAATTCTATATTCTTGTGACCTTAGGACCTTAGCCTTCTCTGCAGGAGCTAATAGTCTAGCAGGAGAGGGAAGATATGGGCACATGGAACAATAACTTGCCCATTGCCCTCTTTGTCAGCTTAGTGTGAGAAAAGGGCCCCTAAGAGGTTAACACCACACACCAGTGTCTTCAAGTGTCTTCTCCAGCTAATTGTTCTTCCAATAAGATGTTTATTAAAGCTATTTCATAAGCTGCCCCGGAAGCAGTCTGTGAGTTTCCTAGCTCTTAAAAACTAGAGGGAGAAACTTGGAATTCCAGAAACATCTAATGAGACTCTACAGTTGATTGATATCACACATACCTAAGTCATGAAAAAAGTTCAGTGCTGGCATATTTTGTTTTTTGTCTTTTTTTATTCAAGAGAACACTAAGTTAGAGAAAGCATCATCCACTCAATCCTTCTACAGATACTTTTCAGAACACTGAGCCCATAGTTATGCTTTGTGATTTAAATATACCTCCACTAGCCCCTACCATGATCAGAGAAAATGGTATTACATGTAATCCTGACCCCTGTGGCAGAGACAATGAGATTACCCAGACCTCCTAGAGTTCCCTGTTCTATCACTCCCTCCAATTATGAAGAGGTACAGGGACTACACAGCTAGACTTCCATAGTCACTTCAGAAAGAGAAAATAAAATCAAATTGTGCTCCCATCCTTGTGTTAAGCAGAGTTGAGGTTACATTCTTCGATAAAGAGAAAGACAGACAAAAGAACAGTTCCTTTTATGAAACATTCTTGCCAACAACCACTACAATATTCCAATTAGGGCAACAGAAAGAGAAACGTAGATCCAGAAGAAAATGTGCACTGACCTGGTTTCCCTGGAGAACTTCAATTTCTCTGATTGGGGACTGGTTTCTATAGCCTGAGGAAATAGGGAAAATGGGACCCCATATGCGAACGTGTAAATTTGGGGGCATATGTGTTACTCTCAACCAACATATACACCATACACCAAGATGAAAGAGATGGAAGTATTCCATTAGAAAATAGAAACTTAAGTAAGCTATACTCCTTAAATACATCAGAAGCAAGGCTGTTGCCTTAGGCAAAGACACTAAAGTGGATCCAAGAAGGAACAGCAAAGGAAAGTTACTCCAAAAGAAGGAAAAATAGGTTAGCAATTATGAAGAGGCTGAAATGCTTTATTTGCTTCTATATTCCATAGTCTCAAAGACAATATCCAAGAAAGACTACTTCCTCTAATTTTGTTTCAATTATAGTTTTATTTATTTAATGACATTATTATTTATTTATTTGGTTTTGTGTCACAGTCATTTCCAGACATACCTCCTACCTCTACAAGTCACCTAGAGAGCCTTCCCTTGTAACAAAGAAATATGAGGGGCAGCTAGGTGGCGCAGTGAATACAGCACCAGTCCTGGAGTCAGGAGGACATGCGTTTGGATCAGGCCTCAGACACTTAACACACACAAAAAATAGCCGTGTGACCTTGGGCAAGTCACTTAACCCCAACTGCCCTCCAAAAAGCAAAAAAAAAGAAAAAGAAAGAAAGAAATATTTTTAAGTAAACACACATGAGTTAGTGGCCTCCTCTGTCAGAGAATGCAACACCTTCTACCCATATTACCCCACCTCACCAAGTAATAGAAGGAGGCTCATTGCCTCATCTCTCTTCCAGCAAGGTTGATCATTGCAATTAGCGGATTCATTTAATTTTAGTGTTCTTTCTTTATGTATTATTGTCATCATTGTGTGTGACGTATTCCTGGTTCTGCTTATGTTCATCAATATTAGTTCATCCAAATCTTCCCCGTGTTTCTCTGAATTCCTCACTCATTTTTTTTTATGGTATACTCTTCCATTACATCACTGCCTCATTGTTTTAGTCATCCCCCTCCAAGTCTAACACATCTACTTTGTTTCCCATTCTTTGCTCCTACAAAAAGTGCTGCTACCATGATTTTGTGTATAAGGGAACTTTCCCTCAGTCTTTGACCTCTTTGAATTAGGTGCCTAGTGCCAGGATCAGTGAATGCTCTCACATAATTCCAAATTCCTTCTCCATTTTATATAAAAGAGATACATAATACTTCAGTTTCTTTCCCTTAGGCTGTGGTCATATTGCAACAAATCATCTTTTTGTCAGGAAGAGCAGCTATGTCAGGGGATGGCTAAATGGGATCTTTTCCAACTTATGCAGTCAGTGGAGAACCACTGGTGTAGTTGGAATTAATGAGTGAATCCTGGGCTTGCTAAGGTGAACCAAGCCATTCCAAGGGAGCTCTTGCAATTGCAACTTATTGGTTGTAATGGTGATCAGTTCTCTGCAGGTGGTAGGTCCATTCACAGGCCAGTCACCATGCTAAGGATTGATAAACAATCTAGGAAGTAATTTCCTAGGATCTGAGAATCAGATTTATAAAGCTGGAAAGGACCCTAAAAATTCTCTTATTTTGCAGAAGAGGAAACTGAGGCCCAGGAAGTTTCAGTGCATATCACAAGATCACACAAAGAGTAAGTGGCAAAGATTATATCTGAATTTAGCTCCTCTACCTCCAAATCCATCACTCTGAATCACTCCTTAACACCACTGATATCACTGAGCCACAAGCTGTGAGTCCAATTATTTTGGACATCACAACAATTGAGGTGACTCAGGCATTTAGCAATTCAACAGATAAATGGCATTTAGTCCTTTAATAGCTAAAAGCAAGTGGGCTTCCACGCCTCCCTTGAAGCCCACACGTACCCATCCCATGACTATTCAAAAGTGGCTTCTGGTTTCCTACTCTCTGACCTTCCCATGCTTGTCAGCTTGTCTAGATCATGAATTCCGGCCTGTACCTGCTTTGTGGTCTCAGCCTCTCCTTCCTTGCAGCTGAAGTTCACTATTCATGATCCACCTCTCAGATGTGTCTCTCTGCTGCTCCTAGAAAAACTCAATCTAAGCCTAGCTTCAGTCCCTTGATGCTTAGCACCATGGTTAGGATAGCCTGAGGCCCAATAAATGGATGAAGAACCAGAAAGCTGAACAATCCCCACCCCTTCCCTGATGGATTCCATGCATGGTTCACTTAAGTAAAGATTTGTAACTTTCAGTTGTAGAGTTTGTGCAACCCTGCCTCACTTAAATTCAATTCATGCAGGAGTCATCACCCATGTCATTGGTCCTCCTCAAAAATGAAGGATAAACAGTAATAAAAACATTAACCTTTGGAAAGTCCTTGAATTCTTTAGATGGAAACCCTTGGTAATTCTTCACTTGATGGCCACATTCCATATAGTAAGCATGGATGGGGCATTTGGGACACCCCCAAATTTTGTACAAGGCCCTCTCAAAGATGCTCTGAATTCATTTAAGTTTTCTAGTATCAAAGCCATTGTTCTCACTTATTTCTCAGCTCACCTTTTCCATTTTGTAAACTACCCACTCTGTTGGTTATGTCTTTGAAGGATACCAATGGTACTAATGTGAACATAGTTTAATTACAAAAGAAAGTACATAGACTCTTAAAAGCAATTCATGCAAGAGGAGGTGCGACTCTTCTCAATACTCTAAATAGGTATCTTGGCAACAGCTTTAAAGAATGAACAATGCTGAACAACCAACCAATGCATTCATTAAAACATGCTGGAAATAGGGTAGAATGCTAATTAAGATCCATTGTCCACTTTCTGCTTTGCAACACTTCCAAGTGGAAGCTTTTTAGACGCCTTTCTTACAGAGAGGAGGAATAGACAGATTTCAGTCAGATGATAAGTAGCCCAAGGAAGCACTATATATGTTCTCAGTTTTAAAAAATACTGTTTAAAAAAAAAATCTTCCCTGTGTGATTCTAATATGTGTCTGGTCGTCCCCTACTGAATTTACTTCCTTATGGATTTTTTAAACAGTATAAAAAATCTTTAGTTTTTATCCACTGGGACTTGTTCCAATGAATGGGGAACCTGGGTTCCAGATAAATTCTATCCATCCATATACAAAAGTCTTTGAAAAGAAAATCTCCAGTTCACTGAAGCAAACGTCTTCCTAACACCATCACCACTGTCAATTCCTTTCTTAGAGTGTACTTAAATATGATGGGCATTCAGCTCAGAGTGGACCTAACTAACAAAAAGAGTCAATGCTTGCTCTCAAGAAACTTCATTCTCTACTTCCTGGATGGCCACATCTTGAACTTGTAAAGATGACAGCTATTCATTCTTTGTGGCAGGGGTTTGCCCTGTGCAGTTCCCAAAGGCAATCCATAAGGCTTTCTGCCTCCCATTCATTTGGTGGCCCTCCTAGGGACAGCTCTAAATCAACTGACATAGGAGAAGCTCGATTGCAATGGTTTGAGTAGGGAACAGGCAGTGTGGAAATGGGCGCAGAAGGTTTAGTCTTGCTGCTTTCTCTATTTTCCAGGAAGTAGGATCCAGTGCAAACATTTTACCTTTGTACCAGAGTCCTTTGACTGTCTAGAGCCCCACTTGGCAAATTAGGGAAGGATTGTACATGCCGAGAATCCCTGACAAGTCAAACACCTGAACCTGTCATCCAATATAATGACCAATCAAATAACGGAATAAAGGAGTTCCACTGTGTTCCTGAACTTTGAGGGGGTAAAGCATGAGTTTGAAAGTCTAGGTCAAGGAATCAATTCATTCATCTCATAGTGATACTGGGTCTGAGAGTTGGGTGTGTTCACAACCTTCAATGTTCTCTCGCAAGCGAAGGTCAGAGAAATAGGTTGTCTTTGGCTTGGAACCCTAGTCTGGATTCATCCTACAGTGGATCACAGTACTCTAAGTCAGGAAAGAGATGATGGAAATGGCCACGTCTGAAGCAGCTGTGAGAGATAGAGATGGGCCTGTAGTCAGGAAGACCTGAATTAAAATCTAACATCAGACACTTATTATTACTATGACCCTGAGCACCTGTCTGTCAGTTTCCTCATTTGTAAAATGGAAAACCTACCTCCTGGAGTTATTGTGAGGATAAAATGAGATAATATTTGTAAAACACTTAGTACAGTGTCTGGCACACAGTAGGCACTTAATAAGTGCCATTTCCTTCCTCCCTTCATTCCCTCCTTTCTTTCTGGCCTGAGCAAAGACTATATGATGGCTAACCCAAAGGCCAGTACCCAGGAGCTGACCTAGCCTCTTGGGTTAGGAAAGTGAACCACTGTTACCATATCTTGCTTCCACAATCAGTTAAGTTCAGGCTTTGACCAAAATGCCTAGTTCTAATAAACATATTTCAATAGTATTTCTTGCATATTGTAATTTCTTTCTGTCATGCACATTAGGGAATCCATTAATTATATCATATACAATAATGTGTTTATCCTTGATCACTGCGAAGTTTCATTGGGAATTCTAGTAATAGCAAAACATTAGCATGCCTAGTGTAGACTTATCTTCTGTTTTGTCTTAATAATCTGGTAAATTAGGATAACTGTAATGTTTCTTAACATATTCCTATCATAAGGCATACTGAAGCCAGTGGAGAGGAGCATGCAGTAGATTCCCTAAAGGCAAAACATGTTTTACTTATTTCTCAGCCTTAATCTTCCTGCCTCTCTACAATCTAGTCTTAGAGTTGGACCTAGTGCTAATGGTCTCATCCCCAATGAGAACATGCAGAAATAAAATGGAATTCAGAGATCACAGGTTCATAGCTCTGAAGTTGGAAGGAAAGTTAGAAGTCCCTCAGGCCAACTGCCTTATTTTACACATGAGGAAAGAGAGGCCTGAGAGATGAAGGGACTTGCTCAAGGTCACATGGGTTATAAAGAACAGAGCCAGGATTCAAATCAAGATCGTCAGACTCCAAAGCCAGTACATTGTCCACTATACTATAGATAGTAATCTTATAAAGTAAACATTGAGAAAAGTTTAAAATTACTTTGACTGTACACAACTGATACCTGCAGTTTCATGAACTTCTTTTCTTCTGTTCTACTATATAGTTGAAAATGCATCTTCCCTCCCTTTTTATCACTCTTTGTCAAATTTGGAATAAAAAGAATTTTTTAAAAAGTCCTTAAAGATCTATCAATGTCATTTTCTGTGGGAGATCATAGAGGGGGCAATTCATCAGTTTCTTCTTAGAATTCATCAGTCAAGCCAATGCTGAGACAAAAAAAGAGACGGGAAGAGGGACAAAAGATGTAAAGTGCTCAGAAGGGAGTGGGGGAAAGAGGAAGACAGCAGTGTTTGTATATTCACTGCATTGAATAAAAGACCAAAGGAAGGTTTCTGAAAGTTCCCTGATGGGAACTGAGAGAAAGGAGGAGAAAGATTTGTCAGTGTTTTTGAGTTTCAGTATCATTGAGTGGGAACAGCATTATCAGCCACCAGCCAAAACAGCACTCCCAGCATCCCAAGGGCTGCTAGCGGAAGAGTGGCTGCGTGGCTGACATCTGAGAAGCAGGAAACACAGTCCCCACCACTGTCTGAAGAGCAAGAGCAGTAATCCAGAGAACAACAAACACTCAGGAAACCTTCAGATAATTACACGACCAGGATGTGTCTTTTCTTTCCCATATTTGGGCTTTATTTGAAATCCCTTCTTTTTGCCATGTTCTTTTTAAAGATTACTAAGAACTGTACAGTAACCAAGTGGGAGAGAGTCTCCCAGCAGACTATCTGCTTGAGAAGAGGCTGTCATTGGGAAACCTTGGCCTCTGTTGATGACCAGGGTGAATACATCACTCCAGTGGTGACCTCATTAATCCTTTACGAGACATAATGTCAAGCAGGCTTCTCCTTTCAGGGAAGAGTTTCTGGAATGAATCCTGCATTGGGTGTTCAGAGGCTTTATAGCCTGGAAAACTTGCTAAGCCCATGTTATTGTTGGTGTTTGGTCATTTCAGTCATGCCCAAGCTTTGTAACCCCATTTGGGTTTTCCTTAGCAAAGATCCTGGAGTGGTTTGCCATTTTCTTCTCCAGTTCATTTTTATAGGTGAGGAAACAAGGCAACTAGTGTTAAGTGACTTGCCCAGGGTCACACAGCTAGTAAGTGTCTGAGGCTAGATTTGAATTCAGGAAAAGGTGTCTTCCTGACTCCAGGCCCAGCACTCTATCCACTGTGCCTCTCCCCTTATTTTACAGATGAGGAAACTTAGACCCAAAAAGATTAGGCAACTTTCCCAAGGTCACATAGGGAGTGGCAGAAAAGGGATTTGAGCCCATGCCCTTTGACTTTAAATTCAGTACGTTTTTCAGAGCTTTCTTCAGGTAACTGTTTTTCCCAGAATTTATAATGGCCCTAGTACAGACAGAAGCAGTCCAAATTCCTTAAACAACATTTAAGGCCTCATCAGCCACTACTTCTTAGCAGCTACTATCTCCCCACCAATCAAGTCAGCCCCTTTCTGTCTCTGGCACACATTGTATACCTGCCCTTATCCCAAGCTTTCCACTTATCCAAAGTTTATTCACTGAAGACCAACTTTTTCTATTAAAAGCCTTGCCTGACTATTCTAGCCCACGCTGAGCTCTTTCTTCTATGGATTCTTATGGTATTTATTGTCTTGTAGGGTATTAGAGACTTATTATAGTATAGTTCTATACTAGAGTATACTATGCTATACTATATTTTTATTTAACTGTTCCAAGTATGTCTCTTCATAGAGATAAGTTTCTTGACAACAGTGCCTATGCCTAGTATTTCTTTCAACCCCCATTGCATTTGACATAGGCCAAAGAAAATCTACTTGAAAAAGGCCATAAGGACCTCCTCCACACTATTTTGGTGACTCCCACCTAATCTCAGGACACATACCAATGAAGGTACCACCCAGATTCATCTAAAAATGACTTCTTTCTCTTCGATTAGCCCACCAACTTCCTTCTCAGTTAATCCATTAATATACCGGGCAGATCACAATGTCTCTAATCCTGCCCCTTCCCACCAGCCTCCATTTCCATTATTATTCTAGGACTTTGGTTATTAAGAGCTTAATCATCTATTAGTCAACTTTAGTAACTCAACCAATTTGGGGTCACTATTATACAGATGTAATAACTCCTATCTCTACCTGCTCCCAACTCTGAATCTTCATCAGATCTATGATCACAGAATCATAGCATTTCTAGGTTGGAAAGGACTTCAGTGACCATCTGTAGCAATCCATACCTGAAAAAGAATCCTCACTATAAGAAATCACAGCAGTACTCCTCCAGCTTCTTCCTGAAGACCTCTAATGGGGGGAAACACACTAATTTTTTAGGTAACAGCCTTTCAAATACTTGAGGACACCTATAATATGTCCTGAGTCTTCTCTTCTTCAGCCTAAACATCCCCTCTATTCCTTCAAGTAATCGTCATATAGCATGAACTTTAGGCTATTCATAAAACTTATGACCGTCCTCTGGATCTTTTCCAGCTTATCAATCAAAGTCCTTCCCAAATGGCTGTGCCCAGAACTGAATGCAATATGCCAAATGCGATCTAAGTGGGGCGGGGAATGACCAGATTATAAATTCTAATCCTAGGAACCTGTGCCACTATTGTTGTAATCCAGGAGAGCATTAATTTGGAGGGAGGAGGACTGCCATACCATACTATTGAATTATATTAAGTTTGCACTCCACTAAAACCCCCAGATCTTTTCAGAGACTCCATTTGGACTATTCCTTGCCCATTTTATGCTTTTGAAGTTGGCTTTTTGAATCTGAGGGCACAAGTCTGTTTATGCTTCCTCAATTTCAGTTTATTAGGTTGAGACCAACATTCTAGTGTGTCAGAAAATTTTGGATGCTGAATGTTATATGTCAGTGTTCCCAGCTTTGTTTCATCTTCAGATCTGATGGATATGCCATTTACAGCTTTAGCCAAGTCATTGACAAAAATATTAAACACCACAAAGCCAAGTATAGATCTCTATAGGACTCTCCTAGAGGCTTCTCTTCAAGTTCACATGGAACCGTTATTGGCTGTTCTTTCCTGAGTAGAATAGTCCTGAATCCACCTAATTGTACCATTGTATAGCTCAAATCTCTTCATCTTTTCCACAAGAACAGTATGAGAATCTTTGTAAAATCCTCTATTACAATCTAGCTAAACTCTTTCCCCAATATTCCCTTTAGTCATCATCTCAAAAAAGGAAATGTGACTATTTGGATATGGCCCATTCTTGATGTAGCCAGCCAGCATCAGTTCATTTTGCTAGATGGTCACCAATCGTGTATTTAGTAGCACATTCTAAAGTTTTACTAGGAATCAAAGTCAAGTTCACTGGCCTAGATTTGAAAATTTGTTGTCCGCCCCCCCCCCCAATGCTTTTTTAAATTGAAAAGGTTCCCTCCAACTATGTAACTATCAGGGACAACAATATCACTCCCTTGGTGCCCCTTTTCGTGCATAAACACCTAAGTTTAGGAGGCTTATAATCCAGATATGGTCAGTACTAAAATTGTAAAGTACAAAAAAAACCCACTATAGAATGTTGAGGAATTTTAAAATGAAGTCCAAGAGTATTTTTATTGGCCCTGTGATTTCACTGATACAAAGGAATAAGTTTCCTCTATCAATGTAGGTTGGGCATCTTCTCTGACACTTCCAGTTTTAGAGAGTTGCTTAGAGCAGTGGGGGTTCAAGTGACTTACACAAAGTCAGCATGTGTCACAGGCAGAACCTGAATCCTAATCATAATAAGAAGGACTTCTATAGAGCTTTACAATTTACAAAACATTTTGCACATATTATCATTTAATCCTTCAATCTAGGTCTTTTGGATGCCAAGGTCAATTTTTTTATTTCACCTTTGCAGAGACTCCCTTCACTTAGGGGGCCATTATGAAGCATCTAAGACAGAGACTTGTAATAAACCTCTGATCCCACGAAGTAATTATATGTGTACTGGTGATCACAAACTCTGGTGGCATTTCTCAGGGGAAGAGGGCACACTGAAAAAGACTGACTTTTAAGCTCCATTTCCCCTTGTGGCCATCATACGTCAAGGGGGTTGGTCTTTAGGGAATGATATAAAGACAAGTCTTACAGTAAGCTGTAGCACCTATGCTGTGACTGGTGGGACAGGACTTTGGTACAGAAAATTTGGTAAATGGTTGTTAGTTTTATTGTTTTATTATATACCTAGGCACTAGGAGTTTAAATTGAAATAATAAGTACGTAAAAATAAAATCTTTTTTAAAGCAAAGATCAGTTTACTATTTAGTTCTAAACTTTATTAAAGTCAGAAAATTCTTCCTACATTCTTCTTTTTATAGATTTCAAAACTCAGTAGCTCTGGGATCTCACTGATGTGGGTACTCTCAGTACTGAAATGAGCAATAACAGCACTGAGGGCTAGCATTCATATATAGTGCCTACTATATGCCAGGGACTGTGCTAACTGCTTTACAAATATTATCTCACTGGATCCTCACAACGGCCATAGGAAGGAGGTGCTATTTTAAGCCCTACTTTACCATTGAGGAAAATGAGGCTGACAAAGGTGACATGACTAGCCCAAGGTCACAGAGCTCGAAAGTTTTTGAGGCTAGGTTTTAACTCAGGTTTTCCTGACTCCAGGCCTAGTACTCTCTCCCTTGTGGCACTACTTAGTTGGTTCCACATGATTTGAAGAAATCAATCTTTCACCAAGGATTTATTAATCATCTACTATGTATCGGGCCCTGAGAATACAAAGAGAAAAATTAAACAGTCCTCCTCAAGAACCTTATATTCTGCCGTGGGCTTTTCAGTGTCCAGCACGTAGCATGATTCGGAGACGTGAATAAGAAACGACCAGGCCATGTGGGTAGCTCAAGGAAGAACCATGAACTCCATTTATTGATACTCAGGGAAAGGTTTTTATAGAGCAAAGAGACAAAGGATGGGAAGGAAATCATCTTACTCTGTTGTATCCTGGAAGTAGCATGGTAATAAGGCCCATTGTTTCCTAGGTGCCATAGAGTCTTGGGCAGTTATCTCTTATCTCAGTCAGTTACATCAGAAAGGATGCTCTTGAGAGCTGGCCTCAAAGCCTAATGGCCAAGGCCGCATCATCAAGAACATCTGCATAAGAACTGAATTCCTGCAAATCTTTTGGACAACCAAAGTTTTGGGGCAGAGCCTCTTAGCCTCAGAACTCAAATACCATCCTTATAAGTGTAACCCATATCAAAAGAACTCCGGAGCTGACTTAGTGAAAAGTCGCATCTCAAAGAGGTCTTTGTTGTTCTGGTCCACTGATATCAGGGTAATTATCTGAAGTCCTGGCTCAGGCCTTTTTGGCTCACCACATATTCCCCCTTTTTTAAGGAGAAGCTTAAAGCCATGTAATTCAGTGCCTCATAAATTTTTATAATGCAAGGTCCAAATATACAACAGACTATTATAATGATCAATATGGGAAGTAGGTGCATAGAGATTTTTCAATGTATCAATAATTGTTTTCGTAGCTCCTACTGGGTCAGTCCCAGGAATCTCATTATGTTCAATATCTTAATAATTTGATTGAAAGCTTTTTATTTCTAAGGTGATATTGAAATTATGCCACGCTCCCAATAAGCGGACTCTGATCCTCTCCCATGTGATACTGGGATGAGAGGAATTGTATAAGCTAGTGGTAACACAAATAGATGCGTATTTTTAATCACATCTGAGTAACAGTTGAGTTTTTAATGGTTTTAACTCATACCTAAGCATAATATTAATTGTAATAAATTGATCTTATACAATAGATCCTTATCTATATCATTTTGTGTCTTAAAGGCTGCAGAAACTTTTTTTTTATAATTCATTAACCTATTGTGCAGTTTAGATTGCAAACACAGCAGTTGGAACCATTAACAATATTAGGACAGTGAATATAGTAACAGGAAATTTGACAAACCTTTTTTCCCCTTTTAAAAGACATCAGCTATATATATATATATATATATATATATATATATATATAGCTGATGTGTATATATATATATATATATATATATATATATACACATACACCCTCAATGTTTGATATCAAGCATAAATGAAATTAGTTAGAAAAAAGCAAAATAAAGATTGTTCAACAAGATCTCTACTAGATGTACATTGAGCAAAAGTAAAATCAATGCAATTAAAAGTTCATACATAGGTATATCCACAATTACATTGGAGAGGGAGTCTGGTCTTGAGTTTTCAAAGGCAAGGTAGCATTCCTTGCAAATGCATTCACAAATGGAGCAGTTTGTATCCCACTTAAAATAGAAGACACAGTCATTGACGTCAAGAGGGAGGCAATTAGTCCCGTGATTTAAAAAGTCCAAAAGTCAGTTCTTATTAGAAAATCAGATATTTCTTGAAGTGCAGGCTTCTCTGAAGTCTGTCATTGTGTAATGTTCTATTAGAAAGCTGTATCATTCTGTGAAAAGATGGGATGCCAAGTCATTTCTTCTGGGGTTGTCCTTGTGAGGAATCCTCTGATCCTCTTCTCTGTTTCTGCATCCGCTGGAACACGCCTGGACATTCTGTGTTGGCATCTTCAGTGGTCTTTCAGTATCTAAAAAAATATAAGCACAACCTCGCTTCTACATAATTAAGGGGCAAGTCTTTTCCATTACTTTATTTGGGAATATGTACTTTTTCAAATTGTTATTCTTCTGGTTTATACCCTTTTTTAGTGATGATTAAAAATTTTTAGGGTATATAAAGCAGTAGCTAATTGCCCTTGTGATATATAGGTCCAAATCCAAATTGCCTTATCATTTTTATCAATAGGTTTTATAGAAAGATTGAAATGATTTGCCAGTGTAGACAAGAACATTATCAGTTTTTGTTTCTTTAGGAGTATCTAAGAAATGAAGAACAATGGAAATGGATTGAAAAAACAATGATTCTCCTTATTGAAGTATAGCTAAAGATGTAATCATATAAAATTGAAGGACAATAATTTTGCTCTGTCCTCATAATGTAGCTTTATTAAGTTAAATGAATGGGAGGTTCCACAGTTACAGAAAATGATAAAAATGTTTTTAAGTTTTAAATTTTTTGAATGGAAATATAGTCATTGACTGTTGCCTTTTCATTTCTGAGGGATGTTATGGAGAGAGGCCTCTCCAGTATTTAAATACACAATTACATAGTATCTTATATCAGGGAAAAATATCATTCTAAAAAAGTCAATTCTTGAAGAAATGGCAACAATAAAAATTAGATTAGAGGCTTCTAGTAATACACTGAAAGTTTTCTTTCCCATTTCTCACTCACCTTAAATAGATATGTGAGTCATAGTTATGATAAATTGTTAACTTTCAAACTAAAAAGAACTATAATGCTGACATATGACTCAAAAAATTAAATTTATGTTTTAGATTCAAGAAAACTCAACTTTCACATTCAAATTATTTAGATCACAAATTTAAACTGTGCTTGATATTACATATCTCACTCCGAATATCAGTATGTGAAAATTCTTATGAATGAAAATATTTGGTAGTTGATATTCTCAATTCTTATTTAGCTTTAAACAGCAAAGATTTTCCAACCTTTAAAGTTACCAAAACAAAAGTGTATGAGAAAAAAGTGTTCACTTGTCACTTGGATATATTGTAAGTTTCTAAAGAAGTGACATCCATTTGCCAAATTAGGTTTAAACTTGTAGGATTAATAGAGGTGGAAGAGGGAGAAGGTATGTGAGGAAGGTATTTTGTGCATGATTTAACTATCTGCCTGGCCTGTTCTCCAGTAAATGTGAATATCCTTAAATTTTGAATGCAGAGATAAAGGAAGAAGAAATGTTCTTAAGTTTGTATTGTTAATTTATCAGGTAAAGCATTGCCTTGTTGAATGGGCTCAGGCAAAGATGTATGAGAGTAAACAATAAGAAATCCAAAAAGGACCTTCTCCACCTCTAACCACTTGTTGCAACTGAAAAAAAAATAATTCATATAACTTTTGATTATTGAAATTTGTACGATCCATACAAATGTTGAGGTTGAAATTGGCCCTTAAAAAGATATATAAAAAACATTTCATTCTTTTTGGGTAAATGAGAAGGAGTAGAAATAACTTCTGTTAGCTGTTTGTTTTAGGCCTCAGTAAAAAGCCATATCTGCTTGTAAGAAAGGAGAAAAAGATGTTATTTTGGAAATGACTCCTTGTTAACTGGAATGTAAAATTGTAATATCCCCTACTTCCTCCATACACTGTCTATAGGATCAGGCCAGGAAGGGTCTGCCTTAATTAGCATTTCAATTTGGGCTTCAACATAAGGTTACTGAATATGTATAGGGATGGAGCCTGTAGGTTGTTACACATTAGCATAGCTACAAATTGAGGGTAAGTAACAGATTTTTTGGCTTTGATGAGGGAGATAAGTACACTCTTAAGATGTTTTGTTGCCTATGTATGGCTCCAAAGGGAATTCAAGTGTCCTCAGTACACTGATTTCTACAGGGCTATTACTCTCTATCCTATAGACATGGCACTGCTGAATGGCATTTTCAATAATTTTAAGTTGTTCTTCTGCTTATTTTGTTATGGTTCAAGGAGAATGAAGGTTTGGTTCTCCCCTTAGGGTATTAAATAAGTGAGTGAGCTGATGCGTTCTTTACCCAATTTATATCTCTTAATAATTTTTGAAAATCATTTAAAGTTTTCACATTCTCTTTGAATTACTATATTTTTGAGGCTCAATAGTTTTTCTCTTATTTTATGTCCTAAATAACTGTATGGGGTGACAACTAAATTTTATGACTGACCCATATTAAGATAAACTAGCCTTAGTGGCTTGAAGTATTTATTGTTAGCTTTACTGCTTGTATCTGAAGTGCAGGACTAGAGTCCTGACTGGGGAACAAAAGGATAAGAGAGCTTAAGTACATCCTAAGAACACCCCAATTAGGGGTAGCTGGGTTACGCAAATTTATGATTCCCATAATGGTCTAATCATTGTATGAGGAAGGAATTTTCCTAATGGGATAAATGGTAAATACAATAAAACAAGAAAGATGGCAGTGTCAATTGAAATTGTGATCCAGATTACCTGTATTTTCTTTATCATTAACAATCCATAACATGGTATATGCCCAGAAAATCATAAGAAAATCATTACTTAAGTTAGTACCTCAAATTGAGAGTCTTGTCCTTAAGGGATATAAAGTAGGCTTTGTTAACCTGAGGACAGGTATTCTCAGAGACAAAGCTGGGTCTTTTTGGAATTTATGATCTCTGGATGCCTGTGTTAAATCCTACTCCCAGCCTTATCTGCGCTCTGGAGTGACTGACATAGAAAGACCTTTTTTGGTAAAATGAGGCAGAGTAGCCTGTTTGATTAATTCAGATTTTAGTCAAAATAAGATATTAAATGATTATCAGAGGTCAGTGAGCATTCTCTATTTTCCTGACTTATTACCTAACAAAACTCATTTAAGTATCAAACTGTTTTAGCCAAAGGAGAGAAGAAATATAATAATTGCATCTCGAATGATTAAAAGCTGATCACCATTTTTTTTAAAGCTATTAGTTCCAAAATTACCTTAGTCAATGGGAATATCTTAAGGTGAATTTTAAGTGGTTTTTATAAACTTCTGTACATTTTCTAATTTTAGGTAAAAATATTAAATTTTCCGATAAGCTAACACAAAAGAGTTCATATCCTTTACTGATTACTTGGTCTGACCATAGGAATCAGGCCTAAGCAGAAAAAAAGTAGAATTATGTGAATATGGTCTTAAATGCTTTTTATCTTAAACAGCAATTTTTACCAATCCCAACTTAGAGCTAATTACAGTTAATTTTATTCTCATGTAGCTGTAATAAAAAATAAAGATTTACTAGGTCTTTTAATGCATAAAGAATATTATTTAACATTTTTCTTTATCAAATTTAAACATCCTGATGTAATAGCCAATTGTTATTAATGTTTTGCAACTTTTTGGCAGGTTAGGTTCATTATTTAAGAATTGCATTACTAAAACAAGTTCCTAACCTAGTCTGATGATTTTTCCTATTGAGATATTTTTAAGAAGAATTGATATAGACCAGGGGCTTTAAGTGGTGCTCCTGCTTTGCTAAATCTTGTACATGCTTGAGGAATGTAATAAAGTTTTTACCTAGTTTCCTCTTTTCCGCATATAGTAATCAATTAACAATTCTAGGTTTTATCATTGAGACACTAAAATGATCAATTTTCCAAGTTCCATAAGTGACAGCCAAATCATTTTAGATGTAGCAAAAACATTAAACTTCAGATGAAGTCACTTGTATTCCTAGATCACATAAAATCATTGATAAAAAGGATGGATTGTCTTATCCAGTACAGACAACTATTGTTTTCTTATCAGTGGCAGGGCTCAGAACTTTTAACAGGCCCCACTGTACCTGAGATACCCCAAGGTAATTGAGGTCCTTTTCCCCTCCTTCCTTTGCTCAATGGGGGAAGGTTAGTTTGCAAGTGTGGGGGAAAGGTGGAACTCTCTTTTCCATAATCTGATCTAGGATGAAAGAAGTTAATACAATTGTATTGAGGTACCTAGACTAGAGGGGGGAGGGACTAACCTCCTTTTGTAATTACAGGTAAATTTGTGACCACCTAGTTTTCTATATGGCAAATAAAAACATTATGAGACAGGGTTTAGCAGAACTAACAAAGTAACATGACTGTTTCTACACAAATTTCTTTCCTCTATCTTTTTAGTTTCAACAAAAATCAGATAAAAATTTTGTTTTATCTAACACTATTTCTGGCTAACAAATCTTTACTTTATGATAGAATATTACTACAACTCAGAAAGACCACAATAACACAATGACGTTATGGTATTAGTTGAATTTTCAAATCATCACATGAAATATAATTGATAGAGAATTTAGGCTTTTTACCCCTCTATTCAGAGTTGCAGAGGATTTGTCTCCTCTTTTTCAGAGTTGCAAAGTCTGAATTGTGGATTCAGGTTGCCTACTAAGTGTGGGGCAGCATGCTCTGCCACAGGGCTGCTGTTTGCAGAGCCCTTTATCATGCATCCTCCCTTTATCTAGATTGAGGAGGGTGATTTAAAAATCCTTCAGCACTCTCTCCTCTAGGGATGAGAGACTTAAAGTTTTGAACTAATTTAACCTATACTATGAACTTCAATGATGTCTATTTTTTTTGAAAGTAAAAGGCTTTTAACGTCCATGTACAGTATGGAAAAGCTGGACAAAGTCCAGTGGCACCAATTTTCCAGACTATACTAGAGTTAAAATCCTTTACTCCTAAAGTTTCAGATCTTTATATGTTCTAATTTTGCCCTAGTGCCAAATAAAATTAACCTTTGGTTAAATCCTGATACACAACACTTTTCTCTTTTGAGATGAGGCAGAAGAATGGTTAAATGCTTGGTAGTTTTGCCTCTTTAATCTGAGAGAAAAAATCCTCTTTTTACTTTTTATTATTTTGATTATTATTTTTTAACAGCCTTTCCCACAATCAAACTTGGCCAGAGTTGGATTGGAGGAAAGGAGGCCCTTAAACCTTAAAACTTCTGTTCACATTTTTATGCAAATTTATTTTTTCTAATTTTTATCCTGATTTTTTTTTTATACTTTTTTGACTTGCTATAAATACTGTATAAAGACAGCTGCATTACACTTAATTGTTTGTGCCACCTTTGGCACTTTCATTCCTGATGTTAAACATATCTTTAATATATTCCATAGGAAAAAAAGCAGAAATTGGGAAATGCTGGGTTTCCTTCTTTTCCTAGTTTCTTAGTTATGTTTTCCTTCTGTTTCCCATTCTATTATCCACCCTTTGGAAACCCAGGGCTACACTATTCCAAACACACTAAATAAAATTCCTCTAACTGTTCCTTCATAATAACAAACTCTCTTTCTTTCATTACTTCAAGGCCAAACAACGGAGTTTAAATTGATCCTAAAAGTAATAGGGAACAAGATGGTCAGATCCGGGCTGAAGGAATACCAGTTTGACAGCTGAACAGAAGGTGTATTGGAGTATTCTACCGAGCTGAGGAAGTGAGACCCATTAGAAGCCCACTACAATAAACTAAAGAGGAGATAATGAGAGCCTGAATGAGGTTCCTGGTTCTGTGACTGGAAAGGAAAGGACAAATATGAGAGACACTGTAAAGACTGCAATGATAAGGCTTGTCAACTGGTTAGCTGTACAGGAGAAGGAAACCAAGGAGTGTAAGAATGCTCAGTTCCTCTAGAGTTATGTTAACTCATTAGTTACTGGCCAAGCATTTGTCATTTGAAATACAACAGTTAAATTAGTATTTACTGTTGGTTTCAGAATGATGTGATTCTTATCCCACCTCCACTACTCCTACCCTGTACCTCCATTTCATACCCAGAGAAATGCCTTCACAGGGCTATGATGAGCTATTGATTAAATTCAACACATACTATTAACATTCTTTATGGCTATCTGTTTAAAAATTATTATTTCTGATAAAATAAAAGGTAAACTAGTGATACAAATGGGATTGACAAATAACCACAATTAGGTGGGCTCACATATGTGCACACCAGCAAGTCGGTAACAAGCCAGAGAATGCAATCTATGATAAAAGATGTAATTAATTAACCGGTTACATTTCTAGTCCAATTTACATCAATAGCATGCCCTGCATATTGTGAGGACCCATCTAGCATAAATACTTAATGAAGAAATAAACCTGCCAAAGGAATAAGTGCACATTACACACTAGGCGCACATACACATATTCGATGGCTCTTCACTGAGCAGGGTTGGCAGAAAGGCTGTTTTTAATGAATTCTTTGTTCTAGGTCTGTCAGTGACACTGCATTTTAAGTATGTCAACATCCAAAAAAAATTCTGACAAGTACTAAAAATATAAACATTTTAATCATAACAGTATTTATCCCTTCCTTCCACCATGAAGGTAGCCAGATGATAAAGAACAGAGCAGTGACTGTGGCAGGAGTGGACATAGATATTCAGGGGCAGAAAAGTTGGGAGACTCTGTAGTACAATGGAAAGTACTCTAAGATGAAATCAAGATGGCAGAGTAATAGGAAGCATTATGGTCTAGCTCTCCCTCCTGCCCTATACCTTTTTTTTTTTTTTTTTTTTACTGTAACAAATGTTTTCACTTCGCTTTTATTTGCACTCTAATGTCATATTTACTCCCATGCCATAAGCTTTTGTTTCTTCAGTTTCTTCTGGGATATCTTTTTCTTTTGAGCAACTTCCTCTTCTGGTTTAGGAACAATTTGTTCCTTTTCAGTAAGTATCATTTCAATATGGCAAGGAGAACTCATGTATGGGTTGATTCGACCATGAGCCCTGTAAGTACGCCGTCTCATTTTGGGAGCCTTGTTAACCTGAATATGCTCAATGACGAGAGAATTGACATCCAAACCCTTAAGTTCTGCGTTGCTCTCTGCATTTTTAAGCATATGCAGCAAGAATTCAGCACTCTTTTTGGGCCACCGACCCTGCGTCCAACCCCACTGCTTAGCCTGGGCACACCTGCCAACTCCACCATTATATCGACGGAAAGGAACACACTGTTTCTTCAATGTGACATCTTTCAAATACTTGGTAGCTTTTCAGATATGCATGCCCTTGATAGCTTGGGCTGTTTCACGGGTGTTCTTGAAGTGGACCCGGAGATTTGAACCCCTTGACTTGCATGATTTTGTGGGGTTTTCTGGATCAAGAGAATACCTCACCATTTTGAATGATTACCTAGGACGGCTCAAAGGAAGAGCTGCCCTATACCTTCTTAATAAATATCTACATAACATACCAGGCAGAATCCTGATTGAGAAAGTCAAGAAGAAGTCACAGTGAATCATATTTCCTGTCCAACATGACTTAGGGAGAGGGACAGAGATGTCTATGGACATTTGGTGCCCAGGGATGGAAAAGGGGCCAAGACAGACCACCAGGGAAGGAAGAGATTTCAAAGTATTCTTGAACTAGTGTTGAATGCGGAAACTGGTACCATCTGGAAGGTCTGTTGTCAACTACCCAGTTCTGGGTTATGGATACAAGGTAGGGAGAAATAATTGTGAGGGATGCACCTAGCTGTGATAGACAACGAACGAGTATGGGGAAGCCCATGATAACTTTGTGTGTAGCTCCGATCCAAGGAGCAGAAATTAACACAGAGGGGGGCAGAGTCAAGGTGGCAGAGTAGAGCAGCTCTTCCGCAAAGCTCCAGCTCCCACAATTTCAAAATTCATGTAAAAGGGGACTCTAAACAACCTCTGGAGCTCCAGAACCCACAAAATGACACAGAGAGCTTTGAGGACAACTGAGGACAGCCCGGCAGCCTGGCAAGGAGCAGCCAGCAAAGTGCTCTGGGAGCCGAGGCCAGGCCCATGTGAGCCAGAGGTCTTAGCCCCAGGGTGGCGAGACCAGCAGCCAGCTGGAGAGACTCCAGAACAACAGCAGCTGTGGCATTTCCAGAAATAACAACACATAGATAGTCATGGACAAAGTGAAAGGTTACTGCAGTATGGACTTTGGGACTCATTAGTGGGGAGGGTGTGTCGGCCTCTTTCCCTGGGAGCATGAAGCCACTGAGAAGCTTCAGCGCAGCCAAGGACACATTCGGCAGCTTCAGTCCCTGGCCTTCAAACTGTAGGGGGATCCGAGGATCAGTCTTGGGGGTAATCACTCTTGCTTTAACCATCTTGGATGTGGACTGCTGTCTGGGGTGGAGATCTTGGGGTGTGTGACCAGCTTGCCAGAGGGAGTGGGGGCTTCAGAGAGGGCACACAACTAATACCTCCGGCTGCTGAGAAAAGCCTAGCAATTTGGGACAAAACTCCCCTGGCTGGTGGCACAGTCCTACTGTGGCAACAAGACCAATAGTCAAGTAATTGAATGGCAACATGCCTAGGGAAAGGAAACAAAATAAACAAATTCAACATTATACTCCTATTTTGGGGGCAAAGAGGATCAAAGCATGGAACAGGAAGACAGTGAAGTCAGAACTCCTGCACCTAAAGCCCCAAATGAAAATACAAGTGGGTTACAGGCCATAGAAGACCTTAAGAAGCAGATAAGAGAAATGGAGGAAAATTGGGAAGAGAAATGAGAAAGATGAAAGAAAAGTATGAAATGAAAGTCAACAGCCTGACTGAGGATAATAACACCTTTATGAAACTGAGTATCATATTTCAGGGGAAAATTTGGTCATTGAGGGGAATAGAGGACTTTCAAGCATTCTTGAGGAAAAAACCAGAGTTGAATAGAAAATTTGACATTCAGACACAAGAAGCAAGAGATGCTTGAGAAGATAAACAGGGAAAAGAAATAATAATGAACTTACCAAAGTTGAACTAATATACATTCCTACATAAAAAACAACAGCTGTAACTGATGAAACTTTTCTCAGTATGAAAATAGTTGAAGAAGGGTATATGGGCATATAAATACATATGTAAATGTGTATATATATGTTTACAGGTATACATAGATAGAGGACACAGGTAGCATTTAATAGGAAAGGATGATACTTAAAAGGTGAAATTCAGAGGTGAGAGAGGAATATAATGAGAGGAGATGGGGAGAGACAGAATGGGGTAAACTCTCTCATAAAGAAGAGGCAAGGGAAAGTGGTTACAAGGGAGGGGAAGAACAGGAAGGCAAAAAGGCAAAACCTTATTCTCACTGAATTTGTATCAGGGAGAGAATGACATACATACTAAATAGGATATCTCACCCTACAGGAGAGTAAGGGGGTAGGGGATGAGAGGGAGGATGATGGAAGGGATGGAAGGGTGGGGAGGGAAGTTGGAAGCACCCACTTGTGAAAAGGGGCAGAGTCAAATTAGGGAATAAACTAAGTGGGAGGTGGGATAGGAGGGAGGGAAATATAGTCAGTCTTTTAAAATATATCTACTATGGTAATGTTTTGCATAGCTACACATGCACAACATATACTGGATTGCTTATCTTCCCAGTAAGGGTGGGTGACAAGGGAGGAGGGGAATGAATTTGGAATTCAAAGTTTTAAAATCAAATGTGTATAAATAATATTATTAATACTATTTTACATATAATTGGGAAATAAGACATACAGGCATTGGGGCACAGAGATTCACCTTGCCCTACTGGAAAAGTCAAAGTGGGTATGGGAGAAAATATGGGAGAGAGCAGATTCAATGAGGGGATATCCTGTGGGACTGCTCTTCTGGGGTGGAGGGGTAAGGAAAAATGGGGAAAAAATTGTAACTCAAAATCTGACAGAAATGAATGATGTAAACCAGAATTTAATAAAGCATTTGTCGAAAAAAAATAAAGT
Source organism: Gymnobelideus leadbeateri (assembly GCA_011680675.1). Lineage (NCBI taxonomy): Eukaryota > Metazoa > Chordata > Mammalia > Diprotodontia > Petauridae > Gymnobelideus > Gymnobelideus leadbeateri. The sequence goes on along the minus strand of WOXC01008716.1, from coordinate 38,189 downwards.
ACCACAGAGGACCTGGTAGTTCTGTCCCTCTGAATCTGCAGGGCCCCTCAGAGGACCAATAGTGACTGAGTCAAGCAATAGGCTGTTGGAACTCACAACTAAAAATAACCTGATAGATCCAAACCTGGGGCATGAGGGCTATGAGCAGACCACCCTCCAGGTCAAATCACTATGTACACTGAAAGCTTGCAGGCCCCCAGTTGGAGCTATGAAAGTAGCAAAAGAACTTAAGAGGATAAGAAGCCAGACATCCTTCCTTTCCTCCCACCAGAAGTATGCAAAGCCCAGCACTAAAATGGAGTTCAAATTCAGGAAGTAGGCTAGATGAATGAGGAAACAAAGAATCCAAGTATAAAGAGCTATTACAGGAACGGGGAAGCTTAAGACACAAACGTAGAAAAAGAGAATAACTCAAAAGTTTCTACATGCAAATTCTCAAAGAAAAATACAGCAGGGGTATAAAACAAATAAGAACTCCTAGAGAAGTTAAAGGAAGAGTTAAAGAAGGACTTGAAAGTTATTTTAAAAACCAAATGGGAGCAGAAGAAGAAAGAATGGGAAAAGAGGAAATAGGGAAGGTATATAGTAAAGGAGAATTAATAGCTTGGAAAAAAAGAGGTGCAAAACTTTAGTGAAGAAAATAATTCCCTGAAAATTAGAATTGGCCAAATGGAAGCTAACAACTCCATGAGACATCAAAAGTCAAAAATGACAAAGTCAAAAGAATGAACAACATAAGAAACTGTTATATATTCCATGGTATAAATAGATCAAGGAGAAATAGTTTAAGAATCACTGGATTACTGAAAGACATGCATAAAAATAGTACAGACATTGTATTTCAAGATATCATAAAAGAAACTCTCCAGGTATCTTAGAAACATAGGGTGTCAAGTAGAAATTTAAAGAATCCACCAGATACCTCCTGAAAGAAACCCCAAAAAGTAAACTCTCAGAAATATTATAACTAAAATATAGAGCTCCCAAGTCAAGGAAAAAAACAAAGACCCATAGTTGGGATCACACAAGATACAGCAGTCACAACTTTAAAGAAGCAAAGAGTTTAGAATATGATATTCTAGAAGGCAAAGGAGCTAGGAATACAATAAAGAATAATGTACCTAGCAAAACTGAGTATAAACTGTCAGGGGAAAAATAGGTTTTTATTGAAATAGAGGACTTTCAAGAATTCCTGATGAAAAGAACAGAGATGAGTAGAAAATATGATATTCAAATACAGGACTCAAGAAAAGCATAAAAAGGTAAACATGAGTAAGAAATCATAAGGGAGTAAATAAAGTTAAACTTTTTATACTCTTTTAGGGGAAGATGATATATATAATCTCTCAGATTTTTACCAACACAAAGGGTCTTAATGAGGAAAATTATTTCACATAAATGGAGTGCACATGGAAGAGTTTATATAACAAAGAGGGTAATGGGTATGCACAGGCAACATTTGAACCTCACTTTCATCTGAACTGGTTCAAGAAAGGAAGAAAAAAACAGATACAGAGTTTGGTAAAGAAATTCCTCTTTCCTAACAGGGAAGTAGGAAAGAAATAATTTAAAAGAAAGGGAGTGGTGATAAGAGGGAGGGCAGACTAAGGGAGGCAGTGGTCAGAAACAAAATAGACTCCCAAAGAGGGTCCAGGATAAAAGGAGTAAAATGTATAAAAGAATAGTATGGAGAGGCAGCTAGGTGGCACAGTGGATAGAATGCCAGACCTAGAGACAAAAAGACTCATCTTCTTGAATTCAAATCTGACCTCAGGCACTTACTAGCTGAGTGACTCTGAGCAAGTCACTTAACCCTGTTTATCTCACTTCCTCATGTGTAAAATGAGCTGGAGAAGGAGATAAGAGTTGGACATAACTGAACAATAACAATGGAGGGAAATACATAGTTAATCATAAATGTGAATAGGAATGGGATTAACAAACTCATAAAAGGGAAGAGGATAGAAGAATAGCTTAAAAGCTAGAATGTAACAATAAGTTGTTTTTTTAAACATGCAAAGGTAAGATATAGTAAGTAGCTAGGAAGAAACCATTCAAATACTGTTATAGTTATATACTGTTATATACAGTTAAGATCACATGAGGTTTAGCAGCTACCACATTAAAGAAGCAGACAGCTTGAAATATAATTTTCCAGAAGGCAAAAGAGCTGGAGTTATAATCAAGAATACCCTACTCAACAAAATTCAGTATAATTGTTCAAGAGAAAAAAAGTAAATCTTTAATGAAATAGAGGGGTTTCAAGCATTCCAGATGAAAAGACCAGAGCTGAATCAAAAATGTGACTTTCAAATACAAAACTCAAGAGAAGCATAAAGACGTAAGCACAAAAGAGAAAAGATAAGGGACTCAATAAGGTTAAACCATGGTGAAAGGATATGAATAGGATGCTTTCATAAAAACAAAACAAAACAAAAAAACAATAAAATTTATCAAAAGAAATTCTCAATCACCAGTTCCAAAAGACTAATGGTGAAACACGCTATCTACCTCCAGATAAGGAACTAATGGATTCAGAGTGCAAATTGAAGCATATTTCTTTCTCTTCCTTCCTTCTTTCCTTCCTTCCATCTCTTGACATGGTTAATGTGGAAATTTGTTTGCAATTGATTGCATTTTCCCTGCCTTCTCAGAAAGCAGAGAAAGGGAGAGGGGGAGAATTTAGAACTAAAAATAAAATAAAATTGATTTTTAAAAAAGAAAGGGTTCTAGATCTCAAGTCAAAAGACCTTGGTTTGAATTCTGGTTCTATCACTTGTGACTGGTGTCACCTTGGACAGTCACTTCCCTTCCTAAGAGCCTTAGTTTCTTTATATGTAAAATTAAGGGGTTGTGGTAAATAACTTCTAAGGTTCATTCCAGCTCTAAAATTGTATTCCCTATGATTCTTGGCTCAGCTGGAGTGGGAGGAGCAGGGTTAAGGGCCTTCTCAAATTGGCTGAAATATATTTTGGGTTTGCTCTAACCTCCATGCATGAGTAAGGCTTCTCTCTCAATTTGTGGACTAAGGATTGTAGATTGATATTCACTGATGAGATCAGCACTTGGGTCTGGCATTTGGCCCAAATCAAGTATATTGTTTTATTATGAGAACTTGTTTAAACATATATTAAGCTCCTACTAAGTGCCAGGCAATGTGTTAAGTGCTTTATAAATATTATCTCATTTGATTCTCAGAACAACTCTGGGAGGTAGGTGGTATGAGTCCCATTTTACAGCTAAGGAAACTAAAGTAGACAAGAAGTTATATGACTTGCCCCCAAGGCCATACAGCTAGAAGTGACTGGTGTCAAGTGTACACTCAGGTGTTCCTGATTCCAGGTCCAAAGATCTAGCTACTCCGTCACCTAGCCAGCCTGTTAGCTGCCAAAGACAACAGAGAGAGACACGTAATGTGTGTCAGAAAAGCAAGCTAAAGAACAGAGATGTATACAGACTACCAAAGAAAGTGGATCAGTAGGTCAGTCAGTCAATAAACATTTATTAAATGCCTACTCTGCCAGGCACTGTGCTAAGTGCTGAGGATACAAAGAAAGGCAAAAAACTATCCTTGCCTGCGAGGTTCTCACAATCTACTGGAGGAAATAACATGAAAGGAAAAACGTACTAACGAGTTATATACAGCATAAATTGGAAATGTTCAGAGGAAAGGCACTAGAAGAGTTTCACTAATATCCATATAATGTCAAGAGAACTGAAGGAAGGTAATTCTGTTGGGAATGGAGGACTCCTGCTGGAAGGAGTACTCATATTGATGGCATCAAAAAACCATCAAAGTCTCAAAGAAAGATAATTAGCCACCTCAGGAAAACCTGTCTCAGGAAAGAGAGCTAAACCAACACTCATTTAAGTCAACACTGACCATACCCCTTGGTTAACTTTCATCCAAATAGTAATTGTTGAGTAACAAATACAGAAAATCTAAGAAATAATACTTATCTTCAGTGAGCATATGATAGCCTTTCCTCCTCTTCACAGTACCATTGTCTTTGAGTTTATCCATCTGGTGGAATTTGACGTGTGCCCATTTCTCTATTCAAAACTCATTCTTCAGGATGGCCCTGGCTCAAGTACAAAGAAGGCAAGCCTTTCGGGAAATGATCAAAGAGATTTAGCCTGACCCAGGAGTATCCTTACCAAAAAGATCTGTGGGAAATAATAGGGGTCTGAGACCAGCTCCATGTAGTACCTAAAAGTATCCTGTTAATTAGTACTTCTGGGACAGTCCTGAGGCTGGGATCTTTGACGATGGCATACCCTCAAATCTGACAAACCCAAAGTCAATATTAGGTACAACTTCAGAACCAAATTTATGGATTAGTTCTGTAACTATCCATATTTCCTCAGATTACAGATCTCTCAAGGCCCAGATCAGGGAACCTAAATAGGATCACTTGACCAGAATGGGCCTGGACCCCCTGCTGTAAGGGTAAGACTGGGCCTACTTGGTCTCAGTGTGTGCTATTTTGGACAGTACGTAGTACTCAATCTCTTAATAAATTCTTGCAGAAATATTTTTAAATAGATTTTTAGTCTGGCAGTCAACAAGCATTTATTAAGAGCTAGGTACTGTGCGAATTTCAGGGAACACAAAGACAAGTAGAAAGAAAGAGTCTCTTCCTTCAAGGAGCTTACATCCTAATGGAAGAAGACAACATACTTTAAAAAGCTGAAAAGTGGGAGCCTGAGCCTGTGTAGAGGAATGAGGCCAGGTAGATCCAGGAGACCTCCTCAAATAGAGGATTTGGGAGGAGCCCTCCACCCTCCAATCAGACAAAGGGGCCACAGAGGCCAACAGGTTTTCCAGTGAATGCTTAGCTGGGGTGTGGTGAAAGAAATTGAGAATTTAGCTTAGAGGGGAATGCTTTCTTATGGACATCTTTAGTTTTTTGTCACTTCAATTTTCCCCTGTATTTCTCTCTCCCCCTACTCTCAAAAATTTTTAAAAGAAAAAGAGAAAAAAAATCAGCAAAATGGATCAACACATTGAAAAAGTCTAAAATGACTTGCTGTTGGTCCTTGAGTTCTTGCAGATTAATTGTTGATTAGACTACATACATACAGATATTCTTATGATCCTAAAACACTGATAACAGGCAATCGGTGTCAGTTTTCCCCTAGGGTAATGGGCAAATATCAAGGCTCTGGCCCCTAACACAAAGAGATGGTACAGGGTTGACTTTTGCTGGCAGGTCAGATCAGATCCAAGGAAATGAAGAGAGACATAGCTCTCCACGTGCTACCATTTCTCAATCACATCAGTGATATAACTCCCATTTTAGGGGAATAGGCCTTGTCTTCACAAACTCAATCCCAACATTGCTCTTACACCCAAGTCCAAAGGCTAGACCCAGATCTGGCAAGCCACTAGTAAATTAGCTTAGCAGAACAATGGTGCCTGCTGAATTTGCAGTAAGCAGTCATAAAGAAAACCCTCTTTTCATTAGCATTTCTCTGCTTCCATGCATAATTTATGACAATGGTTTGCTGGCACTAACCCAGCTTTCTGAATCAGCACTAATTTTGTTGTAACCAAAGCACAAGAAGCTATGTGACTCAGCATGAGTTTTCTTCTTGGAAAATAAAGCCTGGTCATTTTTAAAAGTCTTGGGAAAGTGGCCTTTTGTGTACTGGGTCTCTCTGAGTCTGTCTCCTTGTCGCTGTAGCTCTTTATTTTCCCCTTTCTCCATCTTTTCCTCTCCATGTTCTTCCCTTAGTCATCTACAGAGATTCCACTGAGCAGACTGGAGGATTTCTTGTGTTATTACATGACTCTCTACACCCTAGCCCTTACTTTTGCTCCAACACCTTTTCTGTTCATCTCTTTCCCCAACAACATCTCTTATGTCATGACTTGAGTTTAGGTCACCAGTGGAAATACTCTGCTTGTACCCTCCAGAAACCTCTACATTATCCTTGGGACTTCGCACCAGGTTTTTTGTGGTTTTTTTTTGTTTGTTTGTTTGTTTTTTAAGAATGGTATTCCAAGATTTACAACTATATATTATCACTAGGAAAACATTTGTATTGAAATGATATTTTTGACCAGGGATCATTTGAAATATTGTACAATTTAATTTCCCTCAGGGTATCTCTGCTTACTCTCTACCTTCTGTTTGATTCTGGACATCACTCTAATCTACAGTGCCTACCCCAGATAAATATACTGATGTCTTAAACCAGAGTTTCTCAACTTTTGTTGTGTTATGGACCCCCGTGGCAATATAATAAAGCCTATGAACCCCTTTTTAGAATAAGTTGCTTTCTAAGAAATTACAATATAGAGAAATGTTAAATTGACTTCATATGTATAACAGGTATCATATTTCTTACCTTTGTAATGGATTGGGGGAGGGAGAGGAAGGGAGAGAATTTAGAGCCAAAAATTAAAAAACAATTTTCAAAAAAAGAAAAGAAAATTTTCAAAAAAGAAAGAAATGCTACATTTCAGTTAGATGTTATTGAAAATAAGAATGTAATTTTCCCATCAAAATTCTTGGGCCCCTTGGAACCTGTGGTCCATGGACCTCAGACTAAGACCTAGGAATTTCAACTGTGTGTAACAGTCTGGAAGGAGATATTTTTCATTCAGTTACTCCCATACAGATTGAGTACTGGACTTGCATTAGGGTCAGGAAACTCTGACAAATCTCCCTTCTAATACTGACTAGCTGTGAGGTTGTTGGCTCTCTGAGCTTCAGGCAACTTTCCACTTATCTACTAAGTTACGGATAGATAGCAAACTGTATTGGTAGAGGGAATTTCCACACCTCAAAAATATTTGTTGAATCAAAAATCACATCTTCTTGGTTTATAGTTTGACCATTCTCTTTGGAATAATCATGGAGCTCATGGCAATGAGGAGCTCTTGCAATGCTCTTGGACTGGATGCAATCAGGACCATATTATCTACAAACAGAAGCATATGTAGTAACTCATCCTGTACGATAGGAAGTCTCTCTTCTATTTGAAGCCTTTGTAAGACATTAACTATGTTAGATCAGACAAATTTAATTTGAAGAGTACGTATCTTAACTTGTTAGATGTTAATAATCACAAGGTCATTTCCCAAAATTCTCTCTGGTTACATTTGTCATGGAATTTTGTATGACCTGAATATCAGCATGAGAAAATCCTTGTTGGAGGGAAATGAACAAGGCTCTGTTTTGCTTGGCAGAATAAACCAATGAGGACACCCATACATAGCTTTCTCTGCCCTTTTCAATCAATTGTGGGGACAATTACATTTACAATTACAATACAGGTGTAGCCTACTCTGGAATGTCACTAGGGAAAAGTCTGCCTATTCCCTTTTCAATGGCTTTACACCTTGAATATGCATGTATATAATTTTCATAAAGATTTTATAAAGGTAAAACAGTGGATATGTGATTCAGTAGTTATTCTTAGTCATCTCTATTAGATATCTTTTTCCTTTCTCATCTTTTTGGGATATAAACCTAGTAGTGATATTGCTATTTCAAGATGTATGCACAGTTTTCTTGCCCTTTGGGCAAACGTCCAAATTGCTCTCCAGAATGGCTGGACCAGTTCACAACTCCACCACCAATGCATTAGTGTTCTAGTTTTCCCACATTCCCTCCAAAAAAATTTATCATTTTCCTTTTCTGTCATATTACCCAATCTGATAGGTGTGACGTGGTACCTCAGTGTTATTTTAATTCGCATAGTGATGGACAGCATTTTTCCATATGATCTCAGTCACATTTTAAAGGTATAAATATTATCTCTGACTTGATCCATTCTTTTGTTTCCTTCTCTCTATGAGATACCTTATAAAGTGATCCCTTAATGTTTTCAAAATTGCTTTGACCCCAGGATACTTTGCCTTAGCATTATTTGGTCTTCTTTGTCAATCAGTTATCAAGTATTTATTATGTACCTACTGTATGCCAAGCACTATGTTAGTGCACTGAGGCTACAAGTACAAAGAATGACAACAATCCTTATTCTCAAGGAGCTTATGTTCCAATGGGGGAAACAAAAACTAAAGATAAAAAGCATATACAGCATAAATGTAAAGGGTATACATTCCAATATATCCCAAATAGCTAAATTTAAGATAGTTTAGGAGATAGAAAAGTCTAGTTCGATTGGGCTGCATGCTGAGTGTGGAAGGCTAGAATGATATGTTGGGGCCAGATTGTGTAGGACTTTAAAAGTTATTAGAGGAATTTATATTGTATCCAAGAGGTAATGGAAAGCCAATGGAATCAGTTGAGTAGAAGATTTCCAAAGTTATATCTAAAACATGAATAGTTTCAGGAGGATCTGGGATCGGTTCCAGCCTCATACTTAGCACCCACCCAGAAATGACTGGCCGTGTAACCTTGAGCAAGTTACTTATCATATTGCAATCTGGTTCCAACTTAGCTATCTAACCCCATTTTCACATTTCTCTTGTTCATGCACCCTACATTCTAAGAAAATTGATCTAGTTATTTGCTCTCTATTTTTTTCCTGTCATTTTCTAACTCCATGCATTTGTACAAGTTGGCCCACATGCCTAGAATGCGCTCCCTCTTCATCTCTGCTTATTGAAATGTTTCACTTTAAGGCTTATCTAGGTGTTATCTCCTCTCTTAAGCTTTCCATGATATTCCCAACTACAAGTGATCTCTCCTTCTTCAAAATTTTAGGGCATTGTGTGTGTCATTCTCCTTTGCCTGTCTGAGTCTACCTTACATTATGCTTTTTGCATACATCTCCTATCCATTCCCTTGGATGTTGTCACTGTTACTTTCATCTGCATATTCTTAGCACCAAACTCATATCCTTCTACAACAGTACAGTTGAAAGGAGGGAGAGAGTAGGGGGCAAATATAAAACATAGATCTCATCTATGGACAGAATTCCTGGCATAAAAATTCCCTTTATGGATGCAGTTAGTTATTCTACAACTTGCAGTCTTAGAATTTAACCATGATCAGAGTCAGAGGCTAGGCTTGACCCAATGTCTTAGCTAATTCCATCCTTTAAAATATATTGTCTAATCTTTTAACAACAGTACATTTTCCTCCAACTAAGCTTCTCTTTCCACTCCCCACCTCCAAGTAAGTCATGAATTCCTATCTAATAAATAATTATCTAGCCCAGTGGTGGGAAGCCTGCAGCCTAGAGGCCACATGTGGCTTTCTAGGTCCTCAAGACTGGCCCTTTGACTGAGTTTAAACTTCACAGGATTAAGGGGATTTGTTCTCACCTCAAGGCCACGGGTTCCCTACCTCTGGGTTAGATTTGTATTCCCTGTTGAAGTAAAGGGTTCCTGTTTCCTTTAGGTTTGTACCCTAGTCAATGAGTCCTGAACTCATTATGAACATAAGAAATGCTTATTGACTGACATAGCACATAGAACCTACAAATTTTTGTTCAATTGAATGGCTGCTCCTACTAGAATGCCTAGCAATCTGACTTAGTCAATCCCAAAGAGTTCCAAAACGCATTTCCCCCTGTCCAAATTGTCAGCTGTCATTTTAGCATCCCTTCAAAGAAAAGCATCTTGATTCCAAAATATCTGCCATTATTTGTGTATCAACATGGAATGAATTGGACACAACAAGATGGAAGCCATAGGTAAGATTTGCAAAGAGTATACTTCCATCTTTCTAGGGTCATTAAAACTCTTGGGTATCAGCATGCTCCTGGAGAGCCATAGAGCAGTGTAGAAATGGGAAGCCCACAACCACCAAATTACCTATCTCTGGGGGGAGGACAGAGGGGACAGTAGAATGGTACGCCTTGCATTGTAATTTCTTTAACTGCAAATATGTATGTTCCAAGTAGGACTTTGCAGTCTTATCACCTTTCCCATGACATCTCCAAGGCTAATGCCAGTGTCATACTCTCTTTGCATTATGTGAACTTGAAGAAAAATTATTTACCAAGACCTAAACTCCTTTATTCATTCCCAAAGTTGGAGAAAGTCGAATAGTTCCTCCTTTGACTTATCTGAAGGTTAATTCCTTGTGAAAGCTCTGCTGAAACACTCATCATGCTGTATTATTAATGAATAATTATAGAGTGTCAGTAATATGCTAGGCATTAACAAAACCATCTAGGGAAGAGAAGAGCAATATTGAAACGTCATATTCTGGAAGGTGAACTTATTTTAATGCATGAGGAAGCTTGTGGGCCTATTGGTTTCCAGCTCAGAAACCCACAAAGAATGAAGAATGGAGTTCACAAAATAACTGACATTAATAAAGCACTTTTTATATGCAACATTCTTTGAGCTTCACAACAATCTTGTAGGACAGAGACTGTTTATTCCGTTTAGAGGGGAGAAAACTGAAGTTCAGAGAAATTCAGGGACTTGTCCAGGGTCACATCTATTAACGGATATTCCTGACTCTAAGTCCAGCACTTAATCCATCACACAAGGTGCCATTCATCCTTTAAATCCCAAGTTTCCCAAAGATCTCAACTATTCTACAAAGGAAGATGAAATAGACATTTAGCAGGTATTTATCTAAGTCCAAATACGCCAGATGCTGAGAGATCAATATGTATTATCTTCCACTACTATTATTCTGAAGTTCTATCTCTGATATATACTGGTAGAATGACCTTGAATAAGTCATTTTTTCATGTTTTAATATACTTAATTGCTTCTCCTAACCCCTGGCTGGCCCTGGTGACTCTGAATTCTTTTTTATTTATTTTTTTTTTATTTTTTGCTTTTGGAGGAGGAAGGCAGGGCAATTACGGTTAAGTGATTTGCCCATGGTCACATGGCTAGTAAGTGTTAAATGTCTGAGCCTGGATTTGAACTCAGGTCCTCCTGATTCAAGGGCCAGTGCTTTATTCACTGCACCACCTAGCCACCCTATGCCTCCAAATTCTTGATGGGGAAACTGTACACTGGCCTAGCCCCATTCTCTTGCCATACTACCTTAGTTGCCTAAAACACATCTTAGGATTCTAGGCAACTAAGACTCTAGGTTGCAGAAAAGACCAATCTCATTTGGTCATGGAATTTCGTCACCTAGGGAATTGTATGTAGCAAAGAAATCACAGACTACTCTACACACACACACACACACACACACACACACACACACACACACACGTTTAACATTATTGACCAGATTCATAATTTCATCAGCATATGGAGCCCCCAGTGAAGAACTTCCTCAACCAATGCAAATGAACCTCTTTCTTTCACTTAGTCTTACAGAGTAAGAGGTTAGGGTTAAACCTAACCCAAATTTCCAACTTTGCCCAGAGTCACAGAGTCAGTATGTTTTGGGGTGAATTCTGAACTCCATCTCTCTGCACTGTCATGCCCCTCTTCCCAAAGGGCCAGATTTAGAGTCTAGAAGCCCCGGGTTCAAAACCTGCCTTCCCCACATCCTGGTTCTGTAACCCTAGGGAAGTGTAGAAGATCCCTTGGCCTCCCAGTGTCCACAGCAACACTCTAATTCTGGAAGTTATGGAGGACTTGCTGATTGTTCTTGGAGGTTAGCAAGAGCTCCCCCATACCACTTAATACACAGTTCTGGACTCCAAAGGGAAAATACATATTTATTTATATAGATACATTAATATTCTGTATAAAGAGAAAGAAGTTATTGGTCCCAAGAAACGAAAAAGGACCAGTTGGAGAAAGATAGTTGGTTTAACCTACAGAAAACCAAGGTAATACTAGGGAGGGACAGGAATCCTAGCTAAAGCAAACCTGTCCTTTCGCTATCTTCTAGCAGCCCAAAGCAGGTCTGTGGAGAATACACTCCCACACCCCAAAACAAGTGAAGGCATTATCTAGAGGGACAAAGCTATATGAAAGGTACCCAGGAAGTCTGTTGCATTGTATGCCCAGATGTAACCTATTAGTGAGTACACAGCCATGAGTGACTTGACAACAAATAGGAGGGAGAAACCAGAAAAACAAATCACCCAACCATTCTCTGGTGAGCAAGAGTCTCAACACAAAAAGGTCATACTTGTAGCTCCATATCCAATATAAGTAAAGGGAGAGTACCAGGAGCCAAGATGGTGGAGTAAACAGTAAAAGATCCTCCTCATGCTGACTTCCCTTTGAACATTGCTATATGATCTCTACTTCTCCGGCTCTCCCAGCTTCCTCTAAAAGAACACTGGGCTTGACAACGGAAAATGTGAGTTTCAATATTGTCTTCAAAATATGATAGGTATAATGTCTCAAATAGGTCTGATAACCTCAGTAAGCCTTCGTAATTTTTGTTTTACTTTGTCTTGTATTGTATTTTGTTCCAACCTGTGATTTCATCTGTATGAGAAACTGCCTGATTTGGAAACCTCCACCCAGACCTTAATGATCATCTCACTTAGGTAAAATGGGAGTGCATTCCAAGACAGGTTTGCTGCCTTCCTCAAGAGAGAGGGCCATTCTGCCAGAACAATTAAGGGAACAATGGAGTTGGGAAAAACAAGGAAGAATTCTTCATAAACGACGCTGGCCACTACAAGTAAGAAGCTCTGTATCTCTTCCAACCTATGTGACAATCCTAGTGGCTTCGCTCCTATGTGAAATCAGTCACAACATGAGGACAGGGGACCATTTTGGCTAAACATTCAGAGGACTACTGCATATGAGGGAACTTGGGAAGAATTCATCTGCTACATGACGCTCTCCTCAAGAACTCCCAAATTCTACCCAAACTGCAGTAAAGTCAGAAAGGCTTCTCCCCAAAGCCAATTACATCTCTACCTGAGGTAACATGGCCATTTCTTCTTCATAATGACAATACTGCTGGAGTTGGAAGAAACTTGGAAGAATGCTTCTCCTGGATTATGCTCCCCTTCCTGAAATCACCATCTCTCTTACTTACAAGTCACATGAAAATCCTAGAGACTTCTCACCTAAGTGAAATACGTGTCTTACTTAGGAGATGGGATCATTTTCTCTAACAGTTAGAGGGGTAAAGGAGTTGGGAGAAAGTTAGAAAGTTCACCTCCTTCATCATGTCCCTCTCTAGAACTGACATGCTCTCTCCCTCTCCCAAACCATGGAAAAATCTTAAGAGACTTCTCCCCTAAGCCAATTTTCTGCCTTCCTCAAGAGAGAGGGCCATTTTATCTGAACAATTAAGGGAAAAGTGGAGTTAGCAAAAACTTGGAGGAATCCATCACCTCCATGATGCTCACTGCTACAAGTAAGAAGTTCTCTCTCTCTCCCAACCTATGTAACAATCCTAGTGGCTTCTCTCCTATGTCAAATCAGTCGCAAACAGAGGACAAGGGGCAAAGTGGCCTGAAAACTCAGACGACTACTGCACGTGAGAGAACCTGGGAAGAACTCATCTGCTGGATGATGCTCTCCTCAAGAACTGCCAAAATCTCCCCAAACCGCAATAAAATCAGAAAGGCTTCTCCCCAAAGCCAATTATATCTCTCCCTCATCACACAGCCATTTTCTCTTAACAACCACAGACCTACGGGAGTTGGAGAACCTGGGAAGAATTCTTCTGCTGTATGATCCTCTCCTCCAAAACTGCCAACATTTCTCTCTCTCCCAAACTGCAGGAAAATTCTAAAGGCTTTTTCCCCAAGCTAGTTACATCTCTTATTCTGGGAACACGGCCATTTTGTCATAACAAACGCTACTACCGGAGGTGGGAGAAACTTGGAAGAATTCTTTTAATGCATGATGCTCCCCTTCCTGAACTGTCCAGCTTTCTATTCCTGCCATATCACATGAAAATCCGACAGGCCTCTCACCTATGTTGAATAGGAGTGTTCCTCAAGATATCGACCATTTTGTCTAACACTCAGAGGATTCCGGGAGTTGAGAGAAACTTGGAAGTTTCATCTTCTGCTCGATGCCCCTCTCTAGAATTAACAAGCTCTCACTCCCTCCGAAATCAATGGCAAACCTTACAGATTTCTCCCCTAAGCCAACTGGTCCCTTCCTCAGGATAGAGGGCCATTTTGTCTCGAAAATTAAGGCAATAGTGGAGTGGGAAAAAATAGGAAGAATTCATCATCTCGATGATGCTGGCCTCTACAAGTAAGAAGCTCTCTCTCTCGCAACCTATGTGCCAATCCTAGTGGCTTCCCTCCTATGTCAAATCAGGCACAACCTGCGGCCAGGGGGCGATTTAGCCTGAAAATTCAGAGGACTACTGCATGTGAGAGAACCTCAGAAGAATTCATCTGCTGGATGAAGCTCTCCTCAAGCACTGTCAAAATATACCCAAACATGAGTACCCAAACTGTACCGCTGGAGTTGGAAGAAACTTGGAAGAATTCTGCTGCTGGATGATGCTCCCCTTCTTCAGCTGTCCAGCTCTCTATTCCTGAAAAATCACATGAAAATCTTAGAAGATTCTCATATAAGTTAAATAGGTGTCTTCCTCAGGTGATGGGACCATTTTGTGTAACTATCAAAGGAGTGACTGAGTTGGGACAAATTTGGAATTTTCATCTTCTGCATGATGTCCCTCTCTAGAACTGACATGCTCTCTCCCTCTCCCAAACCATGGAAAAATCTTAAGAGACTTCTCCCCTAAGCCAATTTGCTGCCTTCCTCAAGAGAGAGGGCCATTTTGCCTGAACAATTAAGGGAACAATGGAGTTGGGAAAAACTAGGAAGAATTCTTCATCTCAACGACGCTGGCCACTACAAGGAACAAGCTCTGTATCTCTCCCAACCTATGTGACAATCCTAGTCGCTTCTCTCCTATGTCAAATCAGTCGCAAACAGAGGACAAGGGGCAAAGTGGCCTGAAAACTCAGACGACTACTGTACGTGAGAGAACCTGGGAAGAACTCATCTGCTGGATGATGCTCTCCTCAAGAACTGCCAAAATCTCCCCAAACCGCAATAAAATCAGAAAGGCTTCTCCCCAAAGCCAATTACATCTCTCCCTCATCACACAGCCATTTTCTCTTAACAACCACTGACCTACGGGAGTTGGAGAACCTGGGAAGAATCCTTCTGCTGTATGATCCTCTCCTCCAAAACTGCCAACATTTCTCTCTCTCCCAAACTGCAGGAAAATTCTAAAGGCTTTTTCCCCAAGCTAGTTACATCTCTTATTCTGGGAACACGGCCATTTTGTCATAACAAACGCTACTACCGGAGGTGGGAGAAACTTGGAAGAATTCTTTTAATGCATGATGCTCCCCTTCCTGAACTGTCCAGCTTTCTATTCCTGCCATATCACATGAAAATCCGACAGGCCTCTCACCTATGTTGAATAGGAGTGTTCCTCAAGACATCGACCATTTTGTCTAACACTCAGAGGATTCCGGGAGTTGAGAGAAACTTGGAAGTTTCATCTTCTGCTCGATGCCCCTCTCTAGAATTGACAAGCTCTCACTCCCTCCGAAATCACAGGCAAACCTTACAGATTTCTCCCCTAAGCCAACTGGTCCCTTCCTCAGGATAGAGGGCCATTTTGTCTCGAAAATTAAGGCAATAGTGGAGTGGGAAAAAATAGGAAGAATTCATCATCTCGATGATGCTGGCCTCTACAAGTAAGAAGCTCTCTCTCTCGCAACCTATGTGCCAATCCTAGTGGCTTCCCTCCTATGTCAAATCAGGCACAACCTGCGGCCAGGGGGCGATTTAGCCTGAAAATTCAGAGGACTACTGCATGTGAGAGAACCTCGGAAGAATTCATCTGCTGGATGAAGCTCTCCTCAAGCACTGTCAAAATATACCCAAACATGAGTACCCAAACTGTACCGCTGGAGTTGGAAGAAACTTGGAAGAATTCTGCTGCTGGATGATGCTCCCCTTCTTCAGCTGTCCAGCTCTCTATTCCTGAAAAATCACATGAAAATCTTAGAAGATTCTCATATAAGTTAAATAGGTGTCTTCCTCAGGTGATGGGACCATTTTGTGTAACTATCAAAGGAGTGACTGAGTTGGGACAAATTTGGAATTTTCATCTTCTGCATGATGTCCCTCTCTAGAACTGACATGCTCTCTCCCTCTCCCAAACCATGGAAAAATCTTAAGAGACTTCTCCCCTAAGCCAATTTGCTGCCTTCCTCAAGAGAGAGGGCCATTTTGCCTGAACAATTAAGGGAACAATGGAGTTGGGAAAAACTAGGAAGAATTCTTCATCTCAACGACGCTGGCCACTACAAGGAACAAGCTCTGTATCTCTCCCAACCTATGTGACAATCCTAGTGGCTTCTCTCCTATGTCAAATCAGTCGCAAACAGAGGACAAGGGGCAAAGTGGCCTGAAAACTCAGACGACTACTGCACGTGAGAGAACCTGGGAAGAACTCATCTGCTGGATGATGCTCTCCTCAAGAACTGCCAAAATCTCCCCAAACCGCAATAAAATCAGAAAGGCTTCTCCCCAAAGCCAATTACATCTCTCCCTCATCACACAGCCATTTTCTCTTAACAACCACTGACCTACGGGAGTTGGAGAACCTGGGAAGAATCCTTCTGCTGTATGATCCTCTCCTCCAAAACTGCCAACATTTCTCTCTCTCCCAAACTGCAGGAAAATTCTAAAGGCTTTTTCCCCAAGCTAGTTACATCTCTTATTCTGGGAACACGGCCATTTTGTCATAACAAACGCTACTACCGGAGGTGGGAGAAACTTGGAAGAATTCTTTTAATGCATGATGCTCCCCTTCCTGAACTGTCCAGCTTTCTATTCCTGCCATATCACATGAAAATCCGACAGGCCTCTCACCTATGTTGAATAGGAGTGTTCCTCAAGACATCGACCATTTTGTCTAACACTCAGAGGATTCCGGGAGTTGAGAGAAACTTGGAAGTTTCATCTTCTGCTCGATGCCCCTCTCTAGAATTGACAAGCTCTCACTCCCTCCGAAATCACAGGCAAACCTTACAGATTTCTCCCCTAAGCCAACTGGTCCCTTCCTCAGGATAGAGGGCCATTTTGTCTCGAAAATTAAGGCAATAGTGGAGTGGGAAAAAATAGGAAGAATTCATCATCTCGATGATGCTGGCCTCTACAAGTAAGAAGCTCTCTCTCTCCCAACCTCTGTGCCAATCCTAGTGGCTTCTCTCCTATGTCAAATCAGGCACAACCTGCGGCCAGGGGGCGATTTTGCCTGAAAATTCAGAGGACTACTGCACGTGAGAGAACCTCGGAAGAATTCATCTCTTGGATGAAGCTCTCCTCAAGCACTGTCAAAATATACCCAAACATGAGTACCCAAACTGTACCGCTAGAGTTGGAAGAAACTCGGAAGAATTCTGCTGCTGGATGATGCTCCCCTTCCTGAACTGTCCAGCTCTCTATTCCTGAGAAATCACATGAAAATCCTAGAGTCTTCATATACACGTTAAAGAGATGTCTTCCTAAGCAGATGGGACCATTTTTATAACAATCAGAGGACTAACTGATTGGGGAGAAACTTGGAAATTTCATCTTCTGCATGATGCCCCTCTCTAGGCCTTACAACCTCTCTCGCTCTCCCAAACCTCAGGAAAATCACAGAGACTTCTCCATTAAGCCGGTTTCCTCCCTTCCTCAAGAGATAGGGTCATTATGCCTGAACAACTGAAGGAATAGTGGAGTTGGGAAAACTAGGAAGAATTCATCTTCTCCATGATGTTGGCCTCTACAAGTAAGAAGCTCTGAATCTCTCCCAACCTGTGTGACAATCTTAGTGGCTTCCTCCTATGCCAGATCAGCTACCACCTGAGGACAGGGGGCCATTTGGTCTGAACATTCAGAAGACTACTGCACGTGAGAGAACCTGGGAAAATTTCTTCTACTGGATGAAGCTCTCCTCAAGAACTACTAAAATCTCTCTCTCCCAAAGGGCAGCAAAATCCTAAAGGCTTCTTCCCAAAACCAATTACATCACTACCTAAGGAAACATGTCTATTTTGTTTTAACAACAACTCTACTTCTTGAGTTGGAAGAAACTAGGAAGGATTCTGCTGCTGGATGATGCTCCCCTTCTTCAGCTGTCCAGCTCTCTATTCCTGACAAATCACATGAAAATCTTAGAGGATTCTCATATAAGTTGAAAAGGTATCTTCCTCAGGTGATGGGACCATTTTGTGTAACTATCAAAGGAGTGACTGAGTTGGGACAAATTTGGAATTTTCATCTTCTGCATGATGTCCCTCTCTAGAACTGACATGCTCTCTCCCTCTCCCAAACCATGGAAAAATCTTAAGAGACTTCTCCCCTAAGCCAATTTGCTGCCTTCCTCAAGAGAGAGGGCCATTTTGCCTGAACAATTAAGGGAACAATGGAGTTGGGAAAAACTAGGAAGAATTCTTCATCTCAACGACGCTGGCCACTACAAGGAACAAGCTCTGTATCTCTCCCAACCTATGTGACAATCCTAGTGGCTTCTCTCCTATGTCAAATCAGTCGCAAACAGAGGACAAGGGGCAAAGTGGCCTGAAAACTCAGACGACTACTGCACGTGAGAGAACCTCGGAAGAATTCATCGGCTGGATGAAGCTCTCCTCAAGCATTGCCAAAATCTTACCCAAACATCAGAACCCAAACTGTTCCAATAGAGTTGGAAGAAACTTGGAAGAATTCTGCTGCTGGATGATGCACCCCTTCCTGAACTCTCCAACTCTCTATTCCTGAGAAATCACATGAAAATCTTAGAGGCTTCACATACACGTTAAACAGATGTCTTCCTCAGCAGATGGGACCATCTTTATAACCATCAGAGGACTAACTGATTGGGGAGAAATTTGGAAATTTAATCTTCTGCATGATGCCCCCCTTCTAGGCCTTACAAGCTCTCTCCCTCTCCCAAAACATAGGACAATCTTAGAGAATTCTCCTCTAAGCCAAATTACTCCCCTCCTCAAAAAAGAGGGCCATTTTGCCATGAAAATCTTAGAGAATTCTCATATAAGTTAAATAGGTGTCTTCCTCAGGTAATGGGACCATTTTGTGTAACTATCAAAGGAGTGACTGAGTTGGGACAAATTTGGAATTCTCATCTTCTGCATGATGTCCCTCTCTAGAACTGACATGCTCTCTCCCTCTCCCAAACCATGGAAAAATCTTAAGAGACTTCTCCCCTAAGCCAATTTGCTGCCTTCCTCAAGAGAGAGGGCCATTTTGCCTGAACAATTAAGGGAACAATGGAGTTGGGAAAAACTAGGAAGAATTCTTCATCTCAACGACGCTGGCCACTACAAGTAACAAGCTCTGTATCTCTCCCAACCTATGTGACAATCCTAGTGGCTTCTCTCCTATGTCAAATCAGTCGCAAACAGAGGACAAGGGGCAAAGTGGCCTGAAAACTCAGACGACTACTGCACGTGAGAGAACCTCGGAAGAATTCATCTGCTGGATGAAGCTCTCCTCAAGCATTGCCAAAATCTTACCCAAACATCAGGATCCAAACTGTACCACTAGAGTTGGAACAAACTTGGAAGAATTCTGCTGCTGGATGATGCACCCCTTCCTGAACTCTCCAGCTCTCTATTCCTGAAAAATCACATGAAAATCCTAGAGGCTTCACACATGTTAAATAGATGTCTTCCTCAGCTGATGGGACCATCTTTATAACCATCAGAGGACTAACTGATTGGGGAGAAATTTGGAAAGTTCACCTCCTGCATGATGTCCCTCTCTAGAACTGACATGCTCTCTCCCTCTCCCAAACCATGGAAAAATCTTAAGAGACTTCTCCCCTAAGCCAATTTTCTGCCTTCCTCAAGAGAGAGGGCCATTTTATCTGAACAATTAAGGGAAAAGTGGAGTTAGCAAAAACTTGGAGGAATCCATCACCTCCATGATGCTCACTGCTACAAGTAAGAAGTTCTCTCTCTCTCCCAACCTATGTGACAATCCTAGTGGCTTCTCTCCTATGTCAAATCAGTCGCAAACAGAGGACAAGGGGCAAAGTGGCCTGAAAACTCAGACGACTACTGCACGTGAGAGAACCTGGGAAGAACTCATCTGCTGGATGATGCTCTCCTCAAGAACTGCCAAAATCTCCCCAAACCGCAATAAAATCAGAAAGGCTTCTCCCCAAAGCCAATTACATCTCTCCCTCATCACACAGCCATTTTCTCTTAACAACCACAGACCTACGGGAGTTGGAGAACCTGGGAAGAATCCTTCTGCTGTATGATCCTCTCCTCCAAAACTGCCAACATTTCTCTCTCTCCCAAACTGCAGGAAAATTCTAAAGGCTTTTTCCCCAAGCTAGTTACATCTCTTATTCTGGGAACACGGCCATTTTGTCATAACAAACGCTACTACCGGAGGTGGGAGAAACTTGGAAGAATTCTTTTAATGCATGATGCTCCCCTTCCTGAACTGTCCAGCTTTCTATTCCTGCCATATCACATGAAAATCCGACAGGCCTCTCACCTATGTTGAATAGGAGTGTTCCTCAAGACATCGACCATTTTGTCTAACACTCAGAGGATTCCGGGAGTTGAGAGAAACTTGGAAGTTTCATCTTCTGCTCGATGCCCCTCTCTAGAATTGACAAGCTCTCACTCCCTCCGAAATCACAGGCAAACCTTACAGATTTCTCCCCTAAGCCAACTGGTCCCTTCCTCAGGATAGAGGGCCATTTTGTCTCGAAAATTAAGGCAATAGTGGAGTGGGAAAAAATAGGAAGAATTCATCATCTCGATGATGCTGGCCTCTACAAGTAAGAAGCTCTCTCTCTCGCAACCTATGTGCCAATCCTAGTGGCTTCCCTCCTATGTCAAATCAGGCACAACCTGTGGCCAGGGGGCGATTTAGCCTGAAAATTCAGAGGACTACTGCATGTGAGAGAACCTCGGAAGAATTCATCTGCTGGATGAAGCTCTCCTCAAGCACTGTCAAAATATACCCAAACATGAGTACCCAAACTGTACCGCTGGAGTTGGAAGAAACTTGGAAGAATTCTGCTGCTGGATGATGCTCCCCTTCTTCAGCTGTCCAGCTCTCTATTCCTGAAAAATCACATGAAAATCTTAGAAGATTCTCATATAAGTTAAATAGGTGTCTTCCTCAGGTGATGGGACCATTTTGTGTAACTATCAAAGGAGTGACTGAGTTGGGACAAATTTGGAATTTTCATCTTCTGCATGATGTCCCTCTCTAGAACTGACATGCTCTCTCCCTCTCCCAAACCATGGAAAAATCTTAAGAGACTTCTCCCTAAGCCAATTTGCTGCCTTCCTCAAGAGAGAGGGCCATTTTGCCTGAACAATTAAGGGAACAATGGAGTTGGGAAAAACTAGGAAGAATTCTTCATCTCAACGACGCTGGCCACTACAAGGAACAAGCTCTGTATCTCTCCCAACCTATGTGACAATCCTAGTGGCTTCTCTCCTATGTCAAATCAGTCGCAAACAGAGGACAAGGGGCAAAGTGGCCTGAAAACTCAGACGACTACTGCACGTGAGAGAACCACGGAAGAATTCATCTGCTGGATGAAGCTCTCCTCAAGCATTGCCAAAATCTTACCCAAACATCAGGATCCAAACTGTACCACTAGAGTTGGAACAAACTTGGAAGAATTCTGCTGCTGGATGATGCACCCCTTCCTGAACTCTCCAGCTCTCTATTCCTGAAAAATCACATGAAAATCCTAGAGGCTTCACACATGTTAAATAGATGTCTTCCTCAGCTGATGGGACCATCTTTATAACCATCAGAGGACTAACTGATTGGGGAGAAACTTGGAAATTTAATCTTCTGCATGATGTCCCCCTTCTAGGCCTTACAAGGTCCCTCCCTCTCCCAAACCATGGAAAAATATTAAGAGACTTCTCCCCTAAGCCAATTTTCTGCCTTCCTCAAGAGAGAGGGCCATTTTATCTGAACAATTAAGGGAAAAGTGGAAGTTAGCAAAAACTTGGAGGAATCCATCACCTCCATGATGCTCACTGCTACAAGTAAGAAGTTCTCTCTCTCTCCCAACCTATGTGACAATCCTAGTGGCTTCTCTCCTATGTCAATTCAGTCGCAAACAGAGGACAAGGGGCAAAGTGGCCTGAAAACTCAGAGGACTACTGCACGTGAGAGAACCTGGGAAGAACTCATCTGCTGGATGATGCTCTCCCCAAGAACTTCCAAATTCTACCCAAACTGCAGTAAAATCAGAAAGGCTTCTCTCCAAAGCCAATTACATCTCTACCTCAGGTAACATGGCTATTTCTTCTTCATAATGACAATACTGCTGGAGTTGGAAGAAACTTGGAAGAATGCTTCTCCTGGATTATGCTCCCCTTCCTGAAATCTCCATCTCTCTTCCTTACAAGTCACATGAAAATCCTAGAGACTTCTCACCTAAGTTAAATACGTGTCTTACTTAGGAGATGGGATCATTTTGTCTAACAGTTAGAGGGGTAAAGAGTTGGGAGAAAGTTAGAAGGTTCACCTTCTTCATCATGTCCCTCTCTAGAACTGACATGCTCTCTCCCTCTCCCAAACCATGGAAAAGTCTTAAGAGACTTCTCCCCTAAGCCAATTTTCTGCCTTCCTCAAGAGAGAGGGCCATTTTATCTGAACAATTAAGGGAAAAGTGGAGTTAGCAAAAACTTGGAGGAATCCATCACCTCCATGATGCTCACTGCTACAAGTAAGAAGTTCTCTCTCTCTCCCAACCTATGTGACAATCCTAGTGTCTTCTCTGCTGTGTCAAATCAGTCACAACATGAGGACACGGGGCCATTTTGGCTGAACGTTCAGAGGACTACTCTACTTGAGAACCTGGGAAGAAATCATCTGCTGGATGAAGCTCTCCTCAAGCATTGCCAAAATCTTACCCAAACATCAGAACCCAAACTGTACCACTAGAGTTGGAAGAAACTTGGAAGAATTCTGCTGCTGGATGATGCACCCCTTCCTGAACTCTCCAGCTCTCTATTCCTAAAAAATCACATGAAAATCCTAGAGGCTTCACACATGTTAAATAGATGTCTTCCTCAGCAGATGGGACCATCTTTATAACCATCAGAGGACTAACTGATTGGGGAGAAACTTGGAAATTTAATCTTCTGCATGATGTCCCCCTTCTAGGCCTTACAAGCTCTCTCCCTCTCCCAAAATATAGGACAATCTTAGAGAATTCTCCTCTAAGCCAAATTACTCCCCTCCTCAAAAAAGAGGGCCATTTTGCCATGAAAATCTTAGAGAATTCTCATATAAGTTAAATAGGTGTCTTCCTCAGGTGATGGGACCATTTTGTGTAACTATCAAAGGAGTGACTCAGTTGGGACAAATTTGGAATCTTCATCTTCTGCATGATGTCCCTCTCTAGAACTGAGATGCTCTCTCCCTCTCCCAAACCATGGAAAAATCTTAAGAGACTTCTCCCCTAAGCCAATTTGCTGCCTTCCTCAAGAGAGAGGGCCATTTTGCCTGAACAATTAAGGGAACAATGGAGTTGGGAAAAACTAGGAAGAATTCTTCATCTCAACGACGCTGGCCACTACAAGGAACAAGCTCTGTATCTCTCCCAACCTATGTGACAATCCTAGTGGCTTCTCTCCTATGTCAAATCAGTCGCAAACAGAGGACAAGGGGCAAAGTGGCCTGAAAACTCAGACGACTACTGCACGTGAGAGAACCTCGGAAGTTCATCGGCTGGATGAAGCTCTCCTCAAGCATTGCCAAAATCTTACCCAAACATCAGAACCCAAACTGTACCACTAGAGTTGGAAGAAACTTGGAAGAATTCTGCTGCTGGATGATGCACCCCTTCCTGAACTCTCCAGCTCTCTATTCCTGAAAAATCACATGAAAATCCTAGAGGCTTCACACATGTTAAATAGATGTCTTCCTCAGCTGATGGGACCATCTTTATAACCATCAGAGGACTAACTGATTGGGGAAAAACTTGGAAATTTAATCTTCTGCATGATGTCCCCCTTCTAGGCCTTACAAGCTCCCTCCCTCTCCCAAACCATGGAAAAATCTTAAGAGACTTCTCCCCTAAGCCAATTTTCTGCCTTCCTCAAGAGAGAGGGCCATTTTATCTGAACAATTAAGGGAAAAGTGGAGTTAGCAAAAACTTGGAGGAATCTATCACCTCCATGATGCTCACTGCTACAAGTAAGAAGTTCTCTCTCTCTTCCAACCTATGTGACAATCCTAGTGGCTTCTCTCCTATGTCAAATCAGTCGCAGAGGACAAGGGGCAAAGTGGCCTGAAAACTCAGAGGACTACTGCACGTGAGAGAACCTGGGAAGAACTCATCTGCTGGATGATGCTCTCCCCAAGAACTTCCAAATTCTACCCAAACTGCAGTAAAATCAGAAAGGCTTCTCTCCAAAGCCAATTACATCTCTACCTCAGGTAACATGGCTATTTCTTCTTCATAATGACAATACTGCTGGAGTTGGAAGAAACTTGGAAGAATGCTTCTCCTGGATTATGCTCCCCTTCCTGAAATCTCCATCTCTCTTCCTTACAAGTCACATGAAAATCCTAGAGACTTCTCACCTAAGTTAAATACGTGTCTTACTTAGGAGATGGGATCATTTTGTCTAACAGTTAGAGGGGTAAAGGAGTTGGGAGAAAGTTAGAAGGTTCACCTTCTTCATCATGTCCCTCTCTAGAACTGACATGCTCTCTCCCTCTCCCAAACCATGGAAAAATCTTAAGAGACTTCTCCCCTAAGCCAATTTTCTGCCTTCCTCAAGAGAGAGGGC
Source organism: Gymnobelideus leadbeateri (assembly GCA_011680675.1). Lineage (NCBI taxonomy): Eukaryota > Metazoa > Chordata > Mammalia > Diprotodontia > Petauridae > Gymnobelideus > Gymnobelideus leadbeateri. The sequence continues at coordinate 13,577 of WOXC01008716.1, read as the reverse complement.
CATTTTATCTGAACAATTAAGGGAAAAGTGGAGTTAGCAAAAACTTGGAGGAATCCATCACCTCCATGATGCTCACTGCTACAAGTAAGAAGTTCTCTCTCTCTCCCAACCTATGTGACAATCCTAGTGTCTTCTCTGCTGTGTCAAATCAGTCACAACATGAGGACACGGGGCCATTTTGGCTGAACGTTCAGAGGACTACTCTACTTGAGAACCTGGGAAGAACTCATCTGCTAGATGATGCTCTCCACAAGGACTGCCAAAATCTCCCCAAACTGCATTAAAATCATAAAGGCTTCTCCCCAAAGCCAATTACATCTGTCCCTCATCACACAGCCATTTTCTCGTAACAACCACAGGACTACTGGAGTTGGAGACCCTGGGAAGAATTCTTCTGCTGTATGATCCTCTCCTCTAAAACTGCCAAAATTTCTCTCTCTCCCAAACTGCAGGAAAATTCTAAAGGCTTTTTCCCCAAGCTAGTTACATCTCTTATTCTGGGAACACGGCCATTTTGTCATAACAAATGCTGCTACCAGAGGTGGGAGAAACTTGGAAGAATTCTTCTAATGCATGATGCTCCCCTTCCTGAACTGTCCAGCTTTCTATTCCTGCCATATCACATGAAAATCCGACAGGCCTCTCACCTATGTTGAATAGGAGTGTTCCTCAAGACATCGACCATTTTGTCTAACACTCAGGATTCCGGGAGTTGAGAGAAACTTGGAAGTTTCATCTTCTGCTCGATACCCCTCTCTAGAATTGACAAGCTCTCACTCCCTCCGAAATCACAGGCAAACCTTACAGATTTCTCCCCTAAGCCAACTGGTCCCTTCCTCAGGATAGAGGGTCACTTTGTCTCGAAAATTAAGGCAATAGTGGAGTGGGGAAAAAAATAGGAAGAATTCATTATCTCGATGACGCTGGCCTCTACAAGTAAGAAGCTCTCTCTCTCCCAACCTATGTGCCAATCCTAGTGGCTTCTCTCCTATGTCAAATCAGGCACAACCTGCGGCCAGGGGGCGATTTTGCCTGAAAATTCAGAGGACTACTGCACGTGAGAGAACCTCGGAAGAATTCATCTGCTGGATGAAGCTCTCCTCAAGCATTGTCAAAATCTACCCAAACATCAGTACCCAAACTGTACCGCTGGAGTTGGAAGAAACTTGGAAGAATTCTGCTGCTGGATGATGCTCCCCTTCCTGAATTGTCCAGCTCTCTTTTCCTGAGAAATCACATGAAAATCCTAGAGTCTTCATATACACGTTAAATAGATGTCTTCCTAAGCAGATGGGACCATTTTTATAACAATCAGAGGACTAATTGATTGGGGAGAAACTTGGAAATTTCATCTTCTGCATGATGCCCCCCTCTAGGCCTTATAACCTCTCTCCCTCTCCCAAACCTCAGGAAAATCTTAGAGACTTCTCCCCTAAGCCGATTTGCTTCCTTCTTCAAGAGATAGAGTCATTATGCCTGAATAACTTAAGGAATAGTGGAGTTGGGAAAACTAGGAAGAATTCATCTTCTCCATGATGTTGGCCTCTACAAGTAAGAAGCTCTGAATCTCTCCCAACCTGTGTGACAATCTTAAGTGGCTTCCTCCTATGTCAGATCAGCTACCACCTGAGGACAGGGGGCCATTTGGTCTGAACATTCAGAAGACTACTGCACGTGAGAGAACCTGGGAAAATTTCTTCTACTGGATGAAGCTCTCCTCAAGAACTACTAAAATCTCTTTCTCTCCCAAAGGGCAGCAAAATCCTAAAGGCTTCTTCCCAAAACCAATTACATCACTACCTAAGGAAACATGTCTATTTTGTTTTAACACCTACTCTACTTCTCGAGTTGGAAGAAACTAGGAAGGGTTCTGCTGCTGGATGATGCTCCCCTTTCCCCTTCTTCAGCTGTCCAGCTCTCTATTCCTGACAAATCATATGAAAATCTTAGAGGATTCTGATATAAGTTAAAAAGGTGTCTTCCTCAGGTGATGGGACCATTTTGTGTAACTATCAAAGGAATGACTGAGTTGGGACAAATTTGGAATTTTCATCTTCTGCATGATGTCCCTCTCTAGAACTGACATGCTCTCTCCCTCTCCCAAACCATGGAAAAATCTTAAGAGACTTCTCCCCTAAGCCAATTTGCTGCCTTCCTCAAGAGAGAGGGCCATTTTATCTGAACAATTAAGGGAAAAGTGGAGTTAGCAAAAACTTGGAGGAATCCATCACCTCCATGATGCTCACTGCTACAAGTAAGAAGTTCTCTATCTCTCCCGACCTATGTGACAATCCTAGTGTCTTCTCTGCTGTGTCAAATCAGTCACAACATGAGGACACGGGGCCATTTTGGCTGAACGTTCAGAGGACTACTCTACTTGAGAACCTGGGAAGAACTCATCTGCTGGATGAAGCTCTCCTCAAGCATTGCCAAAATCTTACCCAAACATCAGAACCCAAACTGTACCACTAGAGTTGGAAGAAACTTGGAAGAATTCTGCTGCTGGATGATGTACCCCTTCCTGAACTCTCCAGCTCTCTATTCCTGAGAAATCACATGAAAATCCTAGAGGCTTCACACATGTTAAATAGATGTCTTCCTCAGCAGATGGGACCATCTTTATAACCATCAGAGGACTAACTGATTGGGGAGAAACTTGGAAATTTAATCTTCTGCATGATGTCCCCCTTCTAGGCCTTACAAGCTCTCTCCCTCTCCCAAAATATAGGACAATCTTAGAGAATTCTCCTCTAAGCCAAATTACTCCCCTCCTCAAAAAAGAGGGCCATTTTGCCATGAAAATCTTAGAGAATTCTCATATAAGTTAAATAGGTGTCTTCCTCAGGTGATGGGACCATTTTGTGTAACTATCAAAGGAGTGACTGAGTTGGGACAAATTTGGAATCTTCATCTTCTGCATGATGTCCCTCTCTAGAACTGAGATGCTCTCTCCCTCTCCCAAACCATGGAAAAATCTTAAGAGACTTCTCCCCTAAGCCAATTTGCTGCCTTCCTCAAGAGAGAGGGCCATTTTGCCTGAACAATTAAGGGAACAATGGAGTTGGGAAAAACTAGGAAGAATTCTTCATCTCAATGATGCAGGCCTGTATAACTAAGAAGCTCTGTATCTCTCCCAACCTATGTGAAAATCCTAGTGGCTTCCTCCTATGTCACATCAGCTACGACCTGAGGACAGGGGGCCATTTGGTTTGAACATTCAGAGGACTACTCTACTTGAGAACCTGGGAAGAACTCATCTGCTGGATGATGCTCTCCTCAAGGACTGCCAAAATCTCCCCAAACCGCATTAAAATCATAAAGGTTTCTCCCCAAAGCCAATTACATCTCTCCCTCATCACACAGCCATTTTCTCTTAACAACCACAGACCTACGGGAGTTGTAGAACCTGGGAAGAATTCTTCTGCTGTATGATCCTCTTCTCCAAAACTGCCAACATTTTTCTCTCTCCCAAACTGCAGGAAAATTCTAAAGGCTTTTTCCCCAAGCTAGTTACATCTCTTATTCCGGGAACATGGCCATTTTATCTTAATACGTGTTACTACTGGAGGTGGGAGAAACTTGGAAGTTTCATCTTCTGCTCGATGCCCCTCTCTAGAATTGACAAGCTCTCTCTCCCTCCGAAATCACAGGAACACCTTACAGATTTCTCCCCTAAGCCAAGTGGTCCCTTCCTCAGGAGAGGGGGCTATTTTGTCTCGAAAATTAAGGGAATAGTGGAGTGGGAAAAATGGGAAGAATTCATCATCTCGATGACACTGGCCTCTACGAGTCAGAATCTCTATCTCTCCCAACCTATGTGACAATCCTAGTGGCTTCTCTCCTATGTCACATCAGTCACATCCTAAGGACAGGGTCCATTTTGGCTGAATATTCAGAGGACTACTGTACTTGAGGGAACCTGGGAAGAAATTATTTGCTGGGTGATGCTTTCCTGAAGAACTGCCCAAATCTCTCTCTCTCCCAATCTGCAGGAAAATCCAAAAGGCTTCTCCCCAAACCAATTATAATACTTCCTCAGGAAATGTGGCCATATTTACAACTACGGACCTGCTGAAGTTGGAAGAAACTTTGAAGAATTCTTCTGTTGTATAATGCTACCCCTCCTGAGTTTTCCAGTTCTGTTCCTAACAAATCACATGAAAATCTTAGAGGATTCTGATATAAATTTGAAAGGTGTCTTCCTCAGGTGATGGGACCATTTTGTCTAACTCTCAGAGGAGTGACGGAGTTGGGAAAAATTTGGAAATTTCATCTTCTGCATGATGCACCTCTCTAGAACGGACAAGCTCTCTCCCTCTCCCAAACCTCAGGAAAATCTTAGAGACTTCTCCTCTAAGCCAATTAGGTCCCTTCCTTAGGAGAGGAGGCATTTTGTCTTAATAATTAAGGGAATATCGGATTTGGGAAAAACTTGGAAGAAACAATCACAGGACTCAGGTGTGAGCTCTTCCACCCAGTTTGCACTTGTTTCTCCCCTGCCTCCAAATTCAGCACTACCTTTTTTCTTCTCTTAAGGATTTAAACTTGACAGTTCAAAATTTTCCTTGGATGATGTTAGTTCTACTCTCTTCATCGACAGTCGCTCTGTAATGTGCAAACCTGGCTTTGCAGGAAGCGATATCCCTCAGCTGTTTTCTTTTCCATTGCTAGGTACCTCAAACATCAGGGTGTGATGGTGGGTATGGGCCAAAAAGACAGCTATGTGGGGGATGAGGCCCAGAGTGAAAGAGGTGTTCTGACCCTCAAGTACCCCAGTGAACATTGTATTGTCACCAACTGGTATGACATGGGGAAGATCTGGCATTATACTTTCTACAATGAGCTCCATGTGGCCCCTGAAGAGCATGCTGTGCTGCTTACAGAAGCCTCCCTGAACCCCAAAGCCAACAGAGAAAATATGACTCAGATTATGTGTGTGACCTTCAGTGCCCCAGCCATATATGTTGCCATCCAGATTGTGCTCTCCCTGTATGCCTCTGGTTGTTCCACTGGTATTGTGATGGACTCTGGTGATGGTGTGACCCACAGCACGCCTATCTATGAAGGTTATGCTCTCCCCCACACCACCTTCCACCTGGATCTGGCTTGCCATGATATGATGGAGTACCTCATGAAGATCCTGATCGAGAGAGGCTACAGTTTCACCACGATAGCTGAGAGGGAAATCGTGCGTGACATCAAGGAGAAGCTGTGTTATGTCGCCCTAGACTCTGAGCAGTAAATGGCCACTACTGCAACCAGTTCCTCTCTGGAAAAGAGCTACGACCTCCCTGATGGTCAGGTTATCACCATTGGCAAGAGAGGTTCCGATGCCCAGAAGTTCTCTTCCAACCATCTTTCTTAGGTATGGAATCTAAGAAACTACCTTCACCTCAATCATGAAGTGTGATGTTGACATCCGTAAGGATTTGTATGCCAACACCGTATTGTCAGGTGATACCAACATGTACCCAGGATTGCTGACAGGATGCAGAAAGAGATTACAGCCCCAGCCCCCAGCACAATGAAAATCATGATCATTGCCCCACCTGAGTGCAAATATTCTGTCTGGATTGGAAGCTCAATCCCAGCGTCTCTTTCTACCTTCCAGCTGATGTGGATCATCAAGTAGGGTATGATCAATCTGAGCCCTCCATTGTCCGCCACAAATGCTTCTAAATGGAATGTTTGGGTTGTTTCTTTTTTTAATTTTTTTTTTGTCAAAACGTGTGACATGGTAACATGATAATTGCCAAAAAATGAGATGAGATTGGCATGGCTTTCTTTCTGTATTTTTTTTGTTGGGTCTTTTTTTTTTGGTGCTTGACTCAGGATTTAAAAACTGGAATGGTGAAGGTGATGAGCAGTCTAATAATATTGGAGGCAAACATCCCCAGAGTTCTCCAGTGCATCTTAAGGACTCTGATGGTACATCTGTTTTTTTGTGTGTGTGTGTTTTTTTTTAATAGTCATTCCAGGGGCGGCTAGGTGGCGCAGTGAGTAGAGTGTCGGCCCTGGAATCAGAAGGAGATTTGGAGTTTGGATCCGACTTCAGACACTTAACGCACATACAAACAAAAACCTAGCCGTGTGACCTTGGGCAAGTTACTTAACCCCAATTGCCCTCCAAAAAAAACCAGTCATTCCAAATATCGTATAATGCATTGTTACAGAATTACAAGCCTCTGTGAAGGCTGTCAAAGGATCAATGTAACAAAGATCCAGTTGGGGAGGTGAGAGGGGGGAAGGTACTACTGGAGTTGGGAGAAACTGGGAAGAAGTCTTCTGCTGTATGATGCTCCCCTTCCTGAACTGGCCAGCTCTCTATTTCTGCCAGAACATATGAAAATCCTAGAGGCTTCTCACCTAAGTCAAATGGGTGTCTTCCTCAGGAGATGGGCCATTTTGTCTAACAATTAGAGGACTACCAGAGTTGGGAGAAACTTGGAAGTTTCATCATCTGCATGATGGCCCCCTCTAGAACGAACAAGCTCTCTATCTCTCTCAGCCCTCACAAAAATCCTAGAGCCTTTTAACCTAAGAAAATTAGGTCTCTTCTTTATGAAGAGAGACCTTTTTATCTTCACAACTAGAGGGGTACTACAGCTGTGAGAAATTGGAAGAATTCATCTTCTTGTTGATGTTCCTCCACCCGAACTCTTTGTCCCATATGTGTGACTTCTATCAACCATCTAGAATTCGTTATGTTTCTATTGTGGGAGTCCCTCTAGAGGTATCAAGCTCTTTCTCCCAACCTACACAAGATACCTCAAGGTCTCTTTCTATCGATATATTTCTCTCTCAGGTGAGGAGAACATTATGTGTTAAAAATCATAGGCAAACTAGAGCTAGAAGAAACTCTCTGAATTCATCTGCTAGATACTGCTCCTCCAGGCCCTTTCCCTTCCATCCATTCATGGAAGAAAGAAAAAGGACTGGACTCTTGTTAAGGCACCTAAGATCTTCTAAGACCACCTTTACTTCTACAACTGCCTCCCCATATGCTAGTCAGGAGGTCTGGATGGGAAGCTTACATTATACTAACTAACATCTCCTAAATCCATGGAAAGTCACCTGCTGCTATACGTCTCCCAAACTTCCAGGTATTATATCCAGGGAGTTGAGTCTGTTTTTCATAGACAAAATGATTCTATCAGATACAAATTAAGCTTCCAAAATTCATCTGATTAAAGAGACAGGGATCCATATACACTTAAAAGCACTAATCCCCAGCTTCAGCAAAGCCCATGATGGGATTTTAAGCTCTGATACACTGGCAAACCAGACTTTCCCAAATAGGAAGATTTACCTAGACTCACTCTCCTGGCTTTGAGTCTTCCTCACCAGAGCAGGGGGTGAGTTCCAAGGTAAGGAATGTTGGTTGCAAAGAAAGATCTGTCTCTGTACTTTTGGACATATGTCCATCTTTGGCTGCTAAAGAAGTCCAGGGTTTTGAAAGAATAATATATTAGCATCAGAGATCTACGACCTTCATTTGGAACCATCATCTACCTAGAGACCTACATACTGAGCTTTTCAGATCCATTCCCTTTTAAGTCCAGAGTCAGTCAATCCTTGGAAAACACCAATGAAAGCACTTTGACCACAACCAAGGAAAAAGGGAAGATGTTAAAGAATGCCATAAGCTCCTGTAGTAAAAGCCTCATGAAAAAGGACTGAGAAGCTTTCACGGCAAAGAAAAACCCTCCAAATTGAAGGTGATATGGTAAACAAGTCTTCTGCAGTGAACCACCCCATCAGGCTTGTGTTATTTGAGTCAGGCTCATCCTTAGAAGAAAGTTCCTCCATATACCTAGCCAAAAGACAAAACAATAAAACTAAAGAGTGGCAGTATATGAAAAAAGCCCAAGTGTAGGATGAAAAGTGTGTTTAATCTCTGTTGGGGAGTAGGAAGGAGACAGTCAAGCATTGATAAAGGGGGTCTGAGGATCCTGGATGCCACCAAAGCAAATCTGAGAACTGCACCCTCAGCCTATGTAAAATGAATTAGGCCTATGGTTAGAAGAGAAAGTTTCCTTTTCTCCATAGTAGGCAAGGCAAGGAGGAGACAACCCCGAGTGGAGGCTGTAAAGGCCACAGGCAGGAACTAGTTGAATGGTACTACGCAGCATTACCAACCACAAATTTATATACCCAACTGAAAAAAAATTTTCAAAGACCATTCTGTGCTAAAAGTTCTCCATAAAAAGGTATCTTCTGACAATGGAGTCAGTATACATGGATGAAGAAACCCTTCCTTTTGGCTTAACTGGGAAAGGAGAGACAAGACTGAGTGAAGGCTCAAGGTGTTCCTGTGCATGGCCTGGTAATGACCGTTTCAGGAGCATTATTTCTTCAGAATCCAGCCTTGGTCTTTAAGGGCATGTTATAAGAAAGGTTTCTGCATGGAACTCCCCCCACCTGCCCCTGGTCCAGTAAGCAGAGTAAGACAGTATCCAATGAATCAAGCTTATCTTTAGAGAAAATAGCCTTCTTATCCCAAAGGCCAATCAAGGAGTGAGAGTTAAGGGGAGGATGTGTCCATTCCAACATCAGGTCTACTGAGTCAATTAACTCAATTATTATTATTATTATTAGCAGGTTTCACACTCCAAAGAAATAGATTCCCCACTGAAATAAAGGTTTCAAGGGAGGTTCTGTGATAAATTCCATCCCAAGCCATGGCCACATCTGCCAATAAAGTAAGTCAAAACACTTAAAGGAGCAGTATCTTTAGCTCCAACCACAAAAGACAAAGGACTAAGAAAAGGCCCTCAGTTGTGATAGTTAGTACTTGGTGATGGGAGTCTGAAGACTTTTAATTCCCTAGAAAACAACAAATGCACTAAACAGGTTATCCTCAAGTTGGTTTCTGGAGTAAAACCTTACTGACAAGTTGATTTAGTCTGGGTAAAATGCATGAGGCCAAGCCTAAGAAGAAAGTGCTGGTGATGGTCACATAAAACATGGGAAATCAAGGCAGAGGAAAGGCATCAAGAGCCCAAAGACTAGGTCTATTCAGACCCTAAGAAATCCAGCTAAACCTGAAATTAAAATCACTATAGAAAGGAGTATTTTAAAGAGGGCTGTGTGCTAAAATTCTCCCAAATCCTTCTTTCTTCGGACACTGGAGTCAGTTTCATCAGTTGGAAAAGGAGCATCTCTAGACCTAACTGAGGAAAAGAGAAAGGACCCCAAGTAAAAGATCTTAGGTACCTTATTCAAGGACTGGAAATGATGTTAAGTGACTTGCCCAAGGTCACATAGGAGTTTAGTGACTGAGAAATACAAAAGGCCTTTAATAGGGATATCTGGAAGCAGACTGCTGCAATGGAATTCCCCTTGATGGCTAAGGCAGCCTCTGTCAATTGGGTCAGTTGACAGTCTCATCAGTCTCATCCCTAGCTAAGGACGAAGAGAGAACCCTGAGGGAAGGCTATAAATTCCCAAAGTCCAGGCCTGGGTAGGAGTGTGGAGTTTTAAAATATAGATACCTCCCCAAATGGAAAGAAATATGATAAAGCAGGTTTCTGTCTGTAAAGCTACTTGGGAAGACAAGATAACGTTTCACAATTGATTCACCTAATTCTTAAAAGAATGTTCATTTGTCCCCACCCAAGAAGGAAAAGCAAAGCTATGTAGGCATCAAAGGGTACTCAGAACAGGCCTGTTTTGTATCTACTGAGGTGACCGATCCACCCAGAAATAATCCCCACAGCGAGAAAATTTGAGACAGGTCCCCTACTCAAAGCCCTCACAACATTGTCAAATCTCACAATGGAATTACTCTCACTGATTAAAAGAGCAACCACTTTACATCAAACTATAAAGGATAAAAGAGTGAGTAAAGGCTATCAATTTTCATAGCCAAGTCCTAGTAATAGGAGCCTAAGAATCTTGAATTTCTCAGAAAAGGAAAGGAAAAAAAATAAGCACTAAATAGATTATTCTGAAGTAGGTTTTTTGGTGGAAGCTTACTGAGGGAACCTGGGTCAAATATCAAGCAAAATCTAGGGATAAAATGCTTCTTCTTGATCATACAAAGCATGGAGAATCAAAGCTGAGAGTATATTTGAAGTAACCAAAGAGGAAACCAGGTTAGGAGGTTCTAAGGAAATTTATTCTCCTAGAAATTCAAATTATTATAGAAGAGGATTTGGAAGAAGGTTCTGTGCCAAAATTCCCACAAAACACTCACTCTGGACAATGGAGTCAGTATCATCAGTTGGAAAAGGGAGCCTCTCTAGACTCAACTAGGGAAAGACAGAGGACGCTAAGGGAAAGATTTAGTGCCTTAATGAAGGAGAGTCTTAGGAGCTTTAATTACTCAGAAATAACTAAGGGATTGGAAGGAAGTATTTGGAAGCAGGCTGCTGCAATGGAGTCCCCCACTGCTGGCTAAGGCAGCCTGTATTAGTTGAGTCAGTCTCATCAGTTGAAGATGTAAACCTCCATCAACCAGCCCAGGAACAAGTGAAGACTCTGAGAAAAGGTGATCATGTCTCAGAGTCAAGACCTGGTAATGGAAATCAGAAGAGCTTGACATCCTTAGAAAGAAATGCCAGCCATTAAACAGGTTATGCTTAGTTATATTTCTGACTAATTGAGGAAACCTGTCTCAAATATAGATGGAAGAAGAAAATGGTCCTTGATGGCCATACAAAGAGAATCAGAGTTGAGGGAAGGTTTGAGGAGCCCAAAAGGTAGGCCTGGAGGGTAGGTTCTAAGGAACTTTACTGACCCCCAAGTTAAAATTGTTACGGAAGAGAAGCTTTGTAAGAAGCTTTTGTGCTCAAAGTACCCCAAAACACACTCACTTCTGACACTGGAGTCAATATCACAGGTGGAGAAGGAGCCCCTTCAGACTTCAGGAAAGAGAGCACCCTGAATGAAGCATTTGCTGCATTTTATTGAAGGTCTGGCAATGAGGGTCTTAGGAGGTATAATTGGTCAGAAATATCAAAGGGCTTTCCAGGGGACATCTGGAAGCAGGCTCCTCCCCTGAAACCCTTTGCGGGCATTCTGTGTCATTTGAGTCAGTCTCATCAGTTGAAGAAGCAGCCTCCTCCTCCCCAACAAGAGAGGACTCTAACTAAAGGCTATAAGCTCCCATAGTAAAGACCTGGTAATGATAATGGGGAGATCTTGATTCCAAAGGTAAAAAACCCCAGGTATTGAATGGGTTGTTTTTTTTTTTGGAGGGGGGAAGGCAAGGCAATTGACGCTAAGTGACTTGCCCAAGGTCACAGCTAGTAAGTCTGTCAAGTGTCTGAGGTCAGATTTAAACTCTATTCTCCTGACTCCAGGGCCAGTGCTCTATTCATTGCATGACCTAGCTGCCCCTGAATAGGTTATTCTCAAGTGAATTTCTAAGGTAGAATTTCACCAACTACCCAAGGGATCCTAGATTATATGTTTCAGGCAAAAATTAAAACGAGAATTATTATTTATTGCCCTGTGAGGTATGGAGAATCAAGTCTGTGATGAGACTTGCACAGCCCAATGACCGGGCCTGGTTAAGGTTTCTGAGGATCTTTGCCCACCAAGAAACTGCAATTGCCATTGAAGTTAAGTTTAGAAAGAAGATCCTGCCCTAAAATTCCCCCCAAATCCCATTCACTTCTGCCAATAAAGTCAGTATCCCCAGCTGGAGAAGTAGCCCCTGTAGACACTACGCAGGAAATAGCACAGACCCCGAGTAGAGGATTTTAGTGCCTTAATCCAACAATGACAGAGTGGGATGAGGGGCTTCATTGAGTCCAGAGTAATCCTTCTCTTTCTAAGCCAGGTTTCTTGCTAAAGATCCTCCCAGTGGAGACAGAACAGCCAGTGTGCCTATGATTAAAAGGAAAAGTCTCTAGTCTGTACAAGGCAGGGAAGGGACAATGTGACACAGAGGCAGTAAAGACCATAGACAGGACCTGGCTTGGAGGGTCTAAGGGATTTTATCTACTCAGAAGTTAAAAGCTCTATTTAAATGCACTTCTGAAACAATGTTCTGTGCTAAAAATCCCCAGAAATCCCGGTAACTTCTAACTATGGAGTCAGTGTCTCCAGTTGAAGAGGCCATACCTCTCTCTCCACCCAAGCAAGCATCATTTCTTATTGGTGTATATCAGCTCCCTTATTCAAGGCCAGGCAATTGGTGTTTTAATTCTTTACAAACTCTGCCAACACCAAAGGGAAATATTTTAAAATACATTTGTGCTGTGGCTCCCCTTTGGCATGCTGATGCAGGTTGTGTCCATGGAGTCAGGTTTCTCCTTGGAATAAACTGCTTCTTTATCCCCCACCAAAGAAAGCTGAAGGGCGGCTCTAAGTGCCCATAGCCAAGGCCTAGTTATGATGGTCTTAGCTTCTTTAGCTCCTTTCCCCCAATTAAAATACACTCCATGTTGATTAGAAATCTCCAAAGTAGGCTTTGTGCTCAAAGGACCCCCCCCCCCCCCGCAGACCCTAAGTCAAGTAAATTCAGAAAATGAACTGTTCCCCCAGCTGATGAGACCACTTGGTTAGCCTCAATGCAACAAGCAGAGAGCTCCCTCTGTGAAGACAGTCAGTATGCACAGCACAGTCCTGACCCTGGGCTCCACAAACACTTGACTTCCTCAGAAATATCCCTTGGCAGGTAAAGAAATACTTGAAAGCAGGTTTCTACTGTGGAACTGGCCCACCAGGCTAACGTGGCTTGTCTCAACTGAGGCACACTTGGCCACAGGAGAAAAAGCTTCTTCATTCTCTTCCCAAGCAAGGAGTGACAAAACTGTGTAGTAGAAGTTGGAAGTACCCACAGGGCAGGTCTGGTCAGAACAGGTTTAGCAGCTTTAACTCCTGAGAAAATATGCTCTTTATTTAAAAAAAGAAGTCAAAGACAGTTCTGGGCTAAATTAAGTCCCCACCAAGCCAAGAGGACTACTGACAATGGAATGAGGTACACCAACTGAAGAGAGCCCAAACAAACAAACAGAGCAGGCCCAGAATGAAGGCTATATGTGCTTGCATTCAAAGGTCTTGTAATGACAGTTTAAGGAGCTCGATTTCCTCAGAAACCCCTCACTTTTTTTTGCTTTTTTTTAGGAGGGGAGAAGGTAGGGCAACTGGAGTTAAGTGACTTGCCCAAGGTCACACACCTACTAAGTGTCTGAGACCACATCTGAACTCGGGTCTACCAGACTCCAGGGCCAGTGCTCTATTCACTGCACCACCTAGCTACCCCAACCCTGCTCCCTGCTTAAAGGAATAATTTGAAGCACTTTGCCACCGTGGAACGGCCTTGGCAAGCTGGGGTAGCCATATCAACGGAGTCAGGCTCATTTTTAGAAGAAACAGCCTTCTTATACCTGAGCAACTGAAATAAATCTGAGTGAAGGCAGTAAAGACTAAAAGCCCAGTCATGTCAAGTAAAGTCTAAATGCCTCCAACTCCCTTACCCCCACCCAATACATTCCCCACTGAAAGGAATTTTTAAAAACAGGTTATACACTAAAAAGTCTTCATTTCATTCAGTTGATTAAATCTCAACACCTGAACAAATAAAACAAAGAAGAGAGCTCCCTGAGTCTTGAACTTCCAAAGAT